>CM068962.1:33402707-33420594 GCA_035128595.1 Eptatretus atami | reverse complement strand
CACTGCTTCTTAAATGTAAAACCTTCCTCCCAACACCATTGTTCCTTCCAGTGTTGTTATCTTTGTGATTATTAATAACATAGCAGAGTACCCACCCTCCGGATGATCTTGTTCCAAGCATGCAACACGTTCTTCCATCACATCCCTTTATTTGGGCAGTGTATGGGCAACAGACCGCTGCCTTGATTGCTCCCAAAAATAAAATTAACCTGGGTTACGTTAGGCCTCATCTGTTTGTACATGAAGTGTTTGTATATTACGTTTGTATATGAAGTGAAAACATGCATAATGCTTCTGTGCAGATATAATATTGTTACGGCTGTGGAAATTCGCAGAACACCATATAGGTTCTTAGTTAGTTATGCCGATAAGGTCGTGTTAGTTGATTTCCACGTGTTTATGGGAATATTCGTGTCACGGGCTGTGAACCTTGAGGTAGGTTTTTCTTTTCTATCGTTATTTTGAACAAACCACATCTCCAACACCTAACACTTCGCCGCTAGCCAGCTATCAATTCCCTTCTTCTCACGGACACATTAAACCATTCTCCGCATTCATTCAATATACGCGAGCAAAAGGAAACCAAAGGAATTCGATGGGACGGATTTTCTCGCCTATATTCCCGCCTGTTTTCTCGCACTTGGTGTGGAGAGGGGCGAGGCAGATCGTTCGCCATTGGTCGGTTCGTGGAATGAGGCGCTGGAACGGAGGAACGCCCCTTTTCTGAAGCTTCTCGCAGGAACTGGAAGGGGGGCGGAGCAGAAAACGGGGAGGAGCAAGGGTTGGACCCAGGGGATATAAGGGCGGACAGGACGTGAGCTCGAAGAAGGAGGGGGTGATCGTGTGGGTTGTTGTCTCTTCGGGGAGCTTCGTCTCTTCATGACATTGGTGCTTTTTGAATGTGTCGAGCCCTTTTGTCGTCGAGCCTTTTGTCGTCGAGCCTTTTGTCATCGAGCTTTTTGTCGTCGAGCCTTTAGTCGTGTCTTTGGTCGTCGTCGTTGTCGTCTCTTCAGGAGAGCTTCTGGATTGCGATGGTGGTTTAGCTTCTTCGGGGTCGTTGTGGTTTCGGCGTCATCGAGCTCTTCTGGTCTGGTGATTGCTGCTGCTTGTGTGTGGTTCGAGCTCCGGGTGCCTTCCCTCTGGGCGCCAAGTCTGTGAGGGTTGTTGCAGTGGTCAGGGTCGAGCGCGCACGAGAGAGAGTGCCGGGAGAGCTCGCGACTGTCGCACCACGAGGGTGCAGGTAACCAGGTCGGTCTTGTGGGGCCAATTCGGTCGCAGGCTCCACGCACATAAAGGTTACGGACCCGGTCTGCCATCCGTCTTTGGGATGGCCCTTTTCTTTGGCTTTGGAATGAATGTTGTGGCGCCGAGTCTGAGAAGTAGAACTGCTTAAGTGCCTGTAAATTATTACTGCTTATATTCGGTCGTCGTGCTTTCCCCTTGCTTTTGCTTTGTTGTATACGTGATTGCTTTTGTCTCTTTGCATACGTGTTGATTATTTCATTTGCCTTGCTGCATACGTGTTTGTGTGTATATTATAAATAAATGTGTTGTGTTCAAATGTACCGTTCGTTGCGTCCTCTCTATTGGAAATGCATCTTGCATCGCGGAATAAATAGTTGGGTTTTAATACCCGTTCAATAGAATGGATCCGGCGAGGTCGGCGATAATACCCGCTCGGTTATCACTGCAGAACAGAATGGACCGCTTAAGCGGTTCATGTCCCAAGCCGACCTGCGTCGAGGTACGGTCGCCGGTAGGCTACCCGCGCAGGTACTTAGGTATTCGAGATTCGGCGATTGACCCTATTTTGCGCGGGGTAGAAAATTGGCTCGGCGTGGGGGTTGAAGACCCACCCGTGACAGGGTTCGGCGTTGTTCCAGAAGGTCACGACTGAATTGTCTGTCCGGTGGGCGACGCGCTGCTATTAGGGGAAAGCGGTGTTCGCACGCCGGCGGCGCGAATTCGTAACAATATATTGTGATTATATATATATATATATATATATATATATATATATAATATATTATAATATTATATAATTCAATCCCACCAAAGTAATAAAAAATACCAAAAAGGGCAAAAATAACTTTTTTCAAAACTGATGGAATCAAGCGACCTTTCATAGGCACAACTTCAGGGTGCCCTCATTAATCCCTGAAATTTTCAGCTTCCTTGGTCATATCCTCTTGAAGGAGTGATGATACATACATACATACATACATACACACGTATATACATAGCTCCATTATCCAGTGACTCTGGAAGTCTACACTCCCTTTCAAATTTTTTCACATTTTGTTGCCTTATCGCCTAGAATTAAATTGCATTACATCAGACTTTTCCACCTTTACTTAACAATCATAACCCACAACTTCCAAGTGAAAAACAAATTCTACAAATTTCGGAAAATTAATTAAAATTACAAAACTAGAATATCTTGGTGGATAAGTGTCTACCCCCTGAGTTAATACTTGGTGGAAGCACCTTTGGCAGCAATTGCAGTTGTGAGCCTGTTGGATAAGTCTCTACCAACTTTGCACAACCTTGATTGGACAATATTTGCCCATTCTTCTGTACAAAACTGTTCAACACAGTCAAAGTTGCATGGGGAATGTTGATGGACTCAATCTTCAAGTCATGCACAGATTTTCGATTGGATTTCGGTCGTGGCTCTGATTGGGCTACTCAAGGATTTATCATTTTGTTTTAGCCACTCCATTCGTAGCTTGGCTGTGTGATTCGGTCATTGCATGTTGAAAGGTGAAACTCGTCCCAATTTCAGCTTTCTTGCAGAGGGCAGAGGTTTCCTCTCGGATTTTCTGTTTTTTGCTCCATCCATTTCCTTCGATCCTGATAAGAGCCTCAGTCCCAGCTGATGAGAAATTATCCCAATAACATGATGCTGCCTCACCATGCCTCACAGTAGGGATGGTGTTCTTTGGGTGATGGGCTGTGTTGGCTTTGCACCAAACTAACGTTTGCATTTAGGACAAAAAGTTCCATTTTGGTTTCCTAGACCACAAAACTTTTTGCACATGCTTCAGAATCTCCAGTGTTTTTGCATACCTGAAATGAATCAAGGTGGGTTTTTGAGTTATGACTTCCTTCTGTCACCTGTTGTACAGGCCAGACTTGTGGAGTGCTTGCAATATTTTTCTCACATTCAGTTTTGCCATAAAGGCAGTGATCATTCTTTGCCATAAAGGCATGTAGCTCTTCCAAAGTGCCATTTGCTCTTGGTGGCCTCTCTGATCAGTCGCCTCTTGACTTGGTCATCCAGTTTGGAGGGCGATCTGATCGAGGCAGGATCATGGTGGTACCATACGCTTTTCCACTTCTTAATGATTGTCTTGACTGTGCTACAAGGGATATTCAAGGCCTTGAAATATTTTAATCCCATCCCCTGATCTGTGCCTTCAACCTTTATCCAAGGTTTTTGAAGCTCCTTGGTGTCATGTTGAGTCTTTGCTGTGAAATGCACTACCAACAGAGGAACCTACAGCATCAGCTGATTTTATTTGAAATAATCAGAATTACTACAATTTAACACAGGTGGAGGCAATAAATGCCTGGTGTTGGCTTAATGGGTAGGGTGGTGGGCTTGGGATCCGAGGATCCTGAGTTCAAATCCCCTCGGCTGTTGAATTAATACAGGTGGGGTTAACTCTGCCTGTCATCTTCCAAGGTCGGCAAAATGAGTGCCAGCATGCTGGTATACTGTGTCGGAGTGGTGACCATCCAGGAGTGTCCAATAGTAAGGAGACTGCTGAGGCAACCAACGCTCTGCACAGAGGATGGTCTAATGGATGGATGGATGGATGGATGGATGGATGGATGGAGGCCAATTAACTTGGTGTGTGATTTTGAAGGTGAGTGGATACACCTAAGCTAATTTACAATTGTGATTACAAGGAGGGGTGGGGGGGGTGGACACTTATAAAATAATTATCATAATATATGCCAATCATGCTATATATTAATTAATCTGAAAAGCATCTGTTTGTGGGAATATTGTGAGTTTGTTTACTTGTTTGTGGGTGATTTTGTTTGACTTGTATGTAAGCATACAAAACTATGTAAAAATCGACTGTGTATACAAAAGCTCAAATGAGCTAAGATCTTTCTTTTATGATGAGTCATAAAAACGAATATGACTCAATGTGATGCATCAGGTTTGCGATAAATTATCTGTGGCATACCAGGCTTGAGTCCCGCAAACAAAATTCAAACAGCTTGCCTAGTTTCGGAGATAAGGTATAGGCGATTTCTATTAACGGCGATATTATGACGTCAACTTTTTTTAGGAAGAATTTCCAAAATCGGAGATGGTTACTGCCTGCGCGTGGGCTTTCTGTCTGCATGTACATGGCAAGTTTCACGAAGATCCGATGAAACTTGGGTTGTGAAAAAAAAATATAAAAATAGGAATGACGTCATAAAAATTGATATGAGTCATAGTGATGTTCATATGTGCGGTAATTTTCTGCTAATGCCCTGTTCGATTCCCACAACATAATTCAAAAAGCTTGCCTAATTTCGGAGATATTTTTAGGCGATTCCATTGCGGAGATATTTTGACGTCATTTTTTTTCTAGGGAATTTTCAAATCGGAGATGGTTAGTTGCGCAGGGTATTTCTACATATATATGCCAAGTTCAGGAAGTTTCGATGAAAACTGTAGGCTGTGAAACAAAAAAGTCACAAGAAGGAGATGAAGAACAACAACGTGAGTAAGACTTAGAGATCCTCACGAGGATCGAAAAACACACTAAAAAAATCCGAAACCGCTGGAATGGAATGAGTTGAAAACTGGTGATTGCCTTGGGGGTGTACATGGGAAGATTTTAATGTGGTTTAAAAAAAAATTCTACTTCCAGATGTGGGAACTGCCAGGCCATTATTGTTTTAATATCAACTTATTAACATGTAATATCAACAGAGATGCTGAGTCACAAAATTGTGAGTGGACTTGCAAAAAAATATTCACTCACAGAAAATCATAGCCCCCCTCCAGGGATGAGGGTGGAGGGAGGATGCAATTCTCTATGTGAAATGTGTATAGTGCCACCTGGTGGAGCCGGAATTACAATTCATAATAAAATCCGCAATAGATGTTGTTTCGTGAAGGGGGAGTTGGGGACCGTACATACGTAGATTGTGTTAAGAATACAAGGAATACAAGGAAATCAGACACAGGTGGAGGCCATTCAGCCCATCATGCCGTGTGACATCAACACCGCATAAGTTATAAACACAAGATCCAAGAAGAAAATGCAAAATGTAAATTTTTTAAAGTGTTTTTGTTTTTATTCTTATTTTAAGTTTTTGTATTTATTATTGTTTTTTTTTTCTTCCCAGGGAGGGGCATGGCTTAGTTAAAAAACACATCAACCCAACAACCCCTTGATGAGACCCTACCAACAGCACTCCGTACAGATGCACACAATCACCCATCAATGCTCAAGCTACCGAAAAGTCCTATCAACATCCCTATACCCTCCATCTCCATAACTTCCAGGTAATTCCAATTTAAACAGTGAAAGTCCCCTGCCTCACTACGTCTTAACTCTCCCTCGTTACTCTCAAGCTATGGCCCCTGGTCCTATCACTGTCTACTCTGCTGAATAATTCATCTCCACTTATTTTATCTATATCTTTCATTATCTTACATCTCTATCATATTCTCGTAAACCTCTCCTTTCTAGTGAATAAAGCCTGTCTCCTTCAGCTTGTTCCTCATAAGCTGAGTCTCGCTCGCCCGGAATCATCTTGTCGCCCTACGCTGAAACCGTCTCTAAGGCATCTTTGCCCCTTCCTGAGTTATGGTGAAAAAAACTGCACACAATATTCTCGATGTGGCCTCACTAAATTCCTGTACAATGTTAACTCCACCTCTTTTGATTTATATGACCACCCCTCCGAATACACCCTAAACCCTATTTGCTTACCTGGAGCTGCCTGGCATTGTGCCTGCTTACTCCCGTATCTATTACCACCCCCAGATCCTTCTCCTGTTGACACGCTCAAAATTACCCTGTGCATCCTGTACTCTATTTCATTGTTCTTTCCCATCTCAACACCTCACACTTACTCAGGTTAATTACATCTGCCAGTCTTTGCCCAATCTATACAAGTATCAAACACTTTCCTGAATCTGATCACCCCCCTCTGCTATCAACCTTACCACCAAGCTTTGTGTCATCTGCAAATTTGGAAGCCAACTCTTTACCCCACTATCCAAATCGTTGATATAAATAATGAATAGTAATGGTCGGAGTACTGATCCCTGAGGTACCCAGCTACTTACATCCTCCCAGCAAGACACCACCCACAATAAAGCCACTCTTTGCTTCTATACTAAGCCAGTTTGCTCTATTACTAAGTCAGTTTGCAATCCTATTAGTACCTGACCAGCCACTCAACAAGCCTCAGTTTGGCTAACAACCGCGATGTGGTACCTTATCATAAACCTTCTTAAAGTCTAGTATACTATGTCCACTGCCTTTCCCTCATCCATTCAATCAGACACTGCTTCATAGAACTCTGAAAGATTTGTTAAACAGAACTACCTTTGGTAAACATGCTGACTTCCTTTATTATTTGTATAATTTTAAATGGTTCCTCATCTGGTCCCCAATTAATGTCTCCACACCTTTCCACAAGCCTGGGTTGGCTCAGTGGTTAGGGTGGCGGCTTGGGATCCTTGGGTCCTGAGTTCAAGCCCCATGGCCACTGAATTAATACACCAGGGGTTGACTCAGCTGTTCCTTCCGAGGTCGGCGAAATGAGTACAGTTCAGTGTGTGTACTGGTGAGGGCACTGCATTAGCGACACAGTCGCACTTCAAGAAATGATAGCTACCCGGCAGTTAAGCTGCCTTACGACCACCACCACCACCTTCCCACATGAAGTCAAGCTCACAGGTGTATAATTTCCAATTCTTCTCAGATCTGAACACACGGAACAAGAATAGCTCGGTCCGTGTGTTCGCATTGGGTAGATTATCTCCTGTATTAGATATTTGGCTGGAAGCAAATCGTTTGTAAAATGTTCACTGAGAATGCAGTGAGTATAAACTTTAAAGCAGTTAGAGTAAGACTGTATCATGTAAAACCTCCTGTTTCAGGTGAGGCCAGGTGAGGGTTTGGGCATGAAAGCACATACAAAGCACTTCAGAAAGAAACCATTACAGACTGTAGCAGCCTGGTGAGCTGTGGAGCCTGGTAGGCGAAACCTTTTTTCCCCCCGGAAGATGGCACCGCCACAAGTAGCGGTGGCTAAAGGACCTACACCCATGGGAGCGGTCCTAGAGTTTATTGGGCTGTGGCCACACATGACAGTTCACCTTTGGACAAGTAGAAGACAAACCTCTCTCTCTATCACATGACGAAACAGAGGATGCATGGTACCAGAGACCAGGGAACCATTTCTCTTGGCATCGCAGCTCATCTTCTCGTCGCCATTCATCCTCATGCACAATATCTGGGGTGACAAGCCACGCATCAGCTCATGCCTGGCACAAGCCTTGCTGCCCCTTTGTTCCTCATATGAGCCTGGTATTTTGTGCCGTAGTTGGGTTGGCTGTATTTATCTCTTGTGCATAAGATTCTTGTGCATATTTATCTCACTTCCCCCATTTGTTATCCTTGTGTGCCACTTGTCAGGGTATTGTTGTCTAGACTTCTCGTGTCTCTCATCTCTTATAAAACCATTTTAATTAAAGAAGAATTTTCACCTTTTTGCCTCCCACAGTTTCACCGTCAGTTCGTTTTCATTTGGGCATTCATTGAAGATAGTAAATAGTAATGTTAATTGAATACAGCAACTTAACATCTTTCATTTGGTTATTCGTGGGGGTCTTGTATCCCTGGCTCAGTAGTCCATGTTAACAGCCCATCTGATGAAACAATATCAAAACGTGGGGACCTTTGCTGTTGTATAATTAATACAATAATAATTTTTTGTATTAATCTAAATTTTGTAAATGGTTCAACAAATTATAAAAATCTACAATTTCAAATGACTCTGCTCCTCTATCAAGTTGTGTTGTCCATAGGATCCCTCTAATGGTCCTCTTAACATAGTTCTTCTTCTGCATATGGCAGCTTGGCTATGGGTACCTATCATTTTGTTGGGCGCGGCTGTGCCGCTGATGCTGTGCCCCAATACAAGTACCTGGTATTAATTTTGCTGACCTCAGAATGATGACAGGCTGAACCAACCCCACCTGATGTTAATTCAGCAGACAACGGGGGTCGAACTCAAGACCCTAAGATCCCAAGCCAGCCCCTAACCACTAGCCAACCAGGCTTTTAACATGTTGACCCAAGGTCTCCACCACATAATTACAAACATCAGCCAACCATCCGACTAGATTCACAGCTACTTTAGTTCACACTTGTTTGAGAACGCCATGATGTCATTTGAATAGTCATCACATTTACACCTCAATCATTATTGGTGCACACTTTATTAAATCATTCAGCAAAGGCACCCATTTGGCAGGCACTGAAAAAAAAATACATAAATAGTAGTTATTTATGACTGTGACTGCTACCAATAATTAATCAATCCTAAATTGAAGTTCCAAATTCCTGAATTGAACTTTATCGATTTGCTTATGCCCCATAACATTCACAAACCCTGCCATGGTGTTCTATTACCTTCTTAAATGCTGAGCATCAACCAAGGAAGCAGAACATAGCATGTTTGGCTTTAGTGGACTGACAGGGTTTGAACTGCCACCCTCGCAGACCTCACTCCCCTCAAGACAGACACGAAACCATTACACCACTGAGTTGCTGACCTCAGAAGGATGACAGGCAGAGTCAACCCCACCTGGTATTATTTCAACAGCCGAGTGGGGTTTTAATTCAGATCATAGATCCAATATCCCACCATCTCGCCATTGAGCCAGCACCAGGCAAAATATATACTTCGATTGAAACAAATAATGATTTAAAGATCAAAAAAAATTCCCGGAAATTTAGCGCATTGAAGAAGTCTTATACACCACCCTTGGAGACCTTCTGTCCAGGCTGGAGTTCCTAAGACAGTGTTCTGGGCCTATCAATGATCTCTCCGACTCTCGGAAAATCCTCTCTCTCTTTACTCATGACTCACCCTCCTGCAGTACATCTGTCATCCCTCAGGTGGGCAAGCAGCAGCCGCTTCACGCTCTACAGATCTGGATAAAATCACAAGCTGGTCAAACACTTGGAACATGTCTTTCAATCCTGACAATCTTACACTCTCACTATGTCTCACCAAAAGGACCGTTGGAAATCCCCATCTACTTTCTCAACAATCTCTCTTGAAGAAGTCTTTTCATCAAGCTTTGGGTCTCACTATCTGCCATGATTCTCCTGTGGAAGCCACATTTCAATCTGGCCCCAGCAGCATCCATCTGGAGCATCCCGTTGTGCAAAGCATAGTCCTCGGGCACCTGAGTTCGCTGACCACATGCAAAGCTTTCGGTCAGGCCTGATGGAGTACTGCTCCCCCTCTGGGCTGGTGCTCCTGCTCTCACTTTCTTGGCTTTATGCTGTGGAACCAAGGCATTAGGATTATTGGTATCTCCCGTGATGGAGGCTGAGTCTTTAGTCTCTACTCTCTCACGCAGCAGGTCGGAGGTCTTTCTATCTTCCCACTGTCTCCTCTCCAGGCAGGTCGGGCCGCTCATCTTTCACTCTTTTATTCCTCTGTTTCCCGCCTTTGGAACAAACGACCACACTTCTTCAATCCCACTCTTTCTCCAGGTCTTCAAAAACAGCTGTTCACCACCTCTTTATCTTCCCCATCAAAACCGATTTTTTCTACCCCATTAATCCACCCCAAACCCACACCTTCAAATTCCTGCTTTCCTTCCTGAAAGTCTCCTGTAGTGTCCATGTTGTTTCCATCAGGATAGTGTCCCTCAGGATGCAAGGGGTAATTTTGGGCGTGTCACACAGGAGAAGGATCTGTGGATGGTAATAGATACCAGAGGTAGCAGGCAGCACAGTGTCAGGCAGTATAGGTAAAGCAAATAGGGTTTAGGTTGTATTCGGAGGGGTCATTTATAAATCAAAAGAGGTGGTGATAACATTGTACAGGAATTGAGTGAGGGCCACATGAGAATATTGTGTGCAGTTTTGGTCACCACAACTCAGGGGAACAGATGCCACAGAGAGGATTCAGGCGTAGGGCTACGAGATTGATTCCTGGCCTAGCGGACTCAGCTATGATGAGCGGTTGAAGGAGACAGGGCTTATACACAAGAAAGGAGGCGGTTACGAGAGATATGATAGAGATGTTTAGGATAATGAAGGTATAGAAAAAAATAAGTGCAGATTATTATTCAACAGAGTAGACAGTGATGGGACCAGGGGTACATAGCCTGAGAGTAAAGAAGAGGAGATTAAGAAGGTAAAGGCAGGGACTTTTACTCAAAGAGTAGTTAATGCATGGAATGGTATCCCTGGAAAGGTAGTTGAGCAGAAAAAGTAGATAAGTTTAAATTAGAATTAGACGGATAGCTACTGGAAGTTTTAAGATAGAGGGGTATAGGGATGTTAGCAGGCCTTTTATGTAGCTTGAGCATTGATGGTGATTGTGTGCTGTGTGCGGAGTGTTGTTGGTGGGGTTCTCATCAAGAGGTGTTGGTGTGTGTTGATGTTGTGTGTTTTTTTTACGCAAGTTCATGCTACTCCTGAAGAAAAAAAGAAAATAAAAAAACTGAAAAACAAAACAAAACATTATTTAAGAATTGTTTTTTTTTTTGCATTTTCTTATTACCTCTTCCAATGAAGGTGAAGGAGGTTGTTTTCACCCTTCTTGTCAGTTTGTTTGTTTGTGTACATGATATCTCAAAAGCTGTGGACGGATCAGATAAATTTTGTGGCAGATTCGGTGTGTGAAGGATGAACTGAATAGATTTTGGTGAAGATCCGGATCCGATCCGACTACTATAAATTTTAAAAGTGTTTCTTTAATTGAGAGTTGGGCGAAACTGAAATATAGCACGATATTTCAAAATGTATTTGGACAGATATGTTCTCGTGGATCAGGCATTAACATTGCGGAGGTATGTGTCCACCGAGTGCCTTCTAGTTTTGATCTTGTGTTGATAAATTGTTGTGGTGTTGATGTGGCGCAAGCATGATGGGCCGGAATGGCCTCCAACCTGGTGTAATTCCTTGTGTTCCTTGTGCGTGTTACATTATTATTCATGCTGTTGTATGTGTCCTTTATGTTGTCCTTAAAAACAGTAAGTTTTCTCTTTTGGAATGATTTTCAATTTTGTTTCACTGCGTGGCAAGCAGACAGAGTAAAGATAATATCTCACTCCTCTTTGCAATGAGCGATCAGGACAAATTCAAAGACAAAGTACTGTTAAACAGCAGGTTTGTTTTCAATTCATGTTCAAAATATAACATTCAACTTAAGTTGTTTCTCGATCATGAACTCTCGTTAGTGGACAGACAGGCATGAACAATGCTTTAACCCCATTTTCGCTTCGCGTGCGTGAGGTAAAAATGAACTTAGGCTGAATGGTAAATAGCCTTATATTTACCTTATAAAAAATAGAACTTATGTGGTGGTAAATAGCCACCACATAAATATTGTGCTCAATGGCTCATTTCTTGTTTGAGGTCACTTTCTCCTCGGTCTCATGTTGACGAGTGGTGTTGTGTTGTCATTTATTTCTATGATTTTCAGACGTACACAACATACTGCAGAGAATTTCCTTTGGGCGGTGGGAGGAGATTTTTTTTTGTCCTATGACCTTTAACCACATATTCAAAGTTTTGTGGAGATTGGCCCAGCCATATATTTTTAAATGGTTTTCAGATGTACACACATACAGACAGATAATGTTTGTGGGGAGGGGAGGATTTTTTGTGTGCCATGATCTAAACCTGGGTATCCCAGCATGTTTGCAAAAATTTGGTGAATATTGGTCGCAGATTTTCCTGATTTTCAGACCTTCCCACAGAGAATTTCCTGCCGGTAGGGGGGTTATTCCAATGACCTGACCCTTGGTACACCCAGCAATACACTTTTGTGGAGATTGGTGCAGTGTTGTGGAATTGTATAGAAATTAAAAACAAGCCGGTAGGCGACATGGGTGGTCGCTATATAATTGCATACTAGTCATACAGTTTTTGACGGATCGGGCTGAAATTTTTTGACAAAGAGGTTGATTATAGTGCGCATAAAAGCCGTGGAAGCCGATTTTTGATTTTCGAAAAAAAATAAAATAAAAAGATTTTCGGATTTTTTCAAAAAAATTTCAAAGTCCCGTTGCTGCAACGGTGGCGTCCATAGCAACGGTCAAAAGCATACAACTAGATCCTGGTATGAACCTACCAGTCAAGTTCTATCAAAATCGTTGATTCCTCTGGCCTCCAGAGCTGTCCATTACATACATACATAGACAGACGGAAAACCTGAGAATAACGGTAGTCTAGCGACACCCAAAAGGCTTCACACTCACACACATGGTGTACGGGTGGGGGTGAGGGGGAAATGCTCTCTAAAGCCAACATAGCTTTTATAATTCGTGCATAAAAATATCAGGATGAAAAATATTGCGAGGTGACGAATGATGACAGCTTGTGATGTAAAAACTCACGTGAATTGTCAATATATTTGACTATTGTTGGCAATTATCAATCGTAACCCCTTTGGGATTAAAATAATAGTAGTAACAAGTAAACGGACATCAAATGTCATGCCAGCATTGTTTTGTTAATTTTACTGTACTCGTCCTAGCCCATATTCATGCACACTAAAAATGGCCATCGTCTACCAGTCGGCCATCTTTGATCAGATCACAAAATAAAGTGAGGTGCACATGTCTACCATCATGTACTGTACTTTAGCCAAGTTTGAACAAAATGGACCATGCATGTCTGAGAAATGGTTGGGGACACATTTAAAGTAACAAAATGGTGCCAGTCGGCCATCTCACATCTGGTCTTGAAAAAAAAAATGGCATGCATGATGTAAGCATGATTTTGATCTGTGTGCAAGTTAGAACAATCGGTTTTATGCATGTCTGAGAAATGGTTGAGGACGTGTTCAACATCAGGTTTTTTAGAACTAAAATGGCAGCCAGTCGGCCATCTTGGATCTGATCTCAAAAGAAAAATGAAAGCTAATGTAAGCCATCATTCATTCTGTGTGCAAGTTTGAGCAAGATCGATCAATGCATGTTTGAGAAATGGTTGTTGTTGTTTTTTTGTCTGGATGTGTTCAATACTGTTTTTTTTTTAAATAACTAAAATGGCTGCCAGTCCATCAGTCGGCCATCTTTGATCAGATCACAAAATAAAGTAAGGCGCATGTGTAGGCATCATGTACTGCGCTTGTGCCAAGTTTGAACAAAATCGGACCATGCATGTCTGAGAAATAGTTGTGGACACATTTAAGTAACGAAATGGCTGCCAGTCAGCCATCTTGATCTATCATGAAAACAATTACGTGCATATGTAAGCCATAATTCATTATCTGTGTACAAGTTTGAAACAAGCTCAGTAAATGCATGTCTGAGAAATGGTTGAGGACATGTTGAACACCAGGATTTTTTTTACAACTAAAATGGCCGCCAGTAGGCCATCTTAGATCTGATGTCGAAAAAAATGACGTGCTTATGGCATACCATCATGTGTTGTCTTTCTGCCAGTACAAATAAAATCGTTCCATATATGTCGAGATACCATGGTATGTGCTGCATCATATGTGGTTGTGATGCACGCTGCACGGACGGACATGAAAATCGAGACCAAATCCATAGCCCCATAATCGGACTCAGTCCAACGGGGGCTTAAAAATATGATAAATATCTAATTTATTAATATATCTCACGTGGAGCTTGCCCGAACTCCCGAGGCTTTGCCGCCCTCGAGCACTTTTGAAATGATGTATTTCGTGCTTGATGCGTGCTACGCAACTACGCAGACGCAGAACCACAAATGGCTGATAGTAGGGCAATCGCCAGCAAGTTATGGTAGGGCAAAGAAGCCTACAGGACCTGAGACCTCTGAAGATCTGATCAGAATGATTCTCAACGACTTGTTGATCGGTTGTCCGTGTTGTTGGATTATGTCGACGGAAGGTCGTATTCCTTCTGCAGAAAAGCGCCCATGATTGGGACTTCGTGAACAGGTATGTTTCACCCGCCTCGGGGGAAGCTATGCAATGTCTCGGGACTTACTTAGCGGCGTTCATTGAATGGCTTTCAGATGTTTTTTGTCAGCTTGTTCGTTGCCGAAGAGTTAAAATAAAAAACATAAAAATATGTGCTTTTTTTTTGTATTCCAAGACGAGGCTCGTGTAAGAGCTAATACACAGAAACTATAAAAGGCAGGAGACAAGAGAGTGGGAGAGGGAAGCACAAAATAATGGGAAAAAAGAAATAGGATATCTGTGGAAGGGAGAGGGATGGGGTGGGAGTTTGTTCCATAGTTGGGAAAAAAAGAAGAATGAAGAGTAAAGGTGAGCAGTGATTCTTGATTTTGGCAGTTTCACCAGAAGGGTTGTTTGGTTGGTCTTGAGCGCTCAGGAAATATAGATTGGACAGATCACAGACAGAGCAGGTGGGGGTGGGGCAAGGCAGAGAGGAGACGGTGGAAGACAGAAACCAACGACCTGCCTCTGGTGAGAGAGTGAGACAAAGACTCAGCTTCATTGTGGGAGATACATGATCCTGAAAGCCTTGGTTTCTACAGCTGAAGTCGAGCTAGGTGTGAGGCAGAGTACCACCCAGAGGGGAGCAGTACTCCAGCAGACTGTGGATGAAAGCTTTGTAAAGGTTAGAAGATTAGTTGTGCCAAGTTAGGACTTTGCATGACGGAGGATGCCCAGTGGTAACTGGCTTTGGAGGCCAGCTTGGAGATGTGGCTTTCCCTGGAAAGATCGTGGCAGATAGTGAGACCAAAGCTTGAATGAAAGGACTTCTTCAAGGGGATTGTTTGTTAAAAAATTAGATGGGGGGGGGGGGTTCAGACGGTTTTTGGAGAGACATGGTGAGGGTGTGAGATTTGTCAGGATTGAAAAGACATATTCCAAGTGTTGATAGATTGTGATCTTATCCAGGTCTGCGAGATTGTGAGGCTGCTGCATGCCGATCAGAGGGAGGAGAGATGGTACGGCAGAGGGTGGATTAACAAAGAGATAAAGAGGATTTTCCAGGGAGTCTGAGAGATCACTGATGAAAACCAGAAAAAGTGCGGGGCCAAGAACACTGCCTTGAGGAACTCCAGCCTGGACGGGAAGAGGAGATGAGAAATTTCGTTGAGAGCCACGAGTTGACTGCAACAGGAGAGAGAGTCTATGAGCCATGAGTGGAGATTGCCTTGGATACCATAAGAAGAGAAGTTTGGTGAGCGTGTGGATGCAAAACCGTACGAAAGCTTGCGATATTCTCGGGAGATGGCTCTGATCTCATGTTTGGCATTTAGGACCTCCATCCGTTGTTGGGGAAGCAGAAGCAGCATGTCCAGGTATTAGTTACATGGTAAACCATTTTGAAATTGCCTTTAGTTTGATTCTTGCTTGCTCAAAAGTGTTTTAAAATGAGAAAGAGGGAATTACCCGTGCAATGGCTGGTTTATATGGCTGCCTTGCATTGGGGGAGGGTTTCCCAAAAACCGTGTGCAGCATTGCACAAAGACTTTTTGAAATGATTCATGGCATCATTTCAAAAGGTCGTATTGGTTTGTGCTAAGACTGGGTGAAAGGGGGAATGGTGGAGAAGGGGTAGTGGAGAGGGTGGTGAGTAATGGTGGAGTAGCTGCTGTGTGACCTGAATCTCTGCCAGAGGTTTGCATCTAATCGAGTGGAGTGGCCATCTAGTTTACCATGTTTTGTTGCCTGTTGATGTAATGTCTTAATGCACCTCTTATATGTATATTCATTTTCCTCCATCCGTATGCCAGTGAAGTGTACACTCGGGCAACGTAGCCATCATTCTGGAATTTGTAGCCGCTCCCCGAAAAAAAATTGGCTTCATATGCCATGTGCACACACATGTGCGCACACATACATCACGCGCACACGCACGCACACACACACACCCTCACTAATATCATACATATTTGGAGTATTAGTTCCACTTTTCGAGTTTTTAGAAAGTATTAGATTCCTCAATTTAAAATCTGTTGATGTTTTTGATTTTTCTACCTTGTATACAAATGTGGATTTAGCATGCTTAAGGATGCACTCTTTAGTGTTAGTTGTAACGTTTTTAGCTCTTAGAATCAATTTATTTATGAATCAGATTTGATGTATTTCTTTTCTAAGAAAAAACAAAATATGGGTTTTAATTGTTTTTACAAAAATTTTAAGATGCTGTTATTTTATTTGGTTAAAATTTTGTACCTTTTCGTAGGAAAATATTTCAACAAAAAAGGCATTCCAATGGAGGGAACTGTATAGCTCCCTATTAGCGGACTTTTTCCTTGTTTATTGGAGTTTCATTTGTGGCAGAAGTTGATGAAGGAGAAGAAGTTAGGCTTAGCTAAAATGTTATCTTTACACGTTGTTATATTGATGATATTTGTATGATTTATAAGTTTTTTGATGGGCTGATTCATAGATTTATCCAGAAAAGCCGAATAGTAGATAAGGTAGTTCGTAATGATGATAGTGTAGTAGAATATCTGGATATGTTGGAGTTGGAAATAATAGTTATAGTAAAACAATGTTGTATATGTGACTATTTTTGTTTCCCTGTTATTTGTTACCTTCCATCTCGTCAAGCACCTGTTGAGATACGCTACAATGTGCTTTCATCTCAGCGCATTAGATTTGCTGGAATTTGTTCTGTTTGGGATGATTTTTATGCGTGGTGTTGGCTTAATGGTTAGGGTGGTGGCTTGGGATCTAGGATCCTGAGTTCAAATCCACTCGGCCGTTGAATAATACCAGGTGAGGTTGACTCTGGCCGTCATCCTTCGAGGTCGGCAAAATGAGTGCCAGCATGCTGGTTATACTGTGTCGAGTGACGACCGTTCAGGATTGTGCCCAATAGCTAAGGAGACTGCTTTGGCAGAAACGCTCTGCACAGAGTATGGTCCCAATGGATTGGATGATGGGATGGATTTTGTGGTTCGTGCGAAGAAGATATATTCCATGATGTTGGAGAGGGGTTTTGTGCTTATAGTTGATTAGGATATGTGAGAAGGTTGATGATGTCTTATAATCTTTTGTTTAATTTGGTTGGTTTTCGTGTAAACAGGTTCCCGTAGCATGTGGAAGTTGTGTGAAATAATAATAATAAGAATATGGGTAAATATATTTAAACAATCTTTATAGTAATAATGAATGATTAATTGATTAAACTGGAAGTGTGTCATCAGTGAGTCTTCATTACAAATACAGGGCCTGTGTATTGATTTTGTGTCGGTGGATTCCTGAGTACATTCTGTGGTGGTGGTAAGTGGTAAGGTATTTATGGTGTGAGTGGGGGTGTGTTTTCTGTTGGTGTGGTGTGTGTGTGTGTGTGGCGTGTGTGTGTGTGTGTGTGTGTGTGTGATGTGGTGTGTGTGTTTATGTTAGTGTACATGGTTTATTTTGTTCTTCATCTCTCTTCTTCTTCTTTGTCTTGGAGGGCTGAATCTTGGAAATCGTTTTTGTAAGGTTCACTTGGCTGCATGTGGATGAGTTTGAGGTAGAGGAGTAGCAGCGGAAACCTGAATCCATGCAGGTTCTCTGATGACTCTATCTTTGTCGATTTGGGTTTGTGATGATACTCAGCGCTGTATTTGGGCGTTTATTGATGATAGAAAGCTCATTCTAACCACTCACTGACTCATTGACTGAGTAACTGACTGACATTAATATGTTTCGATACCTTCTGGGTGATGGAGAAAGCTGTAATTTTGCATGCCGATATCTT
>CM068962.1:33384933-33398959 GCA_035128595.1 Eptatretus atami | reverse complement strand
ATTACAAGGAGGGGGTGGGGGGGGGTGGACACTTATAAAAATAATTATCATAATAATGCCAATCATGCTATATATTAATTAATCTGAAAAGCATCTGTTTGTGGGAATATTTGTGAGTTTGTTTACTTGTTTGTGGGTGATTTTGTTTGACTTGTATGTAATGCATACAAAACTATGTAAAAATCGACTGTGTATACAACAAGCTCAAATGAGCTAAGATCCTCTTCCTCTTTATGATGACGTCATAAAAACGAATATGACGTCAATGTGATGCATCAGGTTTGCGATAAATTATCTGTGCCAATACCAGGCTTGAGTCCCGCAAACAAAATTCAAACAGCTTGCCTAGTTTCGGAGATATGGATTAGGCGATTTCCATTAACGCGGATATTATGACGTCAACTTTTTTTCTAGGAAGAATTTCCAAAATCGGAGATGTTACTGCCTGCGCGTGGGCTTTCTGTCTGCATGTACATGGCAAGTTTCACGAAGATCCGATGAAAACTCTGGGTTGTGAAACAAAAAATATCAAAAAATAGAATGACGTCATAAAAATTGATATGACGTCATAGTGATGTATCATATGTGCGGTAATTAATCTCTGCTAATGCCCTGTTCGATTCCCACAAACATAATTCAAAAAGCTTGCCTAATTTCGGAGATAATTTTTAGGCGATTTCCATTAGCGGAGATATTTTGACGTCATAACTTTTTTTCTAGGAGGAATTTTCAAAATCGGAGATGGTTACTGTCTGCGCAGGGTATTTCTATATATATGCCAAGTTTCAGGAAGTTTCGATGAAAACTGTAGGCTGTGAACACAACAAGTCCACAAGAAGGAGATGAAGAACAACAACGTGAGTAAGACTTAGAGATCCTCCACGAGGATCGAAAAACACACTAAAAAAATCCGAAACCGCTGGATGGAATGAGTTGAAAACTGGTGATTGCACTTGGGGGTGTACATGGGAAGATTTTATGTGGTTTAAAAAAACATTCCTACTTCCAGATGTGGGAACTGCCAGGCCATTCATGTTGTTAATATCAACATTATTAACATGTAATATCAACAGAGATGCTGAGCATCACAAACATTGTGCAGATGGACTTGCAAAAAAATATTCACTCACAGAAAATCATAGCCCCCACTCCCAGGGATGAGGGTGGAGGGAGGATGCCAATTCTCTCCATGTAAATGTGTATAGTGCCACCTGGTGGAAGCCGGAATTACAAATCATAATAAAATCCGCAATAGATGTTGTTTCGTGGAAGGGGGAGGTTGGGGACCCGTACATACGTAGATTGTGTTAAGAATACAAGGAAATACAAGGAAATCAGACACAGGTGGAGGCCATTCAGCCCATCATGCCTGTGTGACATCAACACCGCACTAAGTTATAAACACAAGATCCAAAGAAGAAAATGCAAAATGTAAATATTTTTTAAAGTGTTTTTGTTTTTTATCTACTTATTTTAAGTTTTTGTATTTATTATTGTTTTTTTTTTCTTCCCAGGGGAGGGGGCATGGGCTTAGTTAAAAACACATCAACCACACAACACCCCTTGATGAGACCCCCTACCAACAGCACTCCGTACAGATGCACACAATCACCCATCAATGCTCAAGCTACCGAAAAGTCCTATCAACATCCCTATACCCCTCCATCTCCATAACTTCCAGGTAATTCCAATTTAAACAGTGAAAGTCCCCTGCCTCACTACCGTCTTAACTCTCCTCCTCGTTACTCTCAAGCTATGGCCCCTGGTCCTATCACTGTCTACTCTGCTGAATAATTCATCTCCACTTATTTTATCTATATCTTTCATTATCTTACACATCTCTATCATATCTCCTCGTAACCTCCTCCTTTCTAGTGAATAAAGCCCTGTCTCCTTCAGCTGTTCCTCATAGCTAAGTCTCGCTCGGCCCGGAATCAATCTTGTCGCCCTACGCTGAACCGTCTCTAAGGCATCTTTGCCCTTCCTGAGTTATGGTGACAAAAACTGCACACAATATTCTCGATGTGGCCCTCACTAAATTCCTGTACAATGTTAACTCCACCTCTTTTGATTTATAAATGACCCCCCTCCGAATACACCCTAAAACCCTATTTGCTTTACCTGGAGCTGCCTGGCACTGTGCTGCCTGCTTACCTCCCATATCTATTACCACCCCCAGATCCTTCTCCTGTGTGACACGCTCCAAAATTACCCTGTGCATCCTGTAATCTCTATTTTCATTGTTCTTTCCCATCTCCAACACCTCACACTTACTCAGGTTAAATTACATCTGCCAGTCTTTTGCCCAATCTATACAAGTATCAACACTTTCCTGAATCTGATCACCACCCCCTCTGCTATCCACCTTACCACCAAGCTTTGTGTCATCTGCAAATTTGGAAAGCCAACTCTTTACCCCATTATCCAAATCGTTGATATAAATAATGAATAGTAATGGTCCGAGTACTGATCCCTGAGGTACCCAGCTACTTACATCCTCCCAGCAAGACATCCACCCACTAACAGCCACTCTTTGCTTCCTATCACTAAGCCAGTTTGCTCCTATTACTAAGTCAGTTTGCAATCCTATTAGCTACCTGACCAGCCACTCCACAAGCCCTCAGTTTGGCTAACAACCTCCGATGTGGTACCTTATCATAAACCTTCTTAAAGTCTAGATATACTATGTCCACTGCCTTTCCCTCATCCATTCAATCAGACACTGCTTCATAGAACTCTGAAAGATTTGTTAAACAGGAACTACCTTTGGTAAACCCATGCTGACTACCTTTATTTAGTTTGTATATATTTAAATGGTTCCTCATCTGGTCCCCAATTAATGTCTCCAACACCTTTCCCACAAGCCTGGTGTTGGCTCAGTGGTTAGGGTGGCGGCTTGGGATCCTTGGGTCCTGAGTTCAAGCCCCATCGGCCACTGAATTAATACACCAGGGGGTTGACTCAGCCTGTCATCCTTCCGAGGTCGGCGAAATGAGTACCAGTTCCAGTGTGTGTACTGGTAGAAGGGCACTGCATTAGCGACACAGTCGCACTTCAAGAAATGATAGCTACCCCGGCAGCTAAGCTGCCTTACGACCACCACCACCACCTTTCCCACAACTGAAGTCAAGCTCACAGGTGTATAATTTCCCAATTCTTCTCTGCATCTGAACACACGGACCAAGAATAGCTCGGTCCGTGTGTTCGCATTGGGTAGCATAACTAGCATTACTCCTGTATTAGATATTTGGCTGGAAGCAAATCGTCTTGTAAAATGTTCACTGAGAATGCAGTGAGTATAAACTTTAAAGCAGTTAGAGTAAGACTGTATCATGTAAAACCTCCTGTTTCAGGTGAGGCCAGGTGGAGGGTTTGGGCATGAAAGCACATACAAAGCACTTCAGAAAGAAACCATTACAGACTGTAAGCAGCTGGGTGAGCTGTGGAGCCCTGGTAATGGCGAAACCTTTTTTTCCCACCCAGAAGATGGCACCGCCCACAAGTAGCGGGTGGCTAACAGGACCTACCACCCATGGGAGCGGTCCTAGAGTTTATTAGGGCTGTGGCCACACATGACAGTTCACCTTTGGACAAGTAGAAGACAACACCTCTCTCTCTATCACTCTCTCTCTGTTTCATGACCCGAAACAGAAGGATGCATGGTACCAGAGACCGAGGACACCATTTCCCTGGCATCGCAGCTCATCTTCCTCGTCGCCATTCATCGCTCCATGCCACATCATCCTGGGGGTGACCCAAGCCACGCATCAGCTCATGCCTGGCACAAGCCTTGCCTGCCCCTTTGTTCCTCATATGAGCCTGGTATTTTGTTGCCGTAGTTGGGTTCGGCTGTATTTATCTCTTGTGCATAAGTTCGGTTTTTCGTGCCTCACTTCCCCCATTTGTTATCCTTGTGTGCCAGATCTGTCAGGGTATTGTTGTCTAGACTTCTCATGTCTCTCATCTCTTATAATAAACCATTTTAATTATAAGAAGAATCTTTCCACCTTTTTGCCTCCCGCAAGTTTCACCGTCAGGTTCGTTTTTCATTTGGGCGTTCATTGAAGAATAGTAAATAGTAATGTTAATTGAATACAGCAACTTAACATCTTTCATTTGGTTATTCGTGGGGGTCTTGTACTCCTGGCTCAGTCAGTCCATGTTAACAGCCCATCTGATGAAACAATATCATAAAAGTGGGGGACCTTTGCTTGTTGTCATAATTAATACCAATAATAATTTTTTGTATTAATCTAAATTTCTGTAAATGGTTCAACCAAAATTATAAAATCTACAATTTCAAATGACTCTGCTCCTCTATCAAGTTGTGGTTTGTCCATAGGATCCCTCTAATGGCTCCTCTTAACATAGTTCTTCTTCTTGCATATGGCAGCTTGGCTACTGGGTAGCTATCATTTTGTTGGGGCGCGGCTGTGCCGCTGATGCTGTGCCCCAATACAAGTACACTGGTATTAATTTTGCTGACCTCAGAATGATGACAGGCTGAACCAACCCCACCTGATGTTAATTCAGCAGACAACGGGGGTCGAACTCAAGACCCTAAGATCCCAAGCCAGCCATCCTAACCACTAAGCCAACACCAGGCTTTTAACATAGTTGACCCAAGCTCTCCACTCACATAATTACCAAACATCAGCCCAAACATCCGACTAGATTCACAGCTACTTTAGTTCACACTTGTTTGAGAACGCCATGATGTCATTTGAATAGTCATCACATTTACACCTCAATCATTATTGTGCACACTTTATTAAATCATTCAGCAAAGGCACCCATTTGGCAGGGCACTGAAAAAAAAATACATAAATAGTAGTTATTTATGACTGTGACTGCTACCAATAATTAATCAATCCTAAATTGAAGTTCCAAAATTCCTGAATTGAACTTTATCGATTTTGCATTGCCCCATAACATTCCACAAACCCTGCCATGGGTGTTCTATTACCTTCTTAAATGCTGAGCATCAACCAAGGAAGCAGAACATAGCATGTTTGGCTTTAGTGTGACTTGGACAGGGTTTGAACTGCCACCCTCGCAGACCTCACTCCCCTCAGAACAGACACGCAAACCATTACACCACTGAGTTGCTGACCTCAGAAGGATGACAGGCAGAGTCAACCCTACCTGGTATTAATTCAACAGCCGAGTGGGGTTTTAATTCAGGATCATAGGATCCCAATCCCACCACTCTCGCCATTGAGCCAGCACCAGGCAAAATATATACTTCGATTGAAACAAAATAATGATTTTAAAGATCAAAAAAAAATTCCCGGAAATTTAGCGCCATTGAAGAAGTCTTATACACCACCCTTGGAGACCTTCCTGTCCAGGCTGGAGTTCCTCAAGACAGTGTTCTGGGCCCTATGCTTTTTCTGGTCTTCATCAATGATCTCTCCGACTCTCTGGAAAATCCTCTCTCTCTTTACTCATGACTCCACCCTCTGCAGTACCATCTGTCATCCCTCAGGTGGGCAAGCAGCAGCCGCTTCACGCTCTACAGATCTGGATAAAATCACAAGCTGGTCAAACACTTGGAACATGTCTTTCAATCCTGACAAATCTTACACTCTCACTATGTCTCACCAAAAGGACCGTCTGGAAAATCCCCCCCATCTACTTTCTCAACAATCCTCTTGAAGAAGTCTTTTCATTCAAGCTTTTGGGTCTCACTATCTGCCATGATCTCTCCTGGGAAAGCCACATTTCCAATCTGGCCTCCAAAGCCAGTCACCATCTGGGCATCCTCCGTTGTGCAAAGTCCTTCCTCGGCACACCTGAGCTCCTGACCACATGCAAAGCTTTCGTCCGCAGCCTGATGGAGTACTGCTCTCCCCTCTGGGCTGGTGCTCCTGCCTCTCACCTTTCTTGGCTTTATGCTGTGGAAACCAAGGCATTTAGGATTATTGGTATCTCCCGTGATGAGGCTGAGTCTTTGAGTCTCTCACTCTCTCACCGCAGGCAGGTCGGAGGTCTTTCTATCTTCCACTGTCTCCTCTCCAGGCAGGTCGGGCCGCTCATCTTCACTCTTTTATTCCTCTGTTTTTCCCGCCTTTGGAACAAACGACCACACTCTCTTCAATCCCACTCTTTCCTCCAGGTCTTCAAAACAGCTGTTCCCACCACCTCTTATCTTCCCCCATCTCAAGAACCGGTCGGATTTTTCGTACCCATGGGTGGAATCACGCCGAACGACCACCGTTGGAAAGTTGCCCCTGCTTTCTTCCTGAAAGTCCCTGTAGTGTCCATGTTGTTTACCCATCAGGTAGTGTCCCTCAGGATGCAAGGGTAATTTGGAGCGTGTCACACAGGAAGGATCTGTGGATGGTAATAGATACCAGAGGTAAGCAGGCAGCACAGTGTCAGGCAGCTATAGGTAAAGCAAATAGGGTTTTAGGTTGTATTCGGAGGGGGTCATTTATAATCAAAAGAGGTGGTGATAACATTGTACAGGAATTGATGAGGGCCACATTGAGAATATTGTGTGCAGTTTTGGTCACCAAACTCAGGAAGGACACAGATGCCACAGAGAGGATTCAGCGTAGGGCTACGAGATTGATTCCTGGCCTAGCGAGACTCAGCTATGATGAGCGGTTGAAGGAGACAGGGCTATATACACAAGAAAGGAGGCGGTTACGAGGAGATATGTGAGATGTTTAAGATAATGAAAGGTATAGAAAAAATAAGTGCAGATTAATTATTCAACAGAGTAGACAGTGATGGGACCAGGGGTACATAGCCTGAGAGTAAAGAAGAGGAGAGTTAAGAAGGTAAAGGCAGGGGACTTTTACTCAAAGAGTAGTTAATGCATGGAATGGTATCCCTGGAAAGGTAGTTGCAGCAGAAACAGTAGATAAGTTTAAATTAGAATTAGACGGGATAGCTACCTGGAAGTTATTAAGATAGAGGGGTATAGGGATGTTAGCAGGCCTTTTATGTAGCTTGAGCATTGATGGGTGATTGTGTGCTTGTGTGCGGAGTGTTGTTGGTGGGGTTCTCATCAAGAGGTGTTGTGTGGTTGATGTTGTGTGTTTTTTTTACGCAAGTTCATGCTACCTCCCTCGGAAGAAAAAAAAAGAAAATACAAAAACTGAAAAACAAAACAAAACATTTATTTAAGAATTGTTTTTTTTTTTGCATTTTCTTATTACCTCTTCCAATGAAGGTGAAGGAGGTTGTTTTCACCCCTTTCTGTCAGTTTGTTTGTTTGTGTACATGATATCTCAAAAAGCTGTGGACGGATCCAGATGAAATTTTGTGGACAGATTCGGTGTGTGACAAGGATGAACTGAATAGATTTTGGTGAAGATCCGGATCCGGATCCGACTACTATAATTTTTAAAGTGTTTCTTTACCATTGAGAGATTGGGCGAAACTGAAATATAGCACGATATTTCAAAAATGTATTTGGACAGATATGTTCTCGTGGATCAGGCATTACATGGCGGAGGTATGTGCTCCACCGAGTGCCCTTCTAGTTTTGATCTTGTGTTGATAAATTGTTGTGGTGTTGATGTGGCGCAAGCATGATGGGCCGAATGGCCTCCACCTGTGACTAAATTCCTTGTGTTTCCTTGTGCGTGTTACATTAGTTATTCATGCCTGTTGTATGTGTCCTTTATGTTGTCCTTAAAAACAGTAAGTTTTCTCTTTGGAATGATTTTCAATTTTGTTTCACTGCGTGGCAAGCAGACAGAGTAAAGATAATATCTCACTCCTCTTTGCACATGAGCGATCAGGACAAATTCAAAGACAAAGTACTGTTAAACAGCAGGTTTGTTTTCCAATTCATGTTCAAAATATAACATTCAACTTAAGTTGTTTCTCGATCATGAACTCTCGTTAGTGGACAGACAGGCATGAACCAATTGCTTAACCCCACTTTTCGCTTCGCGTGCGTGAGGTAAAAATGAACTTAGGCTGAATGGTAAATAGCCTTATATTTACCTTATAAAAAATAGAACTTATGTGGTGGTAAATAGCCACCACATAAATATTGTGCTCAATGGCCTCATTTCCTTGTTTGAGGTCACTTTCTCCTCGGTCTCATGTTGACGAGTGGTGTTGTGTTGTCATTTATTTTCTATGATTTTCAGACGTACACACACATACCTGCAGAGAATTTCCTTGTGGGGGTGGGAGGAGATTTTTTTTGTGCCTATGACCTTTAACACATATTCAAAGTTTTGTGGAGATTGGCCCAGCCATATATTTTTAAATGGTTTTCAGATGTACACACATACAGACAGATAATGTTCTTGTGGGGGGAGGGGAGGATTTTTTTGTGTGCCCATGATCTAAACCTGGGTATCCCCAGCATGTTTGCAAAATTTGGTGGATATTGGTCCAGCAGATTTTCCTGATTTTCAGACCTTCCCACAGAGAATTTCCTTGCCGGTAAGGGGGGGTTATTCCAATGACCTGACCCTTGGTACACCCAGCACAAATACACTTTTGTGGAGATTGGTGCAGTGTTGTGGAATTGTATAGAAATTAAAGAACAAGCCGGTAGGCGACATGGGTGGTCGCTATATAATTGCATACTAGTCATACAGTTTTTGACGGATCGGGCTGAAATTTTTTGACAAAGAGGTTGATTATAGTGCGCATAAAAGCGTGGAAGCCGATTTTTGATTTTCGAAAAAAAATAAAATAAAAAGATTTTTCGGATTTTTTCAAAAAATTTCAAAGTCCCGTTGCTAGGCAACGGTGGCGTCCATAGCAACGGTGCTCAAAAGCATACAACTAGATCCTGGTATGAACCTACCAGTCAAGTTTCATCAAAATCGGTTGATTCCTCTGGCCTCCAGAGCTGTCCATTACATACATACATAGACAGACGGAAAACCTGAGAATAACGGTAGTCTAGCGACCACCCAAAAGGCTTCACACTCACACACATGGGTGTACGAGGTGGGGGTCGAGGGGGAAAATGCTCTCCTAAAAGCCAACATAGCTTTTATAATTCGTGCATAAAAATATCAGGATGACAAAATATTGCGAGGTGACAGAATGATGACAGCTTGTGATGTAAAAACTCACGTGAATTGTCATATATTTGACTATTGTTGCAATTATCAATCGTAACCCCTTTGGGATTAAAATAATAGTAACAAGTAAAACGGACATCAAATGTCATAGCCAGCATTGTTTTGTTAATTTTACTGTACTCGTCCTAGCCCATATTCATGCACAACTAAAATGGCCACTCGTCTACCAGTCGGCCATCTTTGATCAGATCACAAAATAAAGTGAGGTGCACATGTCTACCATCATGTACTGTACTTATGCCAAGTTTGAACAAAATCGGACCATGCATGTCTGAGAAATGGTTGGGGACACATTTAAGTAACAAAATGGCTGCCAGTCGGCCATCTCACATCTGGTCTTGAAAAAAAAAATGGCATGCATATGTAAGCCATGATTCTTGATCTGTGTGCCAAGTTAGAACAACATCGGTTTATGCATGTCTGAGAAATGGTTGAGGACGTGTTCAACATCAGGTTTTTTTAGAACTAAAATGGCAGCCAGTCGGCCATCTTGGATCTGATCTCAAAGAAAAATGACAAGCATATGTAAGCCATCATTCATTATCTGTGTGCCAAGTTTGAGCAAGATCGATCAATGCATGTCTGAGAAATGGTTGTTGTTGTTTTTTGTCTGGATGTGTTCAATACTGTTTTTTTTTTAAATAACTAAAATGGCTGCCAGTCCATCAGTCGGCCATCTTTGATCAGATCACAAAATAAAGTAAGGCGCATGTGTAGGCCATCATGTACTGCGCTTGTGCCAAGTTTGAACAAAATCGGACCATGCATGTCTGAGAAATAGTTGTGGACACATTTAAGTAACGAAATGGCTGCCAGTCAGCCATCTTGGATCTGATCATGAAAACAAATTACGTGCATATGTAAGCCATAATTCATTATCTGTGTATCAAGTTTGAACAAGCTCAGTAAATGCATGTCTGAGAAATGGTTGAGGACATGTTGAACACCAGGATTTTTTTTTACAACTAAAATGGCCGCCAGTAGGCCATCTTAGATCTGATGTCGAAAAAAATGACGTGCTTATGCATACCATCATGTGTTGTCTTTCTGCCCAGTACAAATAAAATCGTTCCATATATGTCCGAGATACCATGGTATGTGCTGCATCCATATGTGGTTGTGGATGCACGCATGCACGGACGGACATGAAAATCGAGACCAAATCCATAAGCCCCCATAATCGGACTCAGTCCAACGGGGGCTAAAAATATGATAAATATCTAATTTATTATATATCTGACACGTGGCAGCTCTGCCCGACTCCCGAGGCTTTGCCCGCCCTCGAGCACTTTTGAAATGATGTATTTCCGTGCTTGAATGCGTGCTACGCAACTACGCAGACGCAGAACCACAAATGGCTGATAGTAGGGCAATCGCCAGCAAGTTATGGTAGGGCAAAGAAGCCATACAGGACCCTGAGACCTCTGAAGATCTGATCAGAATGATTCTCAACGACTTGTTGATCGGTTGTCCGTGTTGCTGGATTATGTCGACGGAAGGTCGTATTCCTTCTGCAGAAAGCGCCCATGACTCTGGGACTTCGTGAACAGGTATGTTCTCACCCGCCTTCGGGGGAAGCTATGCAATGTCTCGGGACTTCTTAGCGGCAGTTCATTGAATGGCTTTCAGATGTTTGTTTGTCAGCTGTTCCTGTTGCCGAAGAGCTAAAAATAAAAAAACATAAAAATATGTGCTTTTTTTTTGTATTCCAAGACGAGGCTCGTGTAAGAGCTAATACACAGAAACATATAACAAGGCAGGAGACAAGAGAGGTGGGAGAGGGAAGCACAAAATAATGGGGAACAAAGACAATAGGATATCTGTGGAAGGGAGAGGGATGGGGTGGGAGTTTGTTCCATAGTTGGGAAAAAAAGAAGAATGAAAGAGTAAAGGTGAGCAGTGATTCTTGATTTTGGCAGTTTCACCAGAAGGGGTTTTTGGTTGGTCTTGAGCGCCCTCAGGAAATATAGATTGGACAGATCACAGACAGAGCAGGTGGGGGTGGGGCAAGGCCAGAGAGGAGACGGTGGAAGACAGAAAGACCAACGACCTGCCTCTGGTGAGAGAGTGAGAGACCCAAAGACTCAGCTTCATTGTGGGAGATACCAATGATCCTGAAAGCCTTGGTTTCTACAGCATGAAGTCGAGCTAGGTGTGAGGCAGGAGTACCACCCCAGAGGGGGAGCAGTACTCCAGCAGACTGTGGATGAAAGCTTTGTAAAGGTTAGAAGATTAGTTGTGCCAAGTTAGGACTTTGCATGACGGAGGATGCCCAGTCGGTAACTGGCTTTGGAGGCCAGCTTGGAGATGTGGCTTTCCCTGGAAAGATCGTGGCAGATAGTGAGACCCAAAAGCTTGAATGAAAGGACTTCTTCAAGGGGATTGTTTGTTAAAAAATTAGATGGGGGGGGGGGGGTTCCAGACGGTTCTTTCGGAGAGACATGGTGAGGGTGTGAGATTTGTCAGGATTGAAAGACATATTCCAAGTGTTTGATCAGATTGTGATCTTATCCAGGTCTGCAGAGATTGTAGAGGCTGCTGCATGCCGATCAGAGGGAGGAGAGATGGTACGGCAGAGGGTGGATTAACAAAGAGATAAAGAGGATTTTCCAGGGAGTCTGAGAGATCACTGATGAAAACCAGAAAAAGTGCAGGGCCAAGAACACTGCCTTGAGGAACTCCAGCCTGGACGGGAAGAGGAGATGAGAGAATTTCGTTGAGAGCCACGAGTTGACTGCAACAGGAGAGGAAGTCTATGAGCCATGAGTGGAGATTGCCTTGGATACCATAAGAAGAGAGTTTGGTGAGCAGTGTGGGATGCCAAACCGTATCGAAAGCTTGCGATATGTCTCGGGAGATGGCTCTGATCTCATGTTTGGCATTTAGGACCTCCATCCGTTGTTGGGAAAGCAGAAGCAGCATGTCCAGGGTATTAGTTAACATGGTAAACCATTTTGAAATTGCCTTTAGTTTGATTCTTTAGCTTGCTCAAAAGTGTTTTAAAATGACGAAAGAGGGAATTACCCGTGCAATGGCTGGTTTATTATGGCTGGCCTTGCATTGGGGGAAGGGGTTTCCCAAAAACACGTGTGCAGCGCATTGCACAAAGACCTTTTTGAAATGACGTTCATGGCATCATTTCAAAAGGTCGTATTGGTTTGTGCTACGACTGGGTGAAAGGGGGAATGGTGGAGAAGGGGTAGTGGAGAGGGTGGTGGAGTAATGGTGGAGTAGCTGCTGTGTGACCTGAATCTCTGCCAGAGGTTTGCACTCTAATCGAGTGGAGTGGCCATTCTAGTTTACACCATGTTTTGTTGCCTGTTGATGTAAATGTCTTAATGCACCTCTTATATGTATATTCATTTTCCTCCATCCGTATGCCAGTGAAGTGTACACTCGGGCAACGTAGCCATCATTCTGGCAAATTTGTAGCCGCTCCCCCGAAAAAAAAATTGGCTCATATGCTCATGTGCACACACATGTGCGCACACATACATACACGCGCACACGCACGCACACACACACACACACCTCACTAATATCATACATATTTGGAGTATTAGTTCCACTTTCGAGTTTTTAGAAAGTATTAGATTCCTCAATTTAAAATCTGTTGATGTTTTTGATTTTTCTACCTTGTATACAAATGTGGATGCTTAAGGATGCACTCTTTAGTGTTAGTGATAACGTTTTTAGCTCTTAGAATCAATTTATTTATGAATCAGATTTGATGTCATTCTTTTCTAAGAAAAAACAAAATATGGGTTTTAATTGTTTTTACCAACAAAAATTTAAAGATGCTGTTAATTTTATTTTGGTTAAAACTTTTGTACCTTTTCGTAGGAAAATATTTCAACAAATAAAAGGCATTCCAATGGGAGGGAACTGTATAGCTCCCTATTAGCGGACTTTTTCCTTGTTTATTGGGAGTTTTCATTTGTGCAGAAGTTGATGAAGGAGAAGAAGTTAGGCTTAGCTAAAATGTTATCTTTTACACGTTGTTATATTGATGATATTTGTATGATTATAAGTTTTTTGATGGGCTGATTCATAGGATTTATCCAGAAAGCCGAATAGTAGATAAGAGTAGTTCGTAATGATGATAGTGTAGTAGAATATCTGGATATGTTGGAGTTGGAAATAATAGTTATAGTACAAATGTGTATCATAAATGTGACTATTTTTGTTTCCCTGTTATCTTGTATACCTTTCCATCTCGTCAAGCACCTGTTGAGATACGCTACAATGTGCTTTCATCTCAGCGCATTAGATTTGCTGGAATTTGTTCTGTTTGGGATGATTTTATGCGTGGTGTTGGCTTAATGGTTAGGGTGGTGGGCTTGGGATCCTAGGATCCTGAGTTCAAATCCCACTCGGCTGTTGAATTAATACCAGGTGAGGTTGACTCTGGCCGTCATCCTTCCGAGGTCGGCAAAATGAGTGCCAGCATGCTGGTATACTGTGTCAGAGTGACGACCCGTCCAGGATTGTGCCCAATAGCTAAGGAGACTGCTTTGGCAGCACCAACGCTCTGCACAGAGTATGGTCCCAATGGATGGATGGATGGATGGGATGATTTTGTGGTTCGTGCGAAGAAGATATATTCCATGATGTTGGAGAGGGGTTATTGTGCTTATAGTTTGATTAGGATATGTGAGAAGGTTGATAGATGTCATTATAATCTTTTGTTTAAATTTGGTTGGTTTTCGTGTAAACAGGTTCCCGTAGCATTGGAAGTTGTGTGAAATAATAATAATAAGAAATAATGGGTAATATCATTTAAAAACAATCTTTATAGTAATAATGAATTGATTAATTGATTAAACTGGAAGTGTGTCATCAGTGAGTCTTCATTACAAATACAGGGCCTGTGTATTGATTTGTGTGCTGGTGGATTCCTGAGTACATTCTGTGGTGGTAAGGTAAGTGGTAAGGTATTTATGGTGTGAGTGGGGGGG
>CM068962.1:33373637-33384908 GCA_035128595.1 Eptatretus atami | reverse complement strand
AACATTTTTGACGATGGCTGCAATGAACATTCACAATTAAAAAGTCTTCTTATTCTTTCGCATGCAGCACAAGCTGCAAGTAGAATCATTGGATGAGCGTGTGGCTGTGCCACTGATTTAATGCCCTCTGTCGGTTCGGGTAGGAATTTGTAATTTGTTCAGGGTGCCGACGGTAGCTCGTCTTCTCTTTAGGAAGGACACTGTGGGATCTTTAACATCCACCAACTAATGCCGGCAGACGTGACTCCCAGTTTAATGTCCGTCCGAGGGAAGGCACACACATTGATGCCTCACCCTGCCTGCAAGACATGAGGATGACAGTTTAAGCTGGCCGAGTTACGCACCCAGACGAGACAGCTCAGAGGTGAGTGTGCTGAGACATAACTCGAGGCCATCCTGCCAACCTGAATTAAAATGTAAATTAAAAAAAGCTCGGTATGTTTCTTGCATTTTTGTATGTTGTACATACGTTTGTTTGCTTGGCCTCTTCACTGAGGGCAACCAATAGTTTTAACATTCCACATCCTATTATCAGGAGCAACCTATATGTACAATATATATATATATATATATCTAGCAGGGTATGCTTACACATTGTAAGCAATAATGAACCATGAACACCATTGTCTCGGGTTGTCTTTGTCTAATGAACCCCATTGTCTCGGCTCGCTCACTTGCATTTATTTTTTTCATTATTTTTAAATATTATATATATATATATATATTATAATATATATATATATATATATATATATATACATTTTGATGAGACATTATTGAGAGACACTCTCACAGACATGACAATCACTACCCATGTGGACAATCACCCATCCCTAACTATATAGATATATAAAGTTGAAAGTGTGTCTGTGTGTCTGTGTGTTTCTCTGTGACCTATGCACGCGAAAAGTACTGGACTGATCCTCACCAAACTTCACATGCTGACAGAACATGTACCCGGAAGTCTCCCGATGTAAAATAATTGTACTTCGACTTCCGGTTTCGAATTATGACGTCATCACCTGATTTCGTAAGTTAATTTTTCAAGTTCAGCCGATTGACATGGGGCCAACGCCATATACAATATATCTAACATATGATTTTAAGTTTTTGTTTGCTGTTTGTTTGTTTGTCTGCACGTGCTAATCTCCTGAAAGGTGAAAGATAGGAGCTAACCACTGAAACAAAAAATGTCGGGATGGGCCCCGGGAAGGTTATAGGCTATGTGGCAAGGCCCCTCGGCCGGGGGGGGGGGGGAAGGGGGTGTTTCCCCTCACCAACCCCCTTAGCCTATGACTGCCATGGCCCAATAGGAACTGATACGTGCTCGCGTCAGACATATGTATAGAAGATTAAATTCATTCAAAAAGAACCCGGGCAGCGCCGGGTGCATTCACCAGTATATATATATATATATATTTTATTATATTTTTCATTTACAATGCTTTCCAATGGTTCTGTGATTTTTCCTGGTGTATTAGCTTTAATGTCCATTGGCAGGTGAAATTACCGTGCTTCCCCATTGTCTCGGGCTGCTCACCTGCATTAATTTTTTTTCATTTATTTATATGTTCATTTACAGCCACTTTCCGATGGTTCTGTGATTTTTTTCCCCCAAGTGTATCGGCTCCGATGTCCATCGGCATGCAAAATTACAGCTTTCTCCATCACCCAGAAGGTATCGAACATATTAATGTCAGTCAGTTACTCAGTCAATGAGTCAGTGAGTGGTTAGAATGAGCTTTCTATCATCAAATAACTGCCCAAATACAGCGCTGGAGTATCATCACAAACCAAATCGACAAAGATAGAGTCATCAGGAGGAACCTGCATAGGATTCAGGTTTCCGCTGCTACTCCTCTACCCTCAAACTCATCCACATGCAGCCAAGTGAACCTTACAAAAACGATCCAAGATTCAGCCCTCCATAGACAAAGAAGAAGAAAGAGAGATGAAGAACAAAAATAACCATGTACACTAACATAAACACACACACACACATGCACACACACACACACACACACACACGCACACACACACACACACACACCACACCAACAGAAACACATGTGTGTGTGTGTGTGCATGTGTGTGTGTGTGTTTATGTTAGTGTACATGGTTTATTTTTGTTCTTCATCTCTCTTTCTTCTTCTTTGTCTATGGAGGGCTGAATCTTGGAAATCGTTTTTGTAAGGTTCACTTGGCTGCATGTGGATGAGTTTGAGGGTAGAGGAGTAGCAGCGGAAACCTGAATCCTATGCAGGTTCCTCCTGATGACTCTATCTTTGTCGATTTGGGTTTGTGATGATACTCCAGCGCTGTATTTGGGCAGTTATTTGATGATAGAAAGCTCATTCTAACCACTCACTGACTCATTGACTGAGTAACTGACTGACATTAATATGTTCGATACCTTCTGGGTGATGGAGAAAGCTGTAATTTTGCATGCCGATGGACATCGGAGCCGATACACTTGGGGGGAAAAAAAATCACAGAACCATCGGAAAGTGGCTGTAAATGAACATATAAATAAATGAAAAAAAATTAATGCAGGTGAGCAGCCCGAGACAATGGGGAAGCACGGTAATTTCACCTGCCAATGGACATTAAAGCTAATACACCAGGAAAAATCACAGAACCATTGGAAAGCAGCATCTGTAAATGAAAAAATATATTATATATATACTAGGTGAATGCACCCGGCGCTGCCCGGGTTCTTTTTGAATGAATTTAATCTTCTAACATATGTCTGACGCGAGACAGTATCAGTTCCCTATGGGCCATGGCAGTCATAGGCTAAGGGGGTTGGTGAGGGGAAACACACCCCTTCCCCCCCCCCCCGGCCGAGGGGCCTTGCCACATAGCCTATAACCTTCCCGGGCCCATCCCGACATTTTTTGTTTCAGTGGTTAGCTCCTATCTTTCACCTTTCAGGAGATTAGCACGTGCAGACAAACAAACAAACAGACAAACAAAAACTTAAAATCATATGTTAGATATATTTATATGGCGTTGGCCCCATGTCAATCGGCTGAACTTGAAAAATTAACGTTACGAAATCAGGTGATGACGTCATAATTCGGAAACCGGAAGTCGAAGTACAATTATTTTACATCGGGAGACTTCCGGGTACATGTTCTGTCAGCATGTGAAGTTTGGTGAGGATCAGTCCAGTACTTTTCGCGTGCATAGGTCACAGAGAAACACACAGACACACAGACACACTTTCAACTTTATATATCTATATAGTTAGGGATGGGTGATTGTCCACATGGGTAGTGATTGTCATGTCTGTGAGAGTGTCTCGTCAATAATGTCTCATCAAAATGTATATATATATATATATATATATATATATATATATATATATATATATTATATATACATTTTAAAAATAAATGAAAAAAATAAATGCAAGTGAGCGAGCCGAGACAATGGGGTTCATTAGACAAAGACAACCCGAGACAATGGTGTTCATGGTTCATTATTGCTTACAATGTGTAAGCATACCCTGCTAGTATATATATATATATATATTGTACATATAGGTTGCTCCTGAATAATAGGATGTGGAATGTTAAAACATATTGGTTGCCCTCAGTGGAAGAGGCCAAGCAAACAAACGTATGTACAACATACAAAAATGCAAGAAACATACCGAGCTTTTTTTTAATTTACATTTTAATTCAGGTTGGCAGGATGGCCTCGAGTTATGCACACTCACCTCTGAGCTGTCTCATCTGGGTGCGTAACTCGGCCAGCTATAAACTGTCATCCTCATGTCTTGCAGGCAGGGTGAGGCATCAATGTGTGTGCCTTCCCTCGGACGGACATTAAACTGGGAGTCACGTCTGCCGGCATTAGTTGGTGGATGTTAAAGATCCCACAGTGTCCTTCCTAAAGAGAAGACGAGCTACCGTCGGCACCCTGAACAAATTACAAATTCCTACCCGAACCGACAGAGGGCATTAAATCAGTGGCACAGCCACACGCTCATCCAATGATTCTACTTGCAGCTTTGTGCTGCATGCGAAAGAATAAGAAGACTTTTTAATTGTGAATGTTCATTGCAGCCATCGTCAAAAATGTTCTCCTCTTCCCTTGTCCCTCCTGCTTAAACGTTCCATTTATTTTGAGACAATTGTTACTCCAGCTATATCTCAGAAACAGGTGAGCCAATCAAGATTCCAATGATGATTAACCTCCCAAGCTATATCTGATGAACACAATTCGACGATGTAGGCATGCTAGCAAAGTGAAGTGTTCAGGTTAAAATACACCATTATAACTCACAACTTTGTCCATTGCCATAACATGACATGCAAAATCATTAACCCTTGACCCTATGTTCTTCCTTATTCCGTTTCTCAAAGATTTTCAGGTTTGACCTTTTCTGAACACAACATCGTCAAATATGTTTTCAAAACTTCCAGTAATTAAAAGCCAACAAGCAGAAGTACAAAGCCAAATGCATGAGACTTTTATGGTTCTGAAAAATCGATATGGGGAACTCATTCAATTGGGAAAATCCAAGGGATAATCGATAGGGGGAAACTCATTCAGACATTCACATGAATCAGCATCCGTACAAACATGATGTTAAAGAATGAGCTGATGAAAATGCATGGAATTCGTTTGCATTACAGACACTTCACAAATTCTAAATTTAAATTGTGTTATAAATAGCGTTTTTTTTCAATTGTTTCTTGCATTGCTGGCAACATTTGAAAGTGCAGATTGGAGCCACAAATTCACTCAAGCTCAGAAGCATAAATCACATTTGATGGTGGATGCGAGCACAGCAGAAGCAATTTCCTAAAGAGGGGCCTGGTGTTTTCCATAATGAATTATATAGAATTTGTCCATGCCACTATATAGGAGCTGATATTCACCGATGCAGGCTGGGTAGGGGACATTGTTGGTTGGTATTAGCTGTTAGCATGGGATTTGGCAAAACAGTTTGGCAAGGAGTTTTATAAAAATAGGTAGGCAGAAAGCATTTGCATGTAGCTTTGCCATAGTAGGTTGGAAAAGGATATTGGCAGGTATCTGGGACTCAGCATGTTGACATAAAGCAATGTTCAACACAACACGTTGACAAATGGGGATTATTCAGCATAGCAGGTTGGCACAGGTCATTTGCCGTAGGGGCTTGGCAAGTTAGATCAGTATAGTATATTGGCATGAAGCTTTGGAACAGCAAGTAGGCATATGACATTATTCAGCACAGCATGTTGGCACAGGCTATTGTCACTAGACTTTGGAGGAGAAGACTGGCATAGGAGAAATTGAAACAAGACTTTGGAAACAGGTTGGCACAAAGCCTTGGCACAGAACTTTGGTACGGGGCATGTTGTTCAGCACAACAAGTTGACAAAGGACACCAAAAATGGTCCCTGGCACATCAGGTTGGTATGGGGTTCTGGTACAGAGCCCTGATAAAGCAAGTTGGCACCGGACCTTGGCACTAACCTTCATTGATGATTGAGTCATAGAACTTCTGGTTTGATCCTGCACCTCGAATCTCTGGAACAGCAATTAGAGATTCATCAACATTTTGCCTGGGCGTGTTAATCAGTATTTAATTGCATCCAAATTTACAACGAAATGAATTGAAAAGAAAGATGCTTTTGATTTAAAATTTTTGTAAAGTCACTGTTTGATGGAAAATTTGAACGCAAAACTAACACGATTAGCAACAATCAACAACATCCGATGAAAAAATGGACACTCAATATCGTTTATGCTGTCCGAGTTGTAAATTCTGTTGGGAAATATTTTCGTTGTGCATGTTCAAGCAATATTAATAATGCATTGTAGTAAAGTGAAACGGTGAAATGCATGCAATGATGCAAAAACAGAAACTTAGTAGAAATTGTTCCACATGCTACACTGGTTCACACTCACATCTACATTGCCCTTACGGACAATTTTGTTGGTAACATCTTGACAAAGATACACATAGCCCATGTCAATTATGCGCACGAGGAAGCGGATTTGGGTGATTGCAATACAATTGGATAGAAGGAATGGTCGGGAGGTGAGAGGGGGGGGGACAGCGGAGGGGGATGAGGTTGGGTTGAGCGAGGTCGTGTACCTACAGGTCCGATCATATATATATTTTAGTCTGTTTTCTTTCCGATTTCAAATTCCTTTTGGTCACAGTATCTTAAAAAACCAAGACGTCTTCCGATAACGGCTCTAATGCATGTCAAGAATCGATACTGAATGCACATTCTGGAAAGATAAAAGCCAAACAAAACTCATTCACCAAAAAAATTACAGACAACATTGGAAAAACGATGAAAGAGGAATGGAGTATAAAAAGATGAAAGCCCTTCTTATTCGAAGTCTTTTTTTTCCATGGAAACGTGTAAATATCTCACGGTAGCAGACGATTCTTGGGGAAAAGCAGATCCAGCACAGTGCCAGGCAGCTGTAGGTAAAGATGACAGCTTTTTCTCTCCTCTTCGTAGGAGGTTTCATAAGGAGGTTAATTATAAATTGAAAGAGGTCGTCTTCTTCTTTTGTATGCAGCAGAAGGATGTGGGGTAGCATCATTGACTGAAGGAACAGCTGTGCCGCTGACAAATCCTCTGCAGGTTAGGGCAGGGATTTAGAACATGGCCAGGGTGCTGGCGATAGCTCACCTACTCTTCATGAATGGCACCATGGGATCTTTAACCTCCACCAACTAATACTGGCAAGACGAGATGCCCAGTTTAACGTCCATCCGAGGGACGTATACACATTGATGGATCACCGTGTCTGTGAAACACAGGTTAAAGCTGCACCGAGATTTGAATCCAGGCTAGATAGCTTCGAGGAGAGTGTGCGTACCTCTCGGTCATCCTGCCAGCCCAAAAGAGGTAGTGGTAGTTTAGTGAAGAATTTAGTGTACAATAATTTAGTGAAGCCTCAAAAAGAATATTGTGTACAGATTTGGTCACCACATCTGAGGAAGGACACAACTGCCATAGAGAGGGTTTGGCATGGAGTGGCTACTTTGATTTCAGGGTTAGCAAATCGGAAGTATGAGGAGCGGCTAAATCTGGGATAGGACCTTTTGCGTTGGAAAGGAGGTGATTACATGAGAATCTGATATCTGAGCTCTATTGAAGATAATGAAGAGTATGGACAAAAAAATATGCAGATGAGGTTTTCAGCAGAGTGAACAGTGACAGGACGAGGGACCACAGCTTCAGAGTATAGAAGAAGAGAGTCAGGACATTATTCCATTCAGAAGGTAGATAATGCATGGAATGGTCTCTTTGGAAAGACGGGAGGTTTAAACTGGAATTGGATGAATACTATAGGAGAAACAGTGGAGACGTTTAAACTGGAATTAGATGAATACCTTTAAGCATTTGGGGACAGAGGAGTACATGGACATTGGCAGGACTGGGAGGTAGCTTAGTTAGGGATGGGTGATTGCCCACATGGGTAGTGATTGTCATGTCTGTGAGAGTGTCTCATCAATAAGTAACTGTACTGTCAGTGTTTGTTCATTTCCTACCTTACAACCCACTCCATTCCACCACCCCACCACAAATAAATAAAATACAAAGCCTGTCCCACTGCCCACTGTTCTCCTCCTTATCCTCCCCCACCCCCACTAGTGAAATTCAGGAGATAAACTGATTCATTGAATTAATATGGAATTGATGGGGTGCAGACATGGTGAGCCAAATGGCATCCTCCTGTGTCCAAGTTTCTTGTATATACCTCGTAACTGCTTGGAACGCACCCAGAACTACAGGTGTGATGCAATGGGGGATTTCCCCCCAACAATAACTTTTTACTTTAATTGCCACCCTCCTGCTTAATGTGTCACCCCTGCCACCTCCTCCCCACCCCTCCCCCTCCCCCCACACACACACCTCTAATAATCTCTCCTCCATCTTAGAGTTTGTCCCAGTATTCCTGTGCTGGTCTTTATGCCAGGCTTTATGCACAGCAAGCATACAAGTGTCACAGCAAGACAAACATGGGACATCAATTACTTCACAATAATATTCAATGGTACATTTTCAAAGTGTTGCAACACCACCATTGCTAGCATTTATATTTATTATTCACTTGCTCATTTGTTTTTATATGCAGGCTTACCCCATGTAAAAAGGTCATCCTCTAAGTATTACTGGAGAGTTCATAAAACACCTTACCCCATGCAGTGTTCAGGTATATAATTAAATTGAAATAAAAATAATGACTCTGTAGGTCGTATTAAAAAAATTCCAGAAGTTTACCGTTTAGCAGTGTCTTATACACTAACTAACATGTCCAAGTAATGCAAAACTGGAGGTTTTTGGAAGTGACAAGAAAGCGGTTTGTGTTCTACAGCGCTCAAAATAAATATTTTAAATGAAAAGGTCGTATGAAAAAAGCTCAGTTCTGCCATTAAACCTGGCCCTGCAGCTGTGTTCAATGGTATCCAGTGTCCGTTGGGAGACAAAGTTCCTCTTCCCCTGACAGTGGGTTCCAAGACAACCACTGGCAACATCAAGGATGGTAGTCTTGAAGGTACTCCCCAACTCTTCAGGATACCCCGAACACCAAGACTCCCCCCCCCACCCCCCAGATCCTCATTCAACTTGTTTGCAAACTCCTCAACTACCCTCTCATCCTTGAGTTTGCCAACATCCAGTCTTGGCTGGGATGGTACCATTCTCTTGGATTTAAGCTGCATCTTCAGAGTTGCTACAATAAGCCTGTGGTCACTCTTGAGGAACTCAGCACTCCGGAAGACCCTGCAGTTCTGGAGCATCTTCCAGGGACCATCAACCAATACATGGTCAATCTCCTTTGCCACATCACCAGCGTTGGACTACCAGGTCCAGCAATGTGGCTGTGGGGGATGAAACCATGAACCAGCCACCCCAAGTCCACGACATCTTGCAAAGTCAAGGAAATTAGTGCTATTCTGGTTCACAGTTCCAGACCCATAGCGACCAACAAATGCCTTGTAACAATTTCTGTCAGTGTCAACTGATGCATTGAAATCCCCAAAGACTAGAAGAATATCTCGCCTGGGGCACTGATCAACCACAGACTCGAGCACGGCATAGAATACGTCCTTCACAGTGAGATCACTCGCCTCAGTCGGAGCATTGACAGAGACCAGGGAAACGACACCCAAGGAGTGACGAATCCTTAGTCTCATAATACGCTCGTTGACCGGTGTTACCTCAATTGCCATTGGAGTCAGCTTATTGGACACAGCTACAGCAACTCCTTGGGCATGGTAACCATCAGAAGTGTAACCACCCGCCATGATCTCACCACCATCCAGTCTACATTCCAGGCACCCACCCAAAGGAACTCCTTCAAGTTAACCCGAGGAGATCGCCGTCTGGTGGGTGACACCTCAGTACCACCCCGATACATACCACCACAATCCGACCCAGCAAGTTTTCCCTGTGGTTTTCCTCCTATCATCAAAGAATGGGGGTCCCGAAGGCTTTGCCCCAATCCCGTCATCTGGTGAGCTGCCCTGCAAAGGGCAGCTCACAGGAGGGACTCCCACGAAGTGAGTTTTTGTTAGTTTTATTTGCTTTGTGTGTATGTTGTGGAATGAAGTGTTTTACGGTGGCCGGAGGGCAAATCCTGCCACCAACCTCCTAGAGAGAGGTACCCAACTGCAGGAGGACATCCACAGACACAGTTGAGCACCAGATGTGGATGACCGTTGGCTCACAAGGAGCTCGTCCACCCTTTGACAGGTTTTTTTTTAAATCCTGCTGGGTGTTGATATCCATACACCCTCCTCACCAGGAAACCTGGTGGCGGAGACGGTTCAGTCACCGACATGCCGACCATGGAACAGGCTAGTACAAATTTACATGGTACCTGTAGCAAGTCACAGATTTGATCTGGCCTGACCTGACAATATATGTGATCAGGTTGAAACAAAGCAGATATGTGATCGGGTCTAATTCAGAGCCAAAGTACTTTGCTGCTAAACTACAGGTTCGTTTTCTGATTTGTGTTCAAAATACAACATTCAATTGAAATTAAGTTGTTCCTCAATCATAAACTCACATTTGTAGATAAACAGACACACAGAAGTGAACCCAATTGCTTAACCTTACTTTTCACTTTGCATGTGTGGGGTAATTAAAACAGGATGTGGTGCTTTTATTACTTCCTATATTTGTGTATTGGTATCACAATATTTATTGCATCTGTACATATGGTGGAGTTGAAAATTGCATCTATAAAACCACTGCTAGCTACACATAAATTAGTGGGAGCTCCTCAGGTCTGGCATGATCACATTCTAAACAGCTAATTTACCAACACAGTACTCTCTCTCTCTCTCTCTCTGGCTGCTGGTTGCATCATTGGTTGGGACGCGGCTATGCCGCTGATGCAGTGTCCACCTTACCAGTACACTGGTGCTCATTTTGCCAACCTCGGAAGGGTGACAGGCTGAGTCAACCTCCTGGTGTATTTTAATTCAGCGGCCAACGGGGCTTGAACTCATGACCCAAGGATCCCAAGCCACCACCCTAACCACTAAGCCAACACCAGGCTTAACACAGCACTATTTAACAAACATTCTTAAACTCACAGAATTACCAGGTAGAACTGCTTCTCAATAATTCAAATAGGTACATTTTGGAGTTCATTCGAATTTGTGCGATTTTTTGTTGTTGTTGTTGGAGCTATGGCTTCTATGGTAAATAACATGGCAAGTAATTTTGATTTGATGTACCGTACTCCAAACAGGGTGTTGGTGCTTCTGCGAGGCAGTTTGTTGGCAAAGGTGGTTTGCCAATGCCTTCGGAGCATCGGTTGTCCATGCTATATCCTTTAAATGCTGAGCGTCAAGCAAGGAAGCAGCACATTTTAAAGTCTTTTGTATGACTATACCCACAGTGACTATGCCCACGCCCATTTGCTTTTGTATTTTACCGTACACTATAAGCACCCCATGGACGGACGGATGCACGCAGGCACGCTGAGACCGAGCTCCTTTTATACATTTGATTAGGTTCTGCTCAAACCTTCCCGTTATTCTTCACCATTGAGAGATGAGGCAAAACCGATATATAGCACGATATCTCAAAAGGTTGTGGACGGATTTGGACGAAACTTGGTGGACAGGTTGGGTGTGTGACCACGACAAATTGATTATATGTTGGTGAAGATCCGAATGCAGATCTGGATGCGAGAGTTATTTAATTTTTAAAATGATTCTTCACCATTGAGAGAGAGTTCGGCTCAAAAACGATATAGTACTGTATAGCATGACATTTCAAAAATGTA
>CM068962.1:33362795-33373627 GCA_035128595.1 Eptatretus atami | reverse complement strand
CATTACGTGGCGGAGGTATGCGCTCTACCGAGTGCCCTTCTCGTTACAAGCTGTGTCGGTTCTTGCTGCCAATTTAATTTCTTTTGAATACAAACAGAAAGTGATAAGCCTAACTGAGCTATGCACATGGCTAAGCGCTCGGCCCCTGAGAGACTTTGTGATAAGTCCAGCCTGAAAAATGATAAGCCCGAGGTGCGTTTTAATCGAAAAAAGTGCCAAACGAATGTTTGGAAGAATTGGTCTTCGGGAATGACAAACATGTCCTGCAAAGGTCTTTAAGGCAAAATAGAACCTGAAAAAAAATAACAACAATCGGGAATAAAACTGTGTGGCTATAAATCGATCATGATCCGGCCATATACTTATGCCAGGCCGAAGACCTACCCTCATACGTACGTACGCACTGCATGTTTCAAACTGAATTCTGTGTCCACCTGTGCATATAATTAACACGGCCCCGTTCCATGTGGAATATTGTTCCAGGACTCATAATTCAAAGTAAGCAGGGGACTGAATCGGTCAAATCCCAGGACCGATACATACTGCATGTAACAATGGATGAGAACGCTGGAGAGATTGTACAACAATGATAACAGTGTGTGAAAGTTACGGGGGTAGGTTGGGTATGGAGTGAAATCAACTAACCGTCATTGTTGAGTGCAAAATAAATGGCATTGAGGCTTCTGTCATATTTTCATCTCAGGATACCGTTTAAAATGCTATTTTCATCTCAACATGCTTTGTTCAAAAAATAAATGAAGTGATAAATTTTGCCTGCCTTGTATAAAAGTGTGATCAGAATACCAAAAGCTGTAACTGCTCATATGTTGTTTTTATTTGTACTATAATGACTAAAATTAGATTGTTCACCTTATCAAAAGATCTAAAAAAAATTAAATTTCCACTTTTTGATTTTTTAAAGAACTTTTCCACAAAATGGCTGACAATTTTTTGGTATCCCAGGGTACTGTGTGTATTGTATCAATCTGATAAAGAGGTGAGGAAGAGGAGGAAAGCCAGTAGCTTATACGTGTATTAACACAGGTTACTGGTAAACAATTATTTGGACCAGTGTGGGTTATTAATTGGAAATTTTTGCTGAAAAGTGTCGTGTCAAGTTTTTATCAAACTAGTTATGACACCAAGGCGAAGAAACCCTTCTTTTCCAAATTTATGATGAACAAAGGTGAGGGTGAGGGCAGCAAATAATCATCAGAATAGGGTAGACAACAGCTACCAACAAGCATCCCACACAGAAGTTACCAATGGGTGTGATGGCCTTGGTGATACAACCTCAGACATTGAGACTGACTGGAGGAAATTCTGAGAAACCTTATGTAGACTGCATTTCAGAAGATACTCTGAACATCATTGAGATATGTCGCAAGGCCTCGAGCAGATGTGATGTGGTCAGATTTGATGCCCACGCCTCAACAATGGGTTTTCATAATGCACAGCAATATAGTGCTGACGACACAATCAGCCCAACCTAGTTGAAGATCAACGTTTTAAATATTTTCTGGAGAAAATAGCACTTCAGGCAGAACAGGTTGCAGAGCAAGAGAACGTCAGACACATTTACGTTATTATCAGGAAGATGAAGCAGCATGGGAAGATCAAATAGTACAATTAATGGTCTGCCCCCATAACATCTACAGCCAGCTCAAATAATAGTGAGAATATAATGATAACTTCCTCATAACCTGTCATTCAGGATCCACAATCTGAACTGATAGTCATGGATAGATCTTCGATTCATTCCTGACAAAGCCGCTGATACCAAACTCTCCCCCACCACCCCCGCTTTCCCCACCCCACCCCTTCACTTCTGAGAAAAAAAAAATCAAATCAGGTATGTAATAACTAAATAGTAAAACGTAAAAGCTCCTGACATCTGTGAAATGATACCAGTTACTGAAGTATGCTAATGGAGTCACTTTTCCACCTCTTCTGTTCCATCTGGACTGGTGAGACCATTCCATGGTAACAGAGCCAAGGAAATATTTCTTTCTGGAAGGTGAAAGGCTCACAGACTGAGTGCAGAAACTCCAGGAGGAATTTTCTCCGCAAGAGTGAGGCTCATGGAAGAACAAGGTGCCAGAGGGTATGAAATGACAGTAGGGTGAGCAGGACAACTCTTGGACAAAATAAGCAAGAGAATGAACAAACAATAAAAAAAAACAAAAAAGGGAAGAGAAAGCAGGGAAGGAAACACTGCAACCTGCAATTAAGAGTGAAATCCCAAAAAAATTCCCACAAAAAAGTCATCTTGCTGCCCACAAAAATTGTCAGATTTAGTTGGTCCTCAACACCACCACCAATAGCGATGTCCACCTTGGTGAAACCTGTATGACTTCTTTGAGTTCAACGGTAGAGTCCAAAAGAGGTGTGGTTTGAGGTTTTTCCAAAACCAAACAGTCCACTGCGGCCATGAAATTTACTCGTGCCTACAGTGGACTACATTTTCAATCAAATACTTCAGGACAGTGGCTCTCAATGTGGAGTAAATCTCAGCAGCTCTCATACTTTCACAGACTTGCATGGACTATGCTGATGATGTCAGCCTCCTTACAGAAACAGTGGCCACACTTGTTAGAGTCCCCTCAGCTTTCAATACCAAATGCCTCTATACTTTATCTTCATAATGCATGGTCAAAGACCAGATTCCAGTCATTTGGAGGCAACAGACTAAGCTCTCACCAAAAGTGAATGTAAATGATAACACCAAGTGCAATTTTGAATCAATACCTGAAATTGATTACCTTGGCTCGAGAATCTCTTCCAATGGGTACTCAATGTGAGACCGTTGCCACCACATTGGCCTTGCTAACTCTGGTCTGGCCTACCTTTCGAACATCTGGAAATATTCAGCTAATCAGCGGCTGAAGTTTTACTTGTATAACTCTCTTGTGCAGTGCCCATATTCACTTACAGAATGCATGCCTGTGCTACTCACAGAAATACATCATTTAGGACAGAGTTCGCAGCACTTTTATTCGGTGATACATAACACAAAAGTTTGACAATCTTTCTCTTAACAACAACATGGGCACATCCTGGAAAATTAATCTCAATGATTAAAAGCTATGTCCGTCAGTTATGTCCTAGGATCAGCCTCCCCATTCCGCTTTTCACATCTGGATCAGCTCGGAAACCTTTCTTCCTCATAAGTTTCTTTGCTTTCTTGACCAAATGTTCATTTACTTAGAACCCATTAACTAGTTTCTGAATACTCCAACTGGGTGGCAATAGAGTAAGTATTTTCAGTTTTTCCTGCCTTGTGGCAATTCGACATTTGTTCTTGACAAGGTCTGTAAACGGGTACAGCTGGTCTTAAAAATTTTCACATTTTAAACTTTCTTTTAAACAACTCACCAGTGGGTACACACTGCATACGGTCATTAATTTTGCTTTGTTTTCTTTCACCGATTTCAAACTTGTCTTGTGTTCGGAAAGGTCAAGGTATTGTTGATTAAATGACCTCAGTGTATTGATATTTCTTTCACAATTTTAGGAAAATAAATGTGACGTTTGTCCGATATGTCAACGCCATATAGTGGGGCAACTTAGCTAAATATAGCATAACAATTGTGCATTTTGTGAGGAAAGCACCAAATTTGGCACATTAGTAGCCTATCATATTATGAACAGATTTGGATATTGGACCATCTCAAATTTTTGATGGCAGTGGAAAATGGCTGCCACAGCCATCAGTGGCTGAATTTGAGATGGTCCAATATCCAAATCTGTTCATAATATGATAGGCTACTAGTGTGCCAAATTTGGTGCTTTCCTCACAAAATGCACAATTGTTATGCCGTGGGGCAACTTAGCTAAATATAGCATAATACAAAGCTGAAACTTGGTACAGACACAAATTAGATAACTGTTTCTCAATGTGAGTTTCAACACGTTGAGTTGTTAACCACATGTTCAGCTAACCACTACAATGAGGTTTTTTTTTGCTTTGTTTTTTTTTAAACTGGATCTGAGGCTCGTAAGTGGAGGCTGACAGGATGGCCGAGAGGTACACTCGCCTCTAAGTTATCTATCCAGGGTTTGTATCCCAATGCAGCCATAAACGGCCATCCCGATGTTTCACAGACAGAGTGATTCATCAATGTGCTTGCCATTCCTCGGATGGATGTTAAACTGAGCATGGCTGTCGGCGTTAGTTGGTGGCCATTAAAGATCCCATGGTGTCTTTCGTGAAGAGTAGGCGTAATCGTTGGCACCCTGGCCAAATTTTTAATTCCTGCCATAACTACTGCTGGGAAGGCAATGGCAAACCACCCAATATATAACCCTTGCCCAGGAAGCTGCTTCAGTGGCACCGATGCTCTGTGAAGAGTATGGTACATCAGAGAGAGAGAAGGCTCAGAGTGGAGATACCACACACACATCTCACACACATGGACATACAGATGAATACATGAGACACCAGACAGAACTGTTAGATGAGACAACAAGGACAAATGTGTCCAAGAGCCACGTCCTAAAGGTTTTGTCTTCACCAGAAGAAGAAGAAGAACAAGAAGAAGAAGAAGAAGAAGAACAAGAACAAGAACAACGCGGAGCTCTTTTAGAGCCAGCGTTCGCAATGCGACGCGGCTAAAAATTCATTACAGAAAGTCGAAACATCAGCATTTTGATCACAATAACAATAACAACAACAACTTCCGATATTTCGTCACATGCCTTGATGGAGCCAGTAGCGAGACCCGTCATGGAGGCTCCTCCTTCATGACGAGAAAATAGTGTATTTACGAAATTACAATACATTAAATGGAATAATCTTTAAATAGTAACGTGAACTTTTCGAAACTTTAAAGCAAATGTCCGAATATATTTAAAAGTTCATGATAGACGCTCTCAAAAGGAACCCTCAATGCGAGGATGTGTCCAGGTGTTTAGTATTTAAGGAGATCCGGATCCTGTATATAAAAGAGCCGCATCCTAAAGGTTGAAGAAGAAGAAGAAGAAGAAGAAGAAGAAGAACAAGAACAACAACGCGGAGCTCTCTTAGAGCCAGCATCTGCGACGCGGCTAAAAACAGCCACTGTAATGGATACAGTGGCATATCAGAGCGGACGCTCTAACCATTATACAACCGAGTCTGGTAATTAGCAATGTTTCTTGTAGATCCATCGTCTTTTTGATATTTGAAAATGACTTGATTCATTCATGCTTGGTAGGGTTATCCATACATGTTATAACTCTATTATGCGGAATTCGTTAGAGAACCACTTATGTGGGCATTCAGGTGAACCCCAAATCCCTAAAATACAATAACTTAAGACAAAATGTCGGTTTTTAGATGCATGTGATTTGCAAGTATTAAAAAGGTACAGTACATTGCTTTTTGAGGGCAGATTGTGCATCTGTACTGCATCAAAACAAGACCAGGATTAAAAGTTGCAGTTTGCTATATTTTTTCCATTGGGAAGACACAAGCCTCCCCGATCATCAATAAAACATACAATTTCATTGCAAGTGCAAAAATGTCTGTGGCACCATATTTTTTGGTTTAATAACCCCCAAACCACCTGCAGTTGGGAGCTGAATTGTTTTCGGTCGGGGATTGGCCATGTCACCCATGAAGGAACTTTTAGGAAAAAAGAAGAAGAAAGAAATTCCATCAAAACCTGAGATGGTCACCTGGGGAGCACTAAGCGAGTTAGCGTGGAATGCCCCGAAACACACTCGAGCAGCCAGATCAGTGCCAGCAGCAATAATTACAGGAAGAAAAATTTTACGATGTATTACATGTGGTACAATATATACTTCTAAGGAAATAATGCGAGTATTAATGGCATTTATATAATAGAGTAATATTGGACTTGTCATGGTTTGTGTCAGTCCGCGACAGCAGACAGTTTGGATGATAGGTTTTATCAACTCAAAGTTGATAAAGGAATGCAAACCGCCTGTGGGAAGTGAGGCAAGGGTGACGTTGTGGGCTTTAACTCTACTTTAACACCCACGGCAGTCAAACTGTCTTTGTCAACTTTCAGTTAATAAAACCAAGCATTATATATAGTTACTAGAGGGGTGTGCTTACACATTGTTTAAGCATACGAACAGTGTTTCCCCATTGTCTCGGGTCGCTCACTTGCATTTTTCATTTATTTTTTTCATTTTTCTTTTCATTTATTTATATTTTCATTTCTGGATGTTGTCCGACAATTCTGTGATTTTTCTGGTGTACAGTATTGGCTTCGATGTCCATCGGCACGCAAAATTTCAGCCTTCTACATCACCTGGAATGTATTGATCTTTAATATCAGTCAGTCAGTCAGTCAGTCAGTGGTTAGAAAGATATATATATATGTTAGATGAGAAAAGTGATATATTAAATACTAGCAAATGCCACCCTTTACTTCACTGAGGGGAATAGTAAGGAGGGGGGGAGGGTGAGGTGTGGAGGAGAGAGAGAGAGGGGGGGAGAGTGAGGAGGTGGAGGGGAGAAGAGAGAGGAGGGAGGTAGAGCAAGGATGGGTGGGGAGGAGAGAGGGAGAGTGAGGAGGGGTGGGGAAAGAGAAGGCAGCACGAGGTGAGAGGAAGGTAAGGCATATGTGCGGTGCAGCATGACTTACAATTCATACTGTCTTATCAAAATGATTCTGCATAAAAGAAAAATGAAGATGGAAACGAAATAACATCAGAAATCCATTTTCTACCGGTCATACTTTAAATACCGCCCAGAGACAAACACTGCCAGGCCACGTCAGGAGATAAACACCATCTAGAAACAAACTCCACGAGGACACGTCCGGAGACATACACCATCCGGACACAACCACCACCAAGACATGTCCGGAGATAAACACCGATCAGACGGGTCCGGAGCCAAGCCGTCCGGAGACAAACACCGCCAGGAAACGTCCAGACATAAACACTGCCTGGACAAGTCTGGAGATAAATAACGCCAGGACACGTCCAGAGACAAACACCGTCCGGAGACAAACACTGCCCAGACATGTCCAGAGACAATCACCGCCCAGACGCGTCTGGAGACAAACACTGCCCCCGACACGTCTGGAACCAAGCCATCCAGAGACAAACACCGCTGGACACTTCTGGAGACAAACTTCCATCCAGACATAAACACTGCCCGGATACGTCCGGAGCCAAGCTGTCCAGAGACAAACACTGCCTCGACACGTTTGGAGACACACTGCCCGGACACGTCCAGAGAGAAACACCGCCCAGACATATCCGGAGACAAACACCACCTGGGCACGTCCGGAGATAAACACTGCCCGGACACGTCCGGAGACAAACAACGCCCGGACACATCCGGAGACAAACACTGCCATGATATAGCCACCGCCCAGACACATCCAGAGACAAACACCGCCTGGATACGTCCGGAAACAAACACTGCCCAGACACGTCCGGAGACAAACAATGCCTAGACACGTCCGGAGACAAACATCACCAAGACACATTTGGAGATAACGACTGTCCAGACATAACCACCATCTGGATACGTTCGGAGATTACCACTGTCCAGATATGTGCAGAGGCAAACACCACCCAGACATGTATGGAAGCAAACACTGCCCAGACATGTCCTGAGGCAAACACCACCCACACACGTCCGGAGACAAACACTGCCCAGACACGTCTGGAGACAAACACCACCCAGATACTGCTGCACATCCCGTGTAGTGTAGCTACTGATGACTGCACATCCCGATTGGGACATGAACTGTACCGCTATCAACCGTAGGGTGCTCGACAAGTGGCTTCAGCACTCAAGCAAGCACTCCAATTAAATGGTTGATGAGGAACAGCTGGCTTGGCAAGCCATAGAAAGCTGATTGGTAATGGTAAAACACTAAAAATCGTCGGTTTCTTAACATTTTCAGATTTCACTCCAGATTTTGAGTTATTTAATCCACATGATCCGATCCTCGAAACTCAAATGATATTTCTATTATAGTAGGGTCATTTGCTTGGAATCCGTGACCATTTTGTTCCTACCTTTTTCTCTCGATGGATTTGACAAACTGAACCATTTTAAAGGAAAATTAGCTCCTATGCCCCTCTGAAAAATGAGGCTAACTCTGCTAGAGCCCAATATTCAAAATGGCCGCCAACGCCATCTTGAAAAACATGAAATGTAATATCTCTGGCATCAGATGAGCTACAAGGATGAATGAGGTGTCAATTTTTCACTAATTATGGCATTACAAATCCACTGGAATGGTTATTGTAGAGTTTAGGATTCATCCTAACCTCTAAATCTAAGATGGCCACTGTCCGCCATCTTGAAAAACATGAATGAGATGCACTAGAAGTACGAATGAGGTTTTTTTTCCACTAATGTTTGCATGACACTTACTCATTCTAAACTACATACTAATTGTACATACTAATCTGTCACTTCACTGTCACTACATGATTCACTGTATGAGCCACTATCAGAATCACTGTCCTCACTTTCACTGCTATCATCACTGTTGTTCTCTGCCTGCGGATTTGTAGGTAGTGGTATGGATGGGGAAGTGGGGGCTGGGTTGAACGGACAGGCAGACATAGGCCATTTACAAGATGCCATCCATGGCCGATCGGTGAGGGGTGACTTTGGAGCTGGTAATGCTTTTGCAAATATGCAAGATAGTTTGCACGCTCCAAGTGTGGTCGGAGACTGTCCAAGTCAGGCACAAGTCAGATAGTGCTTTTTTTTCTTCTGAGCTCTCAACTTCACTGCCCTCGCATCTCCCAGGGTCTTGCTTTTGGTATCACCATAGACATATCGAATGAAAAACCGCTCCAAATCACTGATGACCTGTTCTGTGACTAGGAGCTGTGTACCACATGCTGCTAGCAGGTCGTGTGCCTCTTTAGACTTCTCCAGATGATTTGCGATGAGCTTCTTGCTTGCTCCATAGAAGCCAGAGTTGTGGTCACACCCAGTGAGGACATGAAGTGGTATGATGGATGCAGCCATTGCCTCACTGCACAAACATCGGGCATCGATAAGCTAACGTTTGCGTTTCACACACAGGATTCCTGTTGTCTTCTGAGCAACATATGCCGCTTGCACGTAGTTGTCTGTGTCCTCTGTGTCAAGAAAGACAGCTGCTGTGTAGCTGTCTGACCGGAGCACACTATATATGGTGAGCATTGCCGTATCTGCCTCTGCATGGGAGCATGTGAGCTCTGGCACAAGCTTGCCTGTGGTGAGATTCTTTGCAGTGCTGCCAACTACACAGTAGATGATCTCGGTGCTAGTTGTTGCTGCTGTTCTCTGGAATTCCGTTTGAAGAAATGCCTGAAGGCGGATTTTGTTCTCAGGTTTACCCAGGAGAGCATGGAAAACTTTACTAGAAGGAAATTTATCTTCTGTCTTCATGAAGACATTGCTGATTGGCAGGTTTTTTTGGCGCAGTATTCTCTCACTGTCCTTGATCGTGTAATTCTGATCATATGAATCATTGACGCAAATGATGTGCTCAGCATGCTTGTGTCTCGTTAGAATGAAGTGCACCAACTTCTCTGCATAATCTCCCCAGGTATACTTGGTACCGTCTCCCTTCTCTCTGTCTTCAATGGTAGGAGTGTTTGGCGCCAGATGAGGCCCATATCAATAATAGACGTGTATACATCAGGCTCTGGAATGACAGTCATAGTTAGTCTTTGTTGAAAGCTTGCTTTTCTGTGCCTTACGGATGGTTCCATTGACGTTGAAGATGGAAAGGCACTCGGCTGTAACACAATGCTGCAGGACTTCTTGAAGTTTGAGGGCACCACTCGTTTCAACCAGTCCGAGAACAGAGGCCAAGGCATTATGCTCCATTTCCTCAGTCTTTCCCTTCAGGTTCTCACCATCTGCTTTCTTCAATTCCTGAGTTGAAAAGTTCAAACGCTTGCTACGGGGAACTCTGTCGTTGAGAGACTTGGTCTTGGAATACACTCTCTCATTCAAGAACTGCTTCAGTTTGCTTGTGCCATCCTCCTTTGCCAATTTCAAGTCGGCAGCGAGAGCGTCTGAGGCTGGGATTCCTGACTGTAGGGATCGAAGTGTTTTGTTTGTATGGTCAAATGGATCACACTTGAATTCAGTGAGACATGCACTTATATCCTGTACAGCTTGTTCATCCTTCTTCATTTTACTCGACGAGCAATCAGCATGCTTCCCTTTTCCTTGTTTCTTGCGATTAGCATGGCGATGGACCTTTGTTCTCACCTGATTGATGTTATTCACATTCCGAGTGTTTGAAAGGAGCTGTTTTTCATTGTTCAGAATGGCCAACCAACCAGACTTCAGCTTAGAGCCCTTATTCATTGCTGACTCTATCCATATGTCGAGGGCGACACACGAATATGGTTTTACTGTCATTGACTGTGCAAACATACCACTCTCCATGTATGCAGCCTGATCGACAGGAAGGGTATCAAGCACTGCGGTGAAATCGGGGAGATGCCGACCACACTTGTCATTATCAAAGATTTGCATCAAAGGAAGCATGAGCTTGAGTGAGGACTTGAACTCAGTCCAGTTGCTTGTTCTGATTGCATGGATATTTTGAGTTAGAACCTCAACCATTTCCATGAATGACATCCAGTATTCTGCTTGTGGGGCACCCTCAAAGTCCTTGAAGAGAGCACCAACGAGGTCCTTCAGCTCAGCATTTCTCTCTAGCTCTGCATGTTCATCTGCAAGTTCCTGTGCATCAATCGGATGTCGAAGCTTGGCAAGGGATGCCTTTACTTCTTCAGATAGAGGGGAATCTTCCCAACGTTTGTCTATGACATGGTGGACCATGTCTATGACATGATATGCTAAAATTAGTGGAAAACAACTCACATGCCCATCTAGC
>CM068962.1:33340163-33362770 GCA_035128595.1 Eptatretus atami | reverse complement strand
ATTGGCACAAACACTGAAAATTGTTGGAGACTAACTCCCTTTTCCCAAACTTTCCCAACTCCCTTTTCATGTGACACAACGCGCGCACTTTCTCTGATGGACAGTGAAATAAATAGCTTCCAGGATTACTTCTTAGAACAGGGAAATATTCCACGACCCTGTGCTGATGCTCCATTGCTCTGTTAAGAGGTATAAACGCCTCCATCACCACCACCACGCACCACCACCAGACTCCAGTAAAATGTACGATTAAATTTGATGTATCATGAAACAGAAATCGAGAATGGTTCAACATCACGCGTCATGCCCGAAGAAGAAAATAAAATAAAAATAAAAAAAAAAACATGGAGTCTGGAACAACTGACGGGTTCCTCCTGTGGTGAACCCCATTTTTAATATACCAATTCCCTAAAACGCTGCAAATACTCCATTATAATGGTAGTTGTAAGTTGAAACACGTTCATTTCGTTCCTTGTTAGCTCCCGGAAAGACGTCAAATCAAATACGTCCTACATACGTCAATGTGCAGTTGGAAACATGATACGTAAGGAATTGGTTCAAAACAACACCAGTTTACTCATAAGTTAGAAATAATTTTGGGTACGCAGACATTAGCATCGACGTGTTTTCGACTTATGAGTAGCTTTACAAGTAACTTTTGTCGACGTGTGCCAACGTTCGCATATCGTACCTACAACTTATTCCCCCATCGCATGCGGCAACGTGTGAGGCATACGGCAAGTACGTGTAAAAATTTTAAACGTTAAAATTAACAAGACGTACTCCACTTACTACGACGTATGATAGCGTACTTTAGCGTTCTATTCACGTATAGGCCAAACGTACCATACCGTATTCGAACATGGCCCAGCGTTTTTTAGACGCATTTTTCCAGAGGTCGGCATACGCTGGCAAGATGGCGCCAAGGTGTGACTGTGATGTTTGCATTTTTTCTTCCATTTCTCCGTGCGGTTATGATTTGAATTGTTGTGCGGGCATGCCTTAAATAGCCTACGCCACTGATCGTCCGGCGATATGTGCAGCAACGCTATGCATAAGTTAGACTATCGTTGGGCATAGGTTGTGCACGTCGACTTCAGGCTAAGCATTCGTTGGTAATAAAGTATCTATAAGACAACGAAAACGTTCTGTGTCCGCGTTATTCAATGTTATGCATTACGACCAACTCGTTACACTGAATAACGTCCGAATCTTTAAAAAAAACATCAAAAGTTCAACGTAAGCCAGCGTTTTTTAGCATAACATTTTGGATACGTTTGCAATTGCTGGCTATAAACATCAAGGTGTGACTGGGCCTTAAGTAGAAACAAAAAAGAGTAGCAGCACCTTTCATTATGTGACTTTGATGGGGTTTTTTTGCTTTTTGCAAAATACAAAAAAGCACTCGCTCATTTGAGACCCTGCGAGCACCAGCTACGTGACCGAAATGAGCAGTCATGTCGAAAATAAAAACTGGACACGTGCCGAGACGCAAGGTCTATTTGTGCCTGAATGAAGCCCGGCTGCGAAGCCCGTGAAGAACGTTGCCTGAGAACCAGGTCTGCTCTCGTTTTTGGCTCAACTTAGCGGAGTTGATATATAGTATTTTTTACTTTTGGTTGGAAACGCCTTCTTCTTCTGTTTAAAAAAAAAAGTATATATTGTTGCGAATTCGCCGCGCGCATGCCGGCGTGCGATCGAGCCACGTAACTCGAATCGCGGCACGTCGCCACACCGGAGAAGAAAACGGGAAAACAATTTATGTCCCCCTGGTGTCCGTGGGGACCCGTCCTCTCGACTAAGCCGAGCCAGTCACGGTGGGCCTTTCGGGCCTCACCACGATCGTGCGCAATCGGCCACCCGCGTGGGATAGGGTTGTTCGCCAAAGCTCGACGTCTACCTAAGTGCCACCCCCGGCGGATGGTAAACCCGGGCGAGCCGCACCTCGCCGCAGTCGACTTTCGGACACGGGCCGCTTAACGATCCTTCCGTGCTATCGGATAACCGAGCGGTGTTTATCGTCGGGCCTCGACGGTTCCTGATTAATTATCGGCGTCCCGCGCCCACTCAAACCCTTTACGTAAGAGCAGATGGAGACCCACAAAGGAAAGTGACGTCAGCGAAATGGGGGAACATTCAACAAGAACCGCATTTTATTTACACAACAACAGCACAAAAAGCATCACATAAAGCATGGTATTTATAGGCAATTAAAAAAACACAACAAGCAGAGCTACGACCGAATACGCGTGGAGCGAGCGCGCAACACTGTATACAGTCTACTTGACGGGACTCTGCGGCGCACACCACAAGACACGTTCACAAGTACCAAACCGCAAAGAAAATGAAGTCGCGGACTTCCTGCCTCGAGTCTTGGCGAATCCGTCCGCCTGAGACGTGGTCCGTCTGCCGTGACTCCGTGCTCGAGCGTGGTCGCGAGGTCTCTCGGCGTGCCTCGTGCCTGCCCGTGCTTGCCCTCGCGCCCGAGACCGAGCACCGACTGCGTAAGAGCCGAACCACGAACACACCGAAAATGAGAGCACCGAGCGAGAATACCGAACCAAGAGAGACCCCAATGCCTCCTGCGCTCCGACTCTTATACCCCGGCGTCCGCCCCGTCTGGCTCCACCCTCTTTCGAGGCGCTTCTAGAAAAGGGGCGTGCCCTCTCGTTCCCATCCCCTCCCCCGCGCCAATGCGGGGGGGGGGGGGGTTGAGAAAACCGTCCGGCAGCCGGCCAGGGAAGAAACAGGCGGAAACCCGCGCCCATTCGCTGTGGTGATTTCTTCTTTCCCTTCTCGGTCGTCGAACGTTCCAACGCGGAAACGTCGTACGTGGACGCGCGGAGGAGTGGCGTTCGTTGGTGTGGGTAGTGCGTAGATGGTTGGTGGTTGTTGTGAGATGGCGGTGCTGGCGTTGATGGAGTGGTGGGCGTGGTTGAGGTTTAAGTGTGGTTGGTTCGAAAATAAATGAAAGAATACAGAAAAAACGAACTAACCAAATAAGTGTGCACCCCCGAATGAATCAGGCATTAATTCCCCTCTAAACAATGGGTTGGGCTAACTATACATGTACTTCAGAAATACCTCACCTACGGGACGCTGAATGGTGTTTTGCGAATTTCACAGGTAACACTACGCCGCGCCCTCCTTTTTACAAACTTGTCGCCGAGTCGTGCAATTACGTGTGCCATTCATGTGATAGTTCTCCCTAGTAGTTTTTACACCTTCGGATCCCTGAGTGCGACATTCAATGTGTATTGTCATTGTCCGCCGAAATATAATAACAACCTGAGGCCTGGAGTAAGTAACTAAACAAACTCACTCACACGGAGACTTAAATAAATTGCGGCGCTGACAGACATGCGGGGGGCGCACTCAATATTTACAATACACAACTTAACACCTGCTAACCTTATAAATTTTACACTAACCATGGGCCGCAGGATGCATGGTCTGCAGGAAAAAGGGCAAGAGTCAACCGGCGCAACGGGCCGCACGCAGGCGCCGTGTTGTAGGTCTGCCAACAGGACGTTCCTGCAGCTGCAAACTGTTGCTTGATCGCTGGCGGGCACATGGAAATGCAACAGGGGGGGGGGCAAATGCGAACAGAACAGGGCTGTGACATGGCAGTGGGCATGGCATGGCAAAGGTGAAGCAGGCAAACACAGCCTGCAGACGAAGTGACCGGCACAGGCTCGCAGAAAACGCAGGCCAGCCGATGAAGTGGGCCGGCACAGTGCCTTGCAGTAGCAGCAGCTGCAAGAGCAAAGTGACGCGGCACAGGCCTCGCAGAAACAGCCAGCCGATTGAAGTGGGGCCGGCACAGGCGCTTGCAGTAGCAGGGGCAGCTGCAGAGCTGATCCGGCGGGGGCAGCAGGCCTTGCAGGCAAAACAACAGCTGGGCCGATGAAGTTGGCCGCCGTCTTTGCCAGTGCAGTGCAGGTTGGTGGAGGAGTGCGGTGGTGCTGGCCACTCGGAGGCGGGCTCGGACCTACCCTATGGTCTCGCCTCCCACCTATCGCTCTTTGCCTGTCCACTTAGTACATACCCTCCTAATTTGTAAAACCCCAATTTTAGCGCCAACTTTAAGCCCAAATTTTAAGTCTCAAATTTAATTTTTGTTGTTTTTATTTTTAGCTTACCCACTAGAAATCTGTCCCCTAACCCCCTTTAACTGTCCCTTGTTCGGCGCAACCCTATCGTCCTACGCTACTCCAACCCCTACGTTCCCTTCCCGGAGGGGAAAAGGGAGAGCTAGCGTGCCTGAGTCGAGGCCACAACAAAGCCCCCAAGATGGCCTCCCCAGATCTCATCAGGCGATCTAACCCCAAAGTGGGTCGCACGGCCGCACAAACGTAGCGAAGGGATGGATGGTGCGGAGGGGTACAGCTTCCTATCTATACGCCTATCCCATTAACTGTTAAACTACCCCGGGCTTTCAAACAAGCGCCTCTTCGCTTAAACTATTGGTTACTAAACAACCCAGATTCCGTCGCCTGTGTTGGTGTCCTCACAATTTCGGGCTCGCCCTCCAATTTTCCTCGCCGGTTGGCCGCTCAACACGGTCTCATGGGTCTGGGACGCGCGTTGGGCTCCCTTGGCAGACACGACCCTGCCCGATTCTCCTTAACTGGCAACGCACTCCCCGGGCACTACACTGCCTCCATCCGATCCCCCGGCCTAAGCATCCGCACTACCAAGCTCCTACACGCGGGAGTGGCCCCCCATGGCAACTTCGCCCTGAAAGCAACACAGGCTCGTGGCAGGCTGGCGGCCCCCCGGGCGCCCTTTCGAGGGTCATCCCGTGGCCCACGACACTAAGGCCCACACCGGTGGGCTACACGGCGCTCCGGGCCCCGCACCAAGCGGGCGCACGGCGTGCCCAGCTACACTAACTGAAGGCCCGGCCCCCATGGGCCCTTGGCCTACCACGGCCGACAGCCCGGTGCCGGGGTACCCACACAGCGATACTCACAAGCGCCACGCAGTTCGCGAAGAGCGCACGGCTCCCACCGCCCGTCAACAGGGCTCCTGCAGCCCGCTCCAAATGGGTATCGAGGCCTACTTTCCGTCCACCAACAAACAAAACGACCATCCATTTTTCCAATTTAACTAACCCACTAACTTCACTTTACAATGACCCCGGGGTCACCTTGGGCGGAGTCACTCCTCCCCGCCAATCATTCATCGCACCATGCATCCCATTCGCTTCCACTCACACAGACCGCGCTGGCCTCACTCACTCATCATTGTTCCAACACAACATCACCAACTCTTCAACACACACACGCGAACTCTGCCATCCTTCTATCTACCTCCCCTAACTAACTCGTGGCTCGCACGTCGTCCTTACACTACAGCACGTTCCCATTAAACACTACGTAGCTAAGCTACGTCCCTCTACACATCCAAAAAGTCTGTCTCTTCCTCTAAATCCTCAAAAAATGTTCATTTCCCAACCTAAATCCACTAGCAAAATCCCTCTACGCTAATCCATTCCACGTGACTCCATGAGACTTAACCCCTCCCATGAAGTCGGTCTAACATGGCTAACCCTTCCCCCTAACTGGTTCACCCTGTGCCCGGCAAGGGGGTCTCCACCCCTTACCCCGGGAATCCTGTTCACGACGAACAGCGAGGCTTGCTTTTGTTAAAAAAAATTTTTTCCCAAATTTTGCGCAGCACCAGCGCGGCAACTCACAGCTCGCGCACTTGTCCACCTTGCCGTGACGTCATGCAGCTGCACGTGTACTCGTCCCTCTGGACGGTACCATCCGGCAGGGATTCACCCTCCTGCCGAGATTCCACCCCACGTGCAGCCATGAACGTCACCTGTCTGGCACCCACAAAAGCAAACCTCGCACTCCGAGGGGTTCCCCACGCGAACACATGTGCTGCCGTTGGAGCTTAACACAAGCTCGCGTGGAGAACCCGTCTGGTCAAATCCGTTTAACCTGCCTAAACTTTGTCCGTCCGGGATCGGCAAATCCACCGCGCGTTTTCCGGACGGGCTTCACTCCCGCAAGCGAGCAGTGGCGGCCTCGTGCGTTGCACGGCACGGACCTCGCGCTCCTGTGGGGTGAACCCGGACGGTCCCAAAACACTACGGCCGCACCTCGGCTTCTGTCCCTCTGTCGCCGTGCGTCGCCATTCAACCCACGCACACCTGCGTGTTACGACGCACAGACTCCACTCCAACACACCTCACCCCAGGAGACGCGGGTGCGTGCTCCGCATGCCGACCGTCATCTCCCTCACATACAGAGACCTCACACACACGGTCTCACTCACACTCGCCGCTCACCCACGCATGCCACCCTCGGCACACGGGCTCCACTACACAGGCTTCTTACTTGCACACGTGGGGGCACTCACCTGGGGTCTCATCCCACACAGGCGTGCTGGGAGGGCACGCACTCCGGCACACTTGCCACCCACCACCACACACGGGGTCGCTTCACACACGGGGACACACTCACACCTTGCGTGCCGCAAAGCAGCATGTCGCACACTCGCAAACACACACCCCTGCACAACCAACTGGGGATTCGTGTCCCCACAAGGGTTCCCAGGGCCTCTATACCCCCCAAGCTGCACAGTGCACCTATCCACAGCACTCGTCCCTTCAACTCCGCGAAGCACGACGGACCCACCTGGTCGTGATTCGCCTCAAGGGGGCATTACTCCCTCCCCTCGTTCTGGAGGCAGCCATGCCGTGCTCGCACCGGGTCTCCACACGCTCCGCGAGCTCACCCCATTATCCTCCACTACCTCTGTGTGTGTGGTGTTCTGTTCCTTTAACCCCGTCTTTATCGTGCAGTCTCCTCCTCTACTTTTTCTGTCTCCCGCGTCTCTATAACATTAATTAGTTTGTTTCTTTTCTGGAGTTTTTACATCTCTCTGGACTTCAATTTTACACTCTCCTTCAGTTCATTAATTCAACTAGTTTTGTTTTTGTTACTATCCCACAGTCTCTCCCTGCTCTTCATTTTCAATCTCATCGTTTCTTTCAATTGGCTCATTTCCTTCTGTGTTTTCATTCGCTGTTCTCTCATTACTCCTTCCTTGTTTCCTCTGCTGTCCTTCCTCTCCAGTTTCATGGTTTGTTTCATTTGGTTAATCTCCTTCTTGTGTTTCATTTGCTGCTGTCTCATTACTCTCCTTGTTTCTTCTCCTGCTCTTCCTTCTGCAGTTTCATGTTTTCTTCATGTGGTTAATTTCCCTTTTGTGTTTCATTCGCTGTTCCTTTGTCTGTCTCCTCGCACTCCAGCCTCGCTTTTCTTTCAATTGGTCAACCTCAGCTTCATGTTCCTTTTGTTTTCTATCCCATTGTTCCTCTCGTTCGTCCCTCTCCAATCTCGTTGTGTCCTTCAATCTCCTCATTTCTCCTTCCTGCTTCATTCGTTGCTCCTTCAACTTCTCCTCGTATTCCACCTATTTTTTTCCTTTTGTCGTTCAGTTCAAATTCATACTCTTTCAGTTTTTATTCACTGTCTTTCTTGTTCCTCGTTCTGCAATCTCGTCATTTCTTTCAACTGACTGATTTCTTTCTCCTGGTCTCATTCTTGTTCTTCCAGTACTCTTCTTGTTCCTCTTTTAAACACTCTCTATTCGGTTTTTGTAGTTCCGTCTCTTTGTTTTGGTGTTTCTGTAACTCAGTTTTCTCTCTAATTCTTTTCTCATCTCCGCACACCCTCCGACTTGCTTTGGCTTCTAAACTGTTCTTTTCCGGCTTGCCCTTGTGTTTGTCTATCCGTCTCCCAGTTCCCTCTGTCTCCGTTTTTACCTCCCGTCCCAGCTTATCACTCTCCTTCGTCATGTCTTGAAAGTTTTTCTCACATCCACTATTTTTATTTCCTCATGCACGTCCCCGTCACCCCAATTAATTTTCCCTCTCGGTTATCCGTCACTTTTTCCGTCACCTCCATATTCTCGCCCAACAGTCTCCCGAATTATTTTTTCCTCCCGCCTTCACCGCAGGCCTGACAACCGTTGCACCCCCTCCCAGCTCGTTCGCTCCCACACGTGGCGTCGCCATTACGCACTCCGCTGTTGTTGCTCATGCCGCCTGCAGGCTTCGGGCCATTTGCTGCGTTTCACCCCGCATTTCTTTTATTTCTTCCTTCATTCCTTGGCGCATTTGTTTCATATTCGTTTTCATTTCGTTTGTGTTTGTTCCATTCTGAGTGCGTTTCCATCCATTTTTTCGTTCATTCCATCCAATTTGTTGTTTAAATTCGTTGCATTTGTTGCGGCATTGCATTCATCTTTGCCAGCATGGCGAATAGCTGGGCCATGGTCGGATGCACTCGGCTGAGCCGATTCGGCCAGGATCGGGGGGTTTTGGTGGAGAGGGGGAGGGGAGGTGTTATACACCGGGCCGCCGCCGCACCTATTTTGGCTCTTGGTTTGGTTGGGGGAGTAATTGTTCCTGCTCACTAATGTCTGCATGGGGATCTCGTCCTGAGCCATAGATTCTAAACACTCTACATCATTTCTATTTCCCCCGGCTCCCGCTCGCCTTGAGACGCCATCTTATTCCAACGTAAGGGGTTAATTTAGCTCGCTCGTAATTTGGAGGGAATCGGAGGTCGCTCCTCTCACCCCTGGACCGATTCCCTGTGAATTTAGCTTGGGACAGGAGGGTTTGTTTTCCCGCTCTCTGACACCAGTGTTGCGAATTCGCGCCCGCCGGCGTGCGATCGACCACGTAACTCGAATTCGCGGCACGTCGCCCCACGGACGGACAATCTTCGTGACCCTCTCGGACTAACGCGGGAGCCAGTCACGGGTGGGCTTCGGCCTCACACGATCGTGCCAATCGGCCACCCGTGTGGGATAAGGGTTGTTCGCGCAAACTCGACCTACCTAAGTCCCAGGCGGATGGTAAACCGGGCGACCCTCTTTCGAGGCGCTTCTAGAAAGGGGCGTTCCCTCTCGTTTCCCCCTCCCCGCGCATGCGGGGGGCGAGGAAAATCCGTCCTGGCGCCGGGCCAGGGAAGAAACAGGCGGGAAAACGCGCGCATCGCTGTGGTGATTTCTTCTTTCCCTCTCCTCGCGTTCGACCGGTTTCAACGCGGAAAACGCTCGTACGTGGACCGCGAGGATGGCGTTCGTTGGTGTGGGTAGTGGCGAAGATGGTGGTGGTTGTTGTGAGATGGCGGTGCTGGCGTTGTTGGAGTGGTGGCGTGGTTGAGGTGGAAGTGTGGTTGGTTCGAAATAATGAAAGAACAGAAAAACGACTAACTCAAAGTGTCGCAGCCCGAATGAATCACATTAATTCCCTCTAAACAATGGGTTTGGGCTAAATATACATGTACTTCAGAAATACCTCACCTACGGGACCTGAATGGTGTTTGCGAATTTCCAACAGCCATAACAATATATACACACAGTTATATTGAATATCTATTCACATCGTTATGGTGGAACCCAATTTTAATGTCCTTTAGTTGATTTGGCATACACCTAACACATGGCATTAGTCGCAAAGACAAAAGCGAAATGATACCATACTGAAAATTGTAAACAACATGACAGAGGGTTACATGACGTTTGAATAACGCAAAGTAATTTTGAAGTGGCATTGGAAATTTGAAAATGTGTGTGAAGTGCAAAGACAGTGTAGACGTGAAATTTGTAATGGAACCTCGATCACAATAACAATTACGAGAATTTGTGATAAATTTGAGATGTACGGTACTGTGCAAGATGTGCGCAAGCAACGATCTCGGAGACCCTCTCACAACGGGTGGGGAAACTCTGCTATGGTGTTACAGCAATTCACACGATCAACACAAAAATCTGCAAGGTGATGTGCTTGTGAGACAGGAATAGCAGGGGCAAGCGTACACCGGATTCTCAAAACAGCTAAGTGGAAATCTTATGTGCCGAGACTGTTACATGAAATGATTGAAGACGGTCCGGATTACAGAGCTGAGTTCTGGGAAGGTTTCAACGGAAGGTGGACAAGGATGCATGGTTTGTGGACATGATTGTTTGGTCAGATGCGGCAACATTCAAACTCAATGGTCAGTGACCTACATAATTGGGTGTATTGGTCTTCTGAAAATCCGAAACATTCATGCAGCCAAGGCAGCTATCCCAGCAGAATACTTTGGTGAATATTTGTCATTCAGTTTTTGCTGCTGTTACTCGTGCCGAGAAGCTGATGGTGGTCAATTTGAAAATTTGTGATAGTTCACCACGTGCCACAATTATTGCTTCTGCACACACCAAAATATTGACCTTTTTCTGAGGTGTGTAATGGGTCGTTTTTTCTTTCTTAAAATGGGTAGCATCTTTTTGAGACACCCTGTATTGTATATATGTATATACACATACACCCTAACCGCTCAGACAAATACATTTAAAGTGATTGACTGCAAAAAAAGTTGAAATTACACATCTAAGTTGTGAATATGATTTAATGTAGGAATACGAGTAACTAATGTGTGACAGCATTGAAAAGGTGATTGAAAGTAAGGCTGCGTAATGGATATAGTGGTCTAGAAAAGAAAAGAGAAACTGTGATTATGACATGAATTGCTCGTAAAGCATTCGACAGTTCCTCATTCTCACTGTGCTTTGCCGTTCTGAAAGTCGTTCTCAAATCGACTTTGTCCTGTGGCAGTAATGGAAAGAGTAATGTTGGGTAAATACTGAAGGAAGACAAAAAAAAAAGAATGGGTCACCTGCAGATGTTGTGGGTGGACAGTCTGACACTAGATGCTGACACTGCATGTTGTGTAGCTATCAGAGACAGCTTAATTGTATCCCATTTCCTGATTAGGTGTGGACAGCAATTGGGAGTAGTGGACAGCAATTGGCTTTGTACAGGAATATATCAGAATGGATGCTGTGTGAAATAGTTACGTATTTGTTTGCTGTATTCTGTTGCTCAAACAATGCGGAAATAATAACAGGTGTCATTATTGTGATTATGAGAATCATAGGATTGGCATCTTTTGGGTGGGAGGAAAGCAATGCTGTTGGGTGGATGGAAAAGCAGAAAAACATTCTTTTCCCATTCGGGAATGGGAATGGTTGAAGAAGCAAAGGTGTAAGAGTTTGGGAGTGGAGGAAGGGAGAAAGTGGAAGGAACAGAGAGAGGGAGAGAGGGTGAGAGAGAGAGAGAGATTTTTTTAAAAAAAAAAACACGAAAAAGACGTTGTGTAGAGCAAGATACTTGCAAAATCGACCCCTGTCTCCAAAGGTTGGCAATAGATACATCAAATTATCCATTTCATTAATATTAAAATTGACAATCTTAATGAAAGCTCAGGTCAATCAGATGGAAATTGATTATTTTTCAGATTGAAATTGATGATTTTAGAAGTGTGACCTTGAGATGACCTTTGACCTGTTGACCTCAAAATAGTTGGTTTCCCAATTCAGTGACGCAATATGCAAATCCTGTACAAATTTCAAGTCAATAGGATGAAAATGACGATTTTAGAAATTTGACCTCAAGATGATCTTTGACCTCAACATCAATAGGCTTCTTAGTTGAGACTACCTCTACAACTTGGTAATGTTTCATGACGATCGCTTTAGAATTGTGACTCGCAGGCGATTGAAAAACAGACAGAATAACAAAATCGACTGACCAATATACTTGAAAAATCTTTAATTTTGCCAGTAAAAAGAAAGATGAAGGATAAATATTTTCAAGAAGATATGGAAGAAGAGGCTACCGTGTGGATGGGAGTGTGAGAGGGCATCATAAAATATATACAAACACGACACCAAACTACACAGAACCACAAAACAAGCATCACACTAAACAACATGTCAATAAATACTGCCGATAGACTTTCCCAAACCATATACATGCTCCATTTTTTTTCCGTTTGGTACTTTTCAAATTCCCCATGTAAGCTCGTACCATTGTTCTAGATTGCACTAGTTGTACAATTTTTCCTGTTAAGCTTGTTTGCTGACTACCCTCAGAGTTTGAAGAAACGATTTGTCTTATTTCGTTTTCTTTCCTTTTTTACCTTTACCATAAAGCCATATCCATTTGTTTCTCACTTTCTATCAATTCAAGCAGGAACGACAAAATTTACCAGTCTACTTCAGTTCTTCGCAAACTTAAATTCCACATACACACACATATATATATATAATATATATATATTATATATATATTAATATAATATATATATAGTATACATATCTACATACATACATACATATATATATATATATACATATATTCTGGACTAATAAATATGTTTGTTTTTTTTTTAAATTATTATATTTTTTGGTGTGTTTGTTTTGTTTGTTTGTGTGTTTGATAGAATTGTTAGGAACTAGTTGTATGTGAAAAAAATGAGGTGTGTGTGTGTGTGTGTGTGTGTGTGTGTGTGTGTGTGTCTCCTCCATAACTCCAAAACCATGAAACCTATCAGAATGAAACTTTACATGTATACGAAGAAAACTCCAAGGAAGTGCATTGCTGAAAATTGGGTGTTTGGAATAATTTTAAAAACGCCCCTTTTGAAGATAATTAACGACCTTATTTAACGATATCTTAATCAGGTGCATCTTCGGACACCTCATTCTCGATGGGGTCTTAAGGCATCCTCGGTTACCTCGCTGGAGACTTAATTCGCCATTTTGTTCGGCCTGCTCAACAATGCCTTGAGCTGGAACAAGCCGCAACAGTTTATTAATGATAAAGAACTCAAAATGTTTTTCTCCACTTTTCTCAGTGACATCATCGAATAGCTGAACTTCAGGGTGTGTCAATAAAAGGTTAACCACTTCAAAACTTTATTAACCAAAGCATTGAGAAATAAAACAAAAAAATTAACTCAGAAAATGCAAACCAAATCATGGAGAAATGAAACTCATTATGCGTTAATGCACTTATAGTTGAGGTGTTCGATGTGAGCACCCCCACACACACAATATGCATTCACATGAATTGCAAAGTTTTCACTGATGCTTCGACAAGTTTTAATGGTTACTGCTGCACATAAGCCTCAACTGCTGCTTAAGATCAGGTTCAGATATTGGGTGTTCTTCTACACGTTATCCTTACAACTCCCCAGAGGAAAAAAAAAAACCAGCGGATTGAGGTCGGGGCTCTGTGGAGACCCTTCATTTTCCATATGCAAACTGAGAACTCTTTGTCCGAATTTTTGACACAGGAAGGCAATTGTTTCGTTGGCTGGCTGCATGTGATGTAGCACCGTCTTGCATGAACCACTGTCGCCGGAAGGCTGCAATGCTCATCATTTGGTTAATTTTTCATAAAATGCGTTGACAATCGACCGGTATCGATCTTGATTGATGGTAACCATTCTTCCGTTTTTTGTCTTCAAACCAATACGGCCAAAACACACCTCTGTAGCTGAAGCCACAAAAGCAGTGACTTTCTGACCCTTCAGTGACTTCTCTTCAACCTCATCCAGGCGTTGACTTCCCCAGAAAATGTTGTTGTGTGAATTGACAGCATCATTGACATGAAAGTGTGCCTCATCACTAAACCATACATCGCGAATCCAGTTTGGGTTTTCCTCCATCTTCTGCTGCAGCATCTTACACATAGTGACTCGTGCTGCTTTATCCCATCGGTCAATTTATGGCTGTTGTGATGTGGTAAGGAAAGAGGTTTAAATATTGTTTCATTATTCTTTTGATACTGCTGGGAGTGAGACCCTGTTTAGCCGATCTTTGTCGATGCGATTTCTTCGGACTTTACATGACTGACTCACGAACTCGTTCCATGTTCCTTCACACCGTACACTTCTTGGGTGACGCGGACCTTCCTTGTTAATGTTGAGAATCGTCCCTTCAATTTTGAACTTTTTCACAAGTTTCCAAATGGCTGGCTTGCTTGGCTTGTTTCTGGGATGCACTCCATATTCAGTACAGAACCTCGTCTGGACGGAAGCAATTGATTTGGTCTCAAAATACCACTTGACAATGTTTACCTTTACTCCATAGAAAACGTCATTTTTTTCTGTAGAATACTTTGGTTATGCTTGACTGTCTTCTCCAAAGATCATTGATCACTCCTGTAAAACAAAAACAAAATCTAAGGTTATGACTAAAAGTAAAAAGGTCATTTGAAGCGGTTAACCTTTTATTGACACAGCCTGTACATACCTACGAATCGCTGTATACGTTGCTTTTGTAAGTGCTATAATTTTCAAATTAGGAGCTTGGAGCGTTTTTATGCATTATATGATGCGATTTTCCATGATCTACTATCATGGACTAATTCAAGTACATAATAGTAGGGTCATTTGCTTGGAATCCGTGACCATTTTTTCCTACCTTTTTCTCTCGATGGATTTGACAAACTGAACCATTTTAAAGGAAAATTAGCTCCTATGCCCTCTGAAAAATGACGGCTAACTCTGCTAGAGCCCAATATTCAAAATGGCCGCCAACGCCATCTTGAAAAACATGAAATGTAATATCTCTGGCATCAGATGAGCTACAAGGACGAATGAGGTGTCCTTTTTCACTAATTCTGGCATTACAAATCCACTGGAATGGTTATTGTAGAGTTTAGGATCATTCTAACCTCTAAATCCAAGATGGCCACAACGCCATCTTGAAAAACATGAAATGTAATATCTCTGGCATTAGATGAGCTACAAGGACGAATGAGGTGTCATTTTTCACTAATTTATGGCATTACAAATCCACTGGAATGGTTATTGTAGAGTTTAGGATTCATCCTGACCTCAAAATCCAAGATGGCCACTGTCCCGCCATCTTAAAAAAATGAAATGTAATGTCTCTGGCACAAGATAATGTCAAATCCATCGAGAGAAAAAGGTAGGAAAAAAATGGTCACGGATTCCAAGCAAATGACCCTACTATTATGTACTTGAATTAGTCCATGATAGTAGATCATGGAAAATCGCATCATATAATGCATAAAAACGCTCCAAGCTCCTAATTTGAAAATTATAGCACTTACAAAAGCAACGTATACAGCGATTCGTAGGTATGTACAGGCTGTGTCAATAAAAGGTTAACCGCTTCAAATGACCTTTTTACTTTTAGTCATAACCTTAGATTTTGTTTTTGTTTTACAGGAGTGATCAATGATCTTTGGAGAAGACAGTCAAGCATAACCAAAGTATTCTACAGAAAAAAATGACGTTTTCTATGGAGTAAAGAGTAAACATTGTCAAGTGGTATTTTGAGACCAAATCAATTGCTTCCGTCCAGACGAGGTTCTGCTGGGAAGCAATGGCAAACCACCCAATATATAACCCTTGCCCAGGAAGCTGCTTCAGTGGCACCGATGCTCTGTGAAGAGTATGGTACATCAGAGAGAGAGAAAGGCTCAGATGGAGATACCACACACACATCTCACACACATGGACAATACAGATGAATACATGAGACACCAGACAGAACTGTTAGATGAGACAACAAGGACAAATTGTTCCAAGAGCCACGTCCTAAAGGTTTTGTCTTCACCAGAAGAAGAAGAAGAACAAGAAGAAGAAGAAGAAAAGAACAAGAACAAGAACAACGCGGAGCTCTCTTTAGAGCCAGCGTTCGCAATGCGACCGGCTAAAAATTCATTACAGAAAGTCGAAACATCAGCATTTTGATCACAATAACAATAACAACAACAACTTCCGATATTTCGTCACATGCCTTGATGGAGCCAGTAGCGAGACCCGTCATGGAGGCTCCTCTCTTCATGACGAGAAAATAGTGTATTTACGAAATTACAACACATTAAATGGAATAATCTTTAAATAGTAACGTGAACTTTTCAAACTTTAAAGCAAAGTTCTGAATATATTTAAAAGTTCATGATAGACGCTCTCAAAAGGAACCCTCAATGCAGGATGTGTCTAGGTGTTTAGTATTTAAGGAGATCCGGATCCTGTATATAAAAGAGCCGCATCCTAAAGTTACGAAGAAGAAGAAGAAGAAGAAGAAGAAGAAGAAGAAGAAGAAGAACACAACAACGCGGAGCTCTCTTAGAGCCAGCTCTGCGACGCGGCTAAAACAGCCACTGTAATGGATACAGTGCATATCAGAGCGACGCTCTAACCATTATACAACCGAGTCTGGTAATTAGCAATTTTCTTGTAGATCCATCGTCTTTTTGATATTTGAAATGACTTGATTCATTCATGCTTGGTAGGGTTATCCATACATGTTATAACTCTATTATGCGGAATTCGTTAGAGAACCACTTATGTGGGCATTCAGGTGAACCCCAAATCCATAAAATACAATAACTTAAGACAAAATGTCGGTTTTAGATGCATTGTATTTGCAAGTATTAAAAAGGTACAGTACATTGCTTTTTGAGGGCAGATTGTGCATCTGTACTGCATCAAAACAAGACCAGGATTAAAAGTTGCAGTTTGCTATATTTTTTCCATGGGAAGACACAAGCCTCCCCGATCATCAATAAAACATACAATTTCATTGCAAGTGCAAAAATGTCTGTGGCACCATATTTTTTGGTTTAATAACCCCAAACCACCTGCAGTTGGGAGCTGAATTGTTTCGGTCGGGATTGGCCATGTCACCCATGAAGGAACTTTTAGGAAAAAGAAGAAGAAAGAAATTCCATCAAAACCTGAGATGGTCACCTGGGAGCACTAAGCGAGTTAGCGTGGAATGCCCCGAAACACACTCGAGCAGCCAGATCAGTGCCAGCAGCAATAATTACAGGAAGAAAAATTTTACGATGTATTACATGTGGTACAATAATACTTCTAAGGAAATAATGCGACTATTAATGGCATTTATATAATAGAGTAATATTGGACTTGTCATGGTTTGTGTCAGTCCACGACAGCAGACAGTTTGGATGATAGGTTTTATCAACTCAAAGTGATAAAGGAATGCAAACCGCCTGTGGGAAGTGAGGCAAGGGTGACGTTGTGGCTTTAACTCACTTTAACACCCACGGCAGTCAAACTGTCTGTCAACTTTCAGTTAATAAAACCAAGCATTATATATAGTTACTAGAGGGGTGTGCTTACACATTGTTTAAGCATACGAACAGTGTTTCCCCATTGTCTCGGGTCGCTCACTTGCATTTTTCATATTTTTTTCATTTTTCTTTTCATTTATTATATTTTCATTTCTGGATGTTGTCCGACGATTCTGTGATTTTTCTGGTGTACAGTATTGGCTTCGATGTCCATCGGCACGCAAAATTTCAGCCTTCTACATCACCTGGAATGTATTGATCTTTAATATCAGTCAGTCAGTCAGTCAGTGGTTAGAAAGATAAAATTATTATATATATATTAGATGAGAAAAGTGATATATTAAATACTAGCAAATGCCACCCTTTACTTCACTGAGGGGAATAGTAAGAGGGGGGGGGGGTGAGGTGTGGAGGAGAGAGAGAGAGGAGGGGGAGAGTGAGGAGGTGGAAGGGAGAAGAGAGAGGAGGGAGGTAGAGCAAGGATGGGTGGGGAGGAGAGAGGAGAGTGAGGAGGTGGGGAAAGAGAAGGCAGCACGAGGTGAGAGGAAGGTAAGCATATGTGCGGTGCAGCATGACTTACAATTCATACTGTCTTATCAAATGATTCTGCATAAAAGAAAAATGAAGATGGAAACGAAATAACATCAGAAATCCATTTTCTACCGGTCATACTTTAAATACCGCCCAGAGACAAACACTGCCAGGCCACGCAGGAGGATAAACACATCTAGAAACAAACTCCACGAGGACACGTCCGGAGACATACACCATCCGACACAACCACCACCAAGACATGTCCAAGAATAAACACCGATCAGACGGGTCCGGGCCAAGCCGTCCGGAGACAAACACCGCCAGGAACGTCCAGACTAAACACTGCCTGACAAGTCTGGAGATAAATAACGCCAGGACAAGGTCCAGAGACAAACACCGTCCGGAGACAAACACTGCCAGACATGTCCAGAGACAATCACCGCCCAGACGCGTCTGGAGACAAACACTGCCCCCGACACGTCTGGAACCAAGCCATCCAGAGACAAACACCGCCGGACACTTCTGGAGACAAACTTCCATCCAGACATAAACACTGCCCGGATACGTCCGGAGCCAAGCTGTCCAGAGACAAACACTGCCTCGACACGTTTGGAGACAAACATGCCCGGACACGTCCAGAGAGAAACACCGCCCAGACATATCCGGAGACAAAACACCACCTGGGCACGTCCGGAGATAAACACTGCCCGGACATGTCCGGAGACAAACAACGCCCGGACACATCCGGAGACAAACACTGCATGATATAGCCACCGCCCAGACACATCCAGAGACAAACACCGCCTGATACGTCCGGAAACAAACACTGCCAGACACGTCCGGAGACAAACAATGCCTAGACACGTCCGGAGACAAACATCACCCAGACACATTTGGAGATAACCACTGTCCAGACATAACCACCATCTGGATACGTTCGGAGATTACCACCGTCCAGATATTGGCAGAGGCAACACCACCCAGACATGTATGGAAGCAAACACTGCCAGACATGTCCGAGGCAAACACCACCCACACACGTCCGGAGACAAACACTGCCCAGACACGTCTGGAGACAAACACCACCAGATACTGCTGCACATCCCGTGTAGTGTAGCTACTGATGACTGCACATCCCGATTTGGACATGAACTGTACAGCTATCAACCGTAGGGTGCTCGACAAGTGGCTTCAGCACTCAAGCAAGCACTCCAATTAAATGGTTGATGAGGAACAGCTGGCTTGGCAAGCCATAGAAAGCTGATTGGTAATGGTAAAACACTAAAAATCGTCGGTTTCTTAACATTTTCAGATTTCACTCCAGATTTTGAGTTATTAATCCACATGATCCGATCCTCGAAACTCAAATGATATTTCTATTATAGTAGGGTCATTTGCTTGGAATCCGTGACCATTTTGTTCCTACCTTTTTCTCTCGATGGATTTGACAAACTGAACCATTTTAAAGGAAAATTAGCTCCTATGCCCCTCTGAAAAATGACGGCTAACTCTGCTAGAGCCCAATATTCAAAATGGCCGCCAACGCCATCTTGAAAAACATGAAATGTAATATCTCTGGCATCAGATGAGCTACAAGGATGAATGAGGTGTCATTTTTCACTAATTATGGCATTACAAATCCACTGGAATGGTTATTGTAGAGTTTAGGATTCATCCTAACCTCTAAATCTAAGATGCCACTGTCCGCCATCTTGAAAAACATGAATGAGATGCACTAGAAGTACGAATGAGGTTTTTTTTCCACTAATGTTTGCATGACACTTACTCATTCTAAACTACATACTAATTGTACATACTAATCTGTCACTTCACTGTCACTACATGATTCACTGTATGAGCCACTATCAGAATCACTGTCCTCACTTTCACTGCTATCATCACTGTTTTCTCTGCCTGCGGATTTGTAGGTAGTGGTATGGATGGGGAAGTGGGGCTGGGTTTGAACGGACAGGCAGACATAGGCCATTTACAAGATGCCATCCATGCCGATCGGTGAGGGGTGACTTTGGAGCTGGTAATGCTTTTGCAAATATGCAAGAAGTTTGCACGCTCCAAGTGTGACGGAGACTGTCCAGTCAGGCACAAGTCAGATAGTGCTTTTTTTTCTTCTGAGCTCTCAACTTCACTGCCCTCGCATCTCCCAGGGTCTTGCTTTTGGTATCACCATAGACATATCGAATGAAAAACCGCTCCAAATCACTGATGACCTGTTCTGTGACTAGGAGCTGTGTACCACATGCTGCTAGCAGGTCGTGTGCCTTTTAGACTTTCTCCAGACGATTTGCGAGAGCTTCTTGCTTGCTCCATAGAAGCCAGAGTTGTGGTCACACCCAGTGAGGACATGAAGTGTATGATGGATGCAGCCATTGCCTCACTGCACAAACATCGGGCATCGATAAGCTGACGTTTGCGTTTCACACACAGGATTCCTGTTGTCTTCTGAGCAACATATGCCACTGCACGTAGTTGTCTGTGTCCTCTGTGTCAAGAAAGACAGCTGCTGTGTAGCTGTCTGACCGGAGCACACTATATATGGTGAGCATTGCCGTATCTGCCTCTGCATGGGAGCATGTGAGCTCTGGCACAAGCTTGCCTTGTGGTGAGATTCTTTGCAGTGCTGCCAACTACACAGTAGATGATCTCGGTGCTAGTTGTTGCTGCTGTTCTCTGGAATTCCGTTTGAAGAAATGCCTGAAGGCGGATTTTGTTTCAGGTTTACCCAGGAGAGCATGGAAAACTTTACTAGAAGGAAATTTATCTTCTGTCTTCATGAAGACATTGCTGATTGGCAGGTTTTTTGGCGCAGTATTCTCTCACTGTCCTTGATCGTGTAATTCTGATCATATGAATCATTGACGCAAATGATGTGCTCAGCATGCTTGTGTCTCGTTAGAATGAAGTGCACCAACTTCTCTGCATAACTCCCCAGGTATACTTGGTACCGTCTCCCTTCTCTCTGTCTTCAATGGTAGAGTTGTTTGGCGCCAGATGAGGCCCATATCAATAATAGACGTGTATACATCAGGCTCTGGAATGACAGTCATAGTTAGTTTTGTTGAAGCTTGCTTTTCTGTGCCTTACGGATGGTTCCATTGACGTTGAAGATGGAAAGCACTCGGCTGTAACACAATGCTGCGCGACTTCTTGAAGTTTGAGGGCACCACTCGTTTCAACCAGTCCGAGAACAGAGGCCAAGGCATTATGCTCCATTTCCTCAGTCTTTCCCTTCAGGTTCTCACCATCTGCTTTCTTCAATTCCTGAGTTGAAAAGTTCAAACGCTGCTACGGGGAACTCTGTCGTTGAGAGACTTGGTCTTGGAATACACTCTCTCATTCAAGAACTGCTTCAGTTTGCTTGTGCCATCCTCCTTGCCAATTTCAAGTCGGCAGCGAGAGCGTCTGAGGCTGGGATTCCTGACTGTAGGATCGAAGTGTTTTGTTTGTATGGTCAAATGGATCACACTTGAATTCAGTGAGACATGCGCTTATATCCTGTACAGCTTGTTCATCCTTCTTCATTTTACTCGACGAGCAATCAGCATGCTTCCCTTTTCCTGTTTCTTGCGATTAGCATGGCGATGGACCTTTGTTCTCACCTGATTGATGTTATCACATTCCGATGTTTGAAAGGAGCTGCTTTTCATTGTTCAGAATGGCCAACCAACCAGACTTCAGCTTAGAGCCCTTATTCATTGTTGACTCTATCCATATGTCGAGGGCGACACACGAATATGGTTTTACTGTCATTGACTGTGCAAACATACCACTCTCCATGTATGCAGCCTGATCGACAGGAAGGGTATCAAGCACTGCGGTGAAATCGGGGAGATGCCGACCACACTTGTCATTATCAAAGATTTGCATCAAAGGAAGCATGAGCTTGAGTGAGGACTTGAACTCAGTCCCAGTTGCTTGTTCTGATTGCATGGATATTTTGAGTTAGAACCTCAACCATTTCCATGAATGACATCCAGTATTCTGCTTGTGGGCACCCTACAGTCCTTGAAGAGAGCACCAACGAGGTCCTTCAGCTCACATTTCTCTCTAGCTCTGCATGTTCATCTGCAAGTTCCTGTGCATCAATCGGATGTCGAAGCTTGGCAAGGGATGCCTTTACTTCTTCAGATAGAGGGGAATCTTCCAACATTGTCTATTACATGGTGACCATGTCTATGACATGATATGCTAAAATTAGTGGAAAACAACTCACATGCCCATCTAGCTCATCTTGTGCCAGAGACATTACATTTCATGTTTTCAAGATGGCGGACAGTGGCCATCTTGGATTTAGAGGTCAGGATGAATCCTAAACTCTACAATAACCATTCAAGTGGATTTGTAATGCCATAATTAGTGAAAAATGACACCTCATTCGTCCTTGTAGCTCATCTATGCCAGAGATATTACATTTCATGTTTTTCAAGATGGCGTTGGCGGCCATTTTGAATATTGGGCTCTAGCAGAGTTAGCCGTCATTTTCAGAGGGGCATAGAGCTAATTTTCCTTTAAAATGGTTCAGGTGTCAAATCCATCGAGAGAAAAAGGTAGGAAAAAAATGGTCACGGATTCCAAGCAAATGACCCTACTATTATGTACTTGAATTAGTCCATGATAGTAATCATGGAAAATCGCATCATATAATGCATAAAAACGCTCCAAGCTCCTAATTTGAAAATTATAGCACTTACAAAAGCAACGTATACAGCGATTCGTAGGTATGTACAGGCTGTGTCAATAAAAGGTTAACCGCTTCAAATGACCTTTTTACTTTTAGTCATAACCTTAGATTTTGTTTTTGTTTTACAGGAGTGATCAATGATCTTTGGAAGACAGTCAAGCATAACCAAAGTATTCTACAGAAAAAAATGACGTTTTCTATGGAGTAAAGAGTAAACATTGTCAAGTGGTATTTTGAGACCAAATCAATTGCTTCCGTCCAGACGAGGTTCTGTACTGAATATGGAGTGCATCCCAGAAACAAGCCAAGCAAGCCAGCCATTTGGAAACTTGTGAAAAAGTTCAAATGAAGGGACGATTCTCAACATTAACAAGGGAAGGTCCGGTCACCCAAGTGTACGGTGTGAAGGAAACATGGAACGAGTTCGTGAGTCAA
>CM068962.1:33289525-33307767 GCA_035128595.1 Eptatretus atami | reverse complement strand
CCTCTGTCAAGAGCCTACCACCCTCTGCTCTAACTGCAGTACACCGAGGGATGGGCTTAGAAGAACGCAATACACGAATTCCCCTGTAAGCAGGATGAGAATCACTTGACTACAGGTGATGCTCTACCTCCTCACAGATTCCTCCACATCGGCCTCCTTGTCCACCCTTAATGCACGTACAGTTTTACGCCTCAGCTTCCTGAACAACTCAGCTCTGCCATTCAGCCTGGCCCTGCAACTCTGGGCAATGGTATCCAGTGTCCCTTGAGAGACAAAATTCTTCTTCACCCTCTGGTGAGTTCCAAGACATCCACCGGCAACATCAAGGACAGTGGGCTTGAAGGAACTCCACAACTCTTCAGGACCTCCCAAAGTACTCAGACCCTCCCCCCCCAAAAAAAATCTCCACTCAGCCTGTTCGCAAACTCCTCATCAGCTTCCAGCTACCCTCTCATCCTTGAGCTTGCCAACACCCGCGGTTCATCATACTCCACATGTTTCGATTTACCCACTGATCACATCACGTGCCTTCTGATTGCATGGTTTGCATTTGCAGGAACAATTGTCTGGATGGCAGATGGACGGTTGTTCTTTGTGGATTATGCAGTTTTACCGTGTGAGACTCAATCTGTGGCGATGCTCACCATAACAGTCAGGAGGGTGGGCCTGACATATATGTGTATATCTATCTGCAGTTCTGCAAGCAGCATCCCTCCAACACCAATAGCAGCCAACATACAGTGTTCCGCAGTCAGTGATTTCATTAACATATGTTCAGATCGGCCCTTCCTTCTTGTCTCGTGGGTCGAACGGGACAGTGCGTTGTGTCAATCTCATAGCTAGGTCTGATTCAACCTCTGGACTTCATTCCTATTCTTTCTTTTTCGCTATTCCTGAGGTAAATCCAAGCAAGGGGTCCTCGTGAAGCCGGCAGGCACTCCACTCAGACACCCATCGGTAAAAACCACAGCCGCGCCCTTCGCGTAAGAATGCGTCCTCACAGAAGACCAAGGGCAGCAGTAAAAGCCAACGATAAACGCCAGCGCTGCACAGAGCGCGTGCCCGACAGCGACGACCCCCCACCCACTGTTTAGGCGATCAGAGGCATAACCAACACACCAAATACTAACAACATACCAAGTGCATTCTTCTTCCTCAACTCAACCTGACATACAATAATTATATCCAATCCTTTCCCTCAATTCCCTGACACAGATCAGGACTGGCACCATGCATCCCACCGCCTCTGATAATTGCAAGCATCATGTTCGATGGCGGGCGGACCCGCGCACTGACCACGTGTACAATGGTGGACCCGTGAGCACTGTACGGGGCATGCTCGATGGCAAGCGGACCCGCGCGCACTGTACGGGGCATGCTCGATGGTGGGCGGACCCGCGCACTGACCACGTGTACAATGGCGGACCTGCGCGCACTGTACGGGGCATGCTTGATGGCGGGGGGACCCGCGCGCTGACCACGTGTACAATGGCAGACCCGCGCGCTCATGCTGGATGGTGGGCAGACCCGCGCGCTGACCAAGTGTACAACAGCGGATTCGTGCGCAGCCATGATACATTATCATCGTACAGAACGGGGCACGAATAACACACATCTTTGGTCGGGTCTGCGCATGGGGTTGTCTTCGTCTTCTTACCATCTGTCTTCGTTCACGACGGCCACAAATGTCTGCCGTCCACGGGAGACATCCAGCCACACCTACGCCTCGATTCAGCTGCTACCAGGCAGAAGCATGCTGTGCAGCCGGATTGCTCGGGCCGCGTGGCGCATCACGGAGCAGGCACATTGACCAGCGCCAACCACAGGTCGCCAGGGCACGGCACGGGGTTCGGTGCAGGGCGATTCATTTCACGGAGTTTGGCGCAAGGTGATTCATATGATGGGGTTCGGAGCGAGACGATTCCGCAGCTTGGAACCATCTTGCTGGAAGTGGAGTGGAGCCGCTTCCGACCATCACGGCCAGGCCGTGCAGTGGCTGGGGCCAAACCAAAGCACCCGATTCGGGTGACGACACATCGCTTCGGATCGTCGCCCCCGCCCCGCACCACGAGGTCTATAAAAGGACGAGTCGCGGAGCCACTAATGTCTCGTTCCTGCTCGTCGTTCCTGCTCGTCGTTCCTGCTCATCGTTCCTGCCCGATGTTCCTGCTTGCCGCTCCTGTCTGCTCATTCCTGTCTGCTCATCCTGTCCGGATTTACAACCTACCCATTCGCCTGCTGACTCCGCCTTCTTCACCGCCTCGTCATCTCTCTCCACCCATTCGCTTCTGACTCCATCAAGCCCCTCCCTTCACACCCGACGGCCGCGTCTCATTCTCTGGACCGACGCTAGCTGCACGAAGTGCTACGAAGCAAGAGACGATGCACCAGCTGTCAGGGAGGTATCGCCCAGCGGAGCATCCCCCCAAGACGTACTGTTGGTGCGGTCGGGCAATTGTGCAAAGTATTGAGAGACCGTTAGCCTCATCTCCTCTCCTTTTTCTCTTCATTAACTCCTCCTCATCAGGTTGTGTGTGTGTGTGTGTGTGTGTGTGTGTGTGTGTGTGTGTGTGTGTGTGTGTGTGTGTGTGTGTGTGTGTTTGTGTGTCTTGGCGCCTGTCCTCGCTAAAGTTAAGATTGTACAAGAATTATGTCAGGATAACTCTGCTCTGTGTCTGCTTTTGTAAGTTGCTTGTATATTGCCACACCTTTCACATTTCTTCCTATTCCTGCTACAGACAACAATAAACAACATTAACTGTGCCACATATTTTTCTTCACCTGCCTGTAATAAATCCCTTTGAAGAAATGTTCCAAGCTCGTTTTCGTCTTTTCTTTCATTGTTACAGTATGGTCCGTATCCTAACTGAGCCGGGACTTTATTCCCCTACGATCCGTTCCTTTTAGCCGGTATGTCCTTGACAGTGTCGCTTGGCTGTTTCTGATCCGGTAAAGTGATCCAGTTCAGACAAGGAGGTCATGTCCCCTGGTAATTAGGTCATGTGATTAATTGGGTAACCCGATTAACCCATAGACGGGAGGACCCGAGGTCACGTGGTTGAGTTATTGGCGTCCACGGTCGTTTAGCGACCCACCGCGTCACGGAATTATCCTTGTGCGACGGCCTGCAATTCCGGGAAATCTGGTGGGAACCCGAGATAGCTTCCCCCCTGGTGGTCTTCTCACCCAACCCCCGGCCCGCAACAATATATAATAATATTATATATATTTATTATATATATGTATATATAAACATATATACGTATATATATACATATATTTACATATATATTATATGTATATATATACATATTCATGTATATGTATATATCTGGAGTCTCCATGGACTATGATGTTCGCGGATGACATCATGATCTGTAGGGAGAGTAGGGAGCAGGCTGAGGCGAGCCTCGAGAGGTGGAGGTACGCACTGAAGAGAAGGGGAATGATAGTCAGGAGGAGTAAGACGGATTACATGTGCGTAAATGAGAGGGAGGGTGGTGGTATGGTGCGGTTGCAAGGAGTTGAGGTGGGGAAGGTGGATGGGTTTAAATACTTGGGATCAACTGTCCAAAGTAACGGAGAGTGTGGTAGAGAAGTGAAAAGAGAGTGCAGGCAGGATGGAGTGGGTGGAGAAGAGTTGCAGGAGTGATTTGTGACAGAAGGGTAGCTGCAAGAGTGAGGGGAAAGTATATAAGATGGTAGTGAGACCAGTTATGTTGTATGGTTTGGAGGCGGTGGCGCTGACAAAAAGACAGGAGCGGAGCTGGAGGTGGCAGAGTGAAAGATGCTGTGATTCTCGTTGGGAGTGACGAGGATGGACAGGATAAGGAATGAGTATTTCGAGGGACAGCGCAGGTAGGACGGTTTGGAGACAAAGTGAGAGAGCGAGATTGAGATGGTTTGGACATGAGCACAGGAGGGAAGCAGAGTATATCGGGAGAAGGATGCTGAGGATGGAGCGCCGCGGTAGGAGGAGAAGAGGAAGGCCAAAGAAGAGGTTCATGGATGCGGTGAGGGCGGACATGCGGGTGGTTGGAGTGTCAATGGAAGATGTGGAGGATAGAGCCAAATGGAGACGGATGATCCGCTGTGGCGACCCCTAACGGGAGCAGCCGAAAGAAGAAGAAGAAGATATACATATACATATTCATATATGCATATACATATGAGGCACCGCGAGGAGGAGTGATGTAAGGGACACATCGGCCATTTTGGAGATAATGCCATATTGCACAATTTTAACACTTACCCTATCATCCGGCCTATCATCATCATATCATTAAAAAATGTCACTTACATCACTCCTCCTCGCGGGGCCTCATATATATACATTTACATATGCATATATATATATATACAGATATACAGACAAACAATATATATATATATATATATATTATATATATATCTACATATTCATCATCTATATATATATATACATATATATACATATATTTATGTACACCTTTTCTGCCTACTCATTATTCATGATGCCCGATGTTCCACCAATCAGGTAATACCATCGTTTATTTCTCTCAACCAATCAATGTTGAGGAGATTACATTGTAACTTTATAAATGAGAGTTTGGTGTTTCTTCGTCTGCTTGCGGTTTTATCTCGAGGTGTGCAAGTCGAAGCTTTGATAAATTCTATTTTATTGAAATGCAGATTTAAATTTTGTTGTGCGAATAAAATGTGGTATATCTATAACTACATATATATTTATATATAAATATTATATATGTACATATATATTATATATATATATATTTATATATATATATATATATATATATATATATAGTTACGAATTCTGGCCCACCAGGCGTGGTGAGCGATTGCGTAACTCCAATCGCAACCGCGTCGCCCACCGGACGGACAATTCAGTCGTGACCCTCCTGGAACTACCGCCAGAGCCAGTCACGGGTGGGGTTTAACCTCCCACGATCGTGCCAATTGCCCACCCGCGCAGGATAGGGTGCTCGCAAATTCGACCTACCTAAGTACCTGCGCGAGTAGTCAACCGGGCGATCGTACCTCGCCGCAGGTCGGCCTAGGACACGAACCGCTTAAGCGGTCCGTTCCGTGCTACAGTGATAACCGAGCGGTGTTATCGCCGACCTCGACGGATCAGATTCTCTTCTTTACCCTGGGTGTTCAAAACCACTCTAATTTATTCCGCGATTCAAGATGGCACTTTCAATGGGGAAAGAGACGACGAACGGGATACATTTCACACAAGGACATTTATTACAAAGCACATATTGCACACACAACACAAGCAAGGAATCATGCAATATACAAGAAAGCGTTACCACCGAATACGAGCAATGTACAGTCACTTACAAAGGTCTAACTTATAGGGACACGGGCCACAGCAGTCATACAAAAGCAAAATAAATGGAAAGAAAAGACCCCCTCACAGACAAGGGGTCAGGCTGGACCACTTGGGTCTTTATGACACGGGACCTGGGAGACCGAACGGGTCCTGTGAGACCGTAGCAGGTTACTGCCCCCTCGAGGGGCGACGGTCGGCGAGCCTCTCCGGCACTCTCCTCTCGTGCGCGCCTCGACCCGGGACCATTGCTCGCAACCCTCACGACTTGGCGCCCAGAGGGACAGACGAGCCTTCGACGATCCAGAGCCCACTTCGACGATCCAGAGCCCGACGAGTCCAAACACGACGATCCAGAGCCCGAAGAGTCCAAACACGACGATCCAGAGCCCGAAGAGTCCAAACACGATGATCCAGAGCCCGAAGAGTCCAAACCAGGACGTCCCAGGCAGGAGAGAGGAAGAATCCAACGCGATGATCCAGGCAGGAGAGAGGAGGAATCCAACGTGATGATCCAGGCAGGAGAGAGGAGGAATCCAACGTGATGATCCAGGCAGAAGAGAGGAGGAATCCAACGCGATGATCAGCAGGAGAGGAGGAACCAACGTGATGATCCAGGCAGGAGAGAGGAGGAATCCAACGTGATGATCCAGGCAGGAGAGAGGAGGAATCCAACGCGATGATCCAGGCAGGAGAGGGAGGAATCCAACGCGATGATCCAGGCAGGAGAGAGAGAGAGCTCAAACACGACGTCCACCAAGAGAGAGCGAGCCCACGCGCGATCCGCCCTATATAGCGCGGGGCTCCGCCCCTTCGATCCACCCCCTTTTTGGCTCCGCCTCTCCTCTAGCCTTTCGAGAAGCTCCTCGAAAAGGGGCGTTTCCTCCTCACGGCCGCCTCACACCCCGTATCCACCAATCGCCAGCGAGCTCTTGCAGCCTCTCCCGTCAGCCCTGGTGCGCAAAAAAGGCGGGAAAACTCGGCACGCGTTGTAGGCCTTTCACGGGGCTTCGTTGAAGTCTTCGGATGGTCCAAAATAACGATAGAACAGAAAAACGGCTATCTCAAAGAGTCGCAGCCCGATGAATCACACGAATTCCCTTTAAACAACGGTGGGGAACTATCTGCACATAAACTTAGCGTCATAACTGATCTAAGGACCCTTTATGGTGTATTGCGAATTTCCACAGCCGTAACAATATATATATATATATATATATATATATATATATATATATATATATATATATATATATATATATATATATATACATATGAAACACAAAGACCCAGTTACATCTCCACCTGTGAATGTAGGGAATAACCAATTAGCTCCACCTAATCAATTAAACCCAGGTGGCTAGGATTATATAAATAATTTGACGACTCCCATACTCTTCTTGCTGAAGAAACTGCGTAAAGCAACCAAGAAAGGCTACCAAGGTAAGCCCATTGCTGTTTCTAACCCTTTCCAGACACCCAACCCGCCCACCAAATTTCATCCAAATCCGTCCACAACTTTTTGAGATATCCTGCACAACAAACAAAGAACAAACAAACAAGAAAGATGTGCATAGCATTGTGCTTGTAAAATTATGAAACAAATTTGACCTTAAAAATAATTGGCGGTTGAATTAAGTGAACAAATATGCAAATCCTCTTCAAATTTCAAGTCAATTGGATGAAAATTGAGAATTTTATAAGTTCACCTAAGTTGTTGACCTTTGACTTATGTTGACCATTTGGCCTAAGTTGACCTAAAAAATAATATGTGGTTGAATTCAGTGACATGATTTGTAAATCCTGTTCAAATTTCAAGTCAATTGGATAAAATTGAAGATTTATAGAAAGATCACCAATGTTGTTGACCTTTGGCCTATGTTGACTTTTGACCTTTTGATCTCAAAAACAATAAGCTTCTTGCTTATGACGAACTCAACCATGTGGTGAAGTTTCGTGAAGATCAGTTTAAAATTGTGACCTGTAGGCGATTCACGGTCAGACAGACAGACAGAATACAAGAAGACGTCAGGCAGAGCACGAAACTTGAAAAATCCATAAAACAAATTTGACTCAAAAATAATTGGTGGTTGAATTCAATGACCAAATATGCAACCCTCTTCAAATTTCAAGTGAGTCAGATGAAAATTGACAATTTTAGAAATTCGGCCTATGTTGATCTTTTGGCCTATGCGAACCTCAAAAATTATTGGTGATTGAATTCAGTGACCTGAAATATAAATTCTCTTCAAATTTCAAGTCAATGGGATGAAAATTGAGCATTTTAGAAATACCACCTTAGTTGTTGACCTTGGGCCAATATTGACCTTTTGGTCGATCTAATCTCAAAAACAATTGGCTAGTTGAAATCACCTTGGGCCAATATTGACCTTTTGGTCGATGTTAACTCAAAACAATTGGCTAGTTGAAATCAGTGACCTGAAATATAAATCCTCTTCAAATTTAAAGTCAATCGGATGAAAATTGAGGATTTTATAAATGTCACCCATGTTGTTGACCTTTGGCCTATGCTGACCTTTTGGTCCATGTTGACCTCAAAAATAATTGGCTGGTTGATTCAGTAACCTGAAATATAAATCCTCTTCAATTTCAAGTCAATCGGATGAAAATTAAGGATTTTAGAAATATCACCTAAGTTGTTGACCTTTGGCCTATGTTGACCTTTTTGACCTTTTGACCTCAAAAACAATAGGCTTCTTGCTAATGACAAACTCTACCATGTGGTGAAGTTACGTGAAGATCAGTTTTAATTTGTGCCCTGTAAGCGATAAACAGACAAACAGACAGACAGACAGAATAACAAAATCGACTGACCAATATACTTGAAAAATCTTAGATTTTGCAAGTAACAAACAGACAGACAGACAGACAGACTGACAGAATAATGCACAAGACCAACCAATATACTTCAAAAATCTTGATTATTCACAAGGAGAAAACAGACAAAGACAGACCAAGGTGAAAACATAACTCCTTCCACTTCGTGGCGGAGGAATGAAACCAGGCATTAAGCCTCTGTTTCTACCACCCTTTAAAATAAACCATGTTTATTCTTCCAGCAGGCAAACACTTGCATCTATATATAAAATATGCATAACTATGCTCAATTGAGGCCCTGACTGGCATATTCATCAAAACTGTCCCAACTCGGATCGGAAGGCTCTCTATGAGGCAGTGCCATAAAGGGTGGTTGGTGTGCAATAAGTTATAAGGGGTAATTAAAAAGTTTTTTCCTCAACCATGAATGAATGTTCCTACGCTAGTTTATAAGGGGGTAATCAAAAAGTTTTCTCAAAGCACGAAGGAATGTTCCGACGCCAGCAAAACTCGTGTTTATATTATTGATGTGGTTTCCAGGCAGAGTCAAACATTGTTCCATTGGAGGCTGAATTTCCTGATGCATTTCAACAGACTTTGCATTTGGATTCGAAAATCGTTGAAACAAAAAAGCCAATTGACACGATTCATGCATTGATTTGCAAAAGTTGCCATCAACATATTTACCAAACAAAATAATGAAGATGAGTCTTCCATCATACCGCAAGTGAGCACCTCTTTCACTCCCTGGAACATCAACTGAATCAACCGTGGAGACGTTCCAGGTACTGCACGCACATCCATGTGTTGACGTACCCATCGTCAATTCAAGTACCAATTCCAAAACACAGAAACTTTATTGTTCCGGCTCCCCAGTGATCAGCAGTTCACGGTTGGTGGGAATGGCTGGTAGCAACCTCTACCCGGCATGTTCCTCAATATGTCCCACTGTATCTTTCCAGGGGAACACCACTCAGTTTACCTGTTCCCTTGGTGTTCATGACTCTTGCTCAGTAGTAGTACTTCCGCTTCAGATTTTTTTGCACGTGCATGGTGAAAGCTGAGCTGCTCATTTAAACTCTCACTAAAGCTGAGTTTTCCGAACCGGATTCATTTAAGTGTTGCTCTTGTATCCCGTAATATTTCTTGTTTCATCAATTCGTTGTTTTGTGCTATTATTTTTATTCGTTTCGTATTGTCAAGGCCTGGACGGCCTTCCCTCGGATAGAAAGTGTGTCTTGCCATTTGCTTTATCCTGGTTTTATTCTCAGGTATCTTGCTTCTATTTCCTCAACACTATTCTATTTCTCTCCTCGCTTCAACAAAAAAAAACAGAAAAAAAATCAACAAAAAATAATTTCTCATTTCAACTTGAATTTCCTTCTGGTTCTACATCCGCCCCCAACTCTTTCTCCAAATGAATCAACCATAAATATAAACGCTTCTTCTTTTTAAAATATATAAGAATGCATTTAAAATTTAAAACACTATAATTTCTTTCATAAATGCTGTATGTCTTCTACTTCTTCTTCTGCTTCTTCTCTCTTCTTCTCTCTTATCATCAAAATTATTATTACCTCCACCACCAAATGTGAAGGAGGTTATGTTTACACCCTTTCTGTCTGTTTGTTTGTCTGTTTGTCTGTTTGTGTACGGAATATCTCAAAAGTTGTCGACGGATCCGGATGAAAATTTTGTTTGTGTGCAGGATATGTGACAAGACGAACTGATTAGATTTGGTGAAGATCCGGATCCGACTAATAGAATTTTTTCAGTGATTCTTTACCATTGAGAGATAGGGTTAAAAATTATATATAGCACGATATCTCATAAAGTTGTGGACGGATTCGGATGAAACTTGGTGGGAGTTGTGTGTGTCGCAAGGACGAATTGATTCGATTTTGGTGAAGATCCGATCCGATCTGGATACGAGAATTATTTAATTTTAAAGTGATTCTTCACCAATGAGAGATCGGCCAAAAATGATGTATTATCGCATGATATTTCAAAAATGTATTGGGCCCTGATAGTTCTCGTGGATCAGACATTATGTGGGTATGCACTCACCCGAGTGCCTTCTACTTTTCTAAGGTGTTTATCTGCTCTGTCCTGCTACTAATGCCTGCCCTTGTACTGATCTTACACCTCCCAACACAGGAGTACTGAAGGCTGCAACCTCCCTCTACCCACCTCTTGTTAGTCTGAGTGCTGTACGACCTCCAAAACAGTGACTCCATCTTCATCTCTCTCCTCGACACATGGACAAACTTTTCACCACTCATCCTAATTCTCACTTAGTCATATTGTTGGCAATTAAAATTGTCACCATGCAACTTGGCTGAGTGTTGTACCTCTCTACCAGCCATGGCACTTCAGCAAAGGACTTCTGTGACTCCATGGACTGATTCGTCTGTAAACTTTCCAACCTGGATTTCTTCCAAATGGAAAATCATTCTTCTATACTGGTGATAAAAACTTTCCTACAAATGTCTCCTGCTGTCCTCTGCTGCCAATTGGTTCATCTGATCATAATATGCTTGTGAAAGTCAATTTCTGGCTATTTTCAGAGAACTGTCGGCAAGCCTGGCAGGGACTGTAAGCAGCCATCTCTTTCAGGACGAGTCTCCCATATCTAATGCTCCTGATGTTAACTTAGCCTGGGAATTCTTCCACAGAAACCTGCTCTCTCTCATGCACAGATTCATCCCATTCATCTTCAGTTATCTCACCGTATTCTTCCAGCCTGGACACTGAAACCCTGTGGTGAGCCAGTTGTTCTAAACAACTTGCCTCCTCTTCCGGAAGGTTAATTCGACTGAACACAAACTCAGTACATTCTAAAAGTCACCAGACTGTGTGTCTACTCTCAGGAGAGCCAGACATCTGTCAACCTCAAGAATGAACTTTCAAACTTCTCTCCCTCCTCGAAAACTTGATGGTGCCTTGTAAAAGTCTGTCTCCAGAGTATGCTCCCTTCCATCCGCTTCCCTCTCTTCAAATGGCGTCACAGCAACAACTGCTTGTGAGAAGCTGAATACCTCAATTCTGTGTTTGCTTCCACATCTCGTGTCCCAACCCCTCACTCCCGTACCCATCCTTCTGCATCATACCCAACTGCTGCTGGACTCTGTGATTTTACACCTGAGAAGGTGAGAAGGTTCTTTCAACCTCGACTCTGACTGTGCTACGAGACTGGATGGCATCAGCTCACGTGCTTAAAAATCTGCTCCACTGCTCTTTCACATCCCCTCTCTGTCCTTTTCACCCTATAATTTGTGCTCAGGTCATTTCCATCTGCTTAAAATCTGCCAGATCAACTTCATTACATAAACTAGACCGGCACTCGGTGGAGCTCATACCTCCGCCAGGCTGAACAGTTACATATTGTATCCAATGACAAGCTAGATCTGGATCCGGACCTTAACCAAAATCGAATCGGCTTATTCTTGTCACCTACCCAACTTATCCACCTAGTTTTGTCATATCCATCACAACATTTTGAGATACAGTATCATGCTATATATCGTTTTGGTCTTCATGGTACCACCGTGCAGTCTTCAAGTATATACTTAAATTTTATAAATAATGATTTTAACCCATTGACTGGCGACTACGAGTATACCCAAAGTGCTGGGTGCACCCGTTCTGCCACTATGAGTATCTCATGGAAAAGATACGCTATAATATTGTAAACAGAATGTGGTGTCAATGCCAGATAACACAACAAATGATCTGCTGCAGTTCGGTGAACAAAATCTGATGTAAATAACCATGATCATCAATATCAGTCTCGTCTACATGAGAAGTTTTGCCACTTCATCTCATCACATATGCCATTTTTAAGGGTAATGGAAGTAACAAAACAGAAAAAGACAAGTGGAGGGACATTCAAAGTACAAGACCAGCCCATGCCAATAAATAAATAACATATCCTCTAGCGGCGTGACATTGCCGGGGGCGCCGGTGTTGCTCCATGTAGCACATGGAGATGGAATTAGGGAGCAAGTGAACAATTAATTGATTGATTAATGATAAATTACGTTAAAAAGATAGATATAAATAATTTCTTAATCAATTGGTAAAAGCTGAGCCAAACCCCAGTGTTTCATCTGAACTGAATCTTTTGAAAATTATTAATTAATGAAAAAATAATTAATTGCGATTAATTAATAAATGCAAAATACCGCTTTATAGCCAATCACTTGTCATTGTCAGGTCCAAATATCAGCTTCCAAGCTCAAAGGGTGCCTGAGATATTGCTCAGATGAGAAAGCAAGAAATAAGTAATTAATAAACGATAATTCAGTAATTAATTGATTAATCAAAAAAAATAAAAAATAGAGTTTTTTTCCAAATCACTTCTTTTTTCTTTGTTTTTTTTACAATGTCGGGCTCGTGTAAGAGCTAAACACACAAAACGTAAGCAAGGGGAGCAAGGAGGAAAGAGGGGTGGGAGAGGGAATGACAAAACAGTGGGGAACAGAGACATTAGGAGTCCTGTGGAAGGGTGAGGGATGGGACGGGGTTACACGGGAAACAAGATGGACCTACAGGGAGTTTCAGGTCCTTTCATGACAGGGACTTTCAGGAAGGAAAGCAGAGAATTTGGAAGGAGGGGTTTGGGTGGGGGACGGGGGTAAAAGATGTGGTTTTGATGGGGGTTTAGAGAAGAAAGAGATGGTAGGTGAACAGCTGTTTGAAGACCTGAGGGAAGAGTGGGATTGAGGGTGTGTGAGTTTGTGCAAAGGCAGGAAAAACAAAGGATAGAAAGAGTGAAGGTGGCGTGATGTCTTGATTTTGGTATTTTCCCAGAAGGGGGTGCTGGCAGACTTGAGCGCCCTGTGGAAAAATGGGGGGACATATCACTACAGAGTGGGGGGGGGAGGGCGAGGCGCGAAGAGGACGACTAGAAGACAGAAAGGCCACCCGACCTGCGTGGTGAGAGAACCAGAGACTCAGCCTGCATCACGGGAAATCACAATGATCCTAAATGCCCTTGGTTTCCACAGCGGGAAGGCCGAGAAAGTGAGAGGCAGGAGCACGCAGCCTGAGGGGAAGAGCAGTATTCCATCAGGCTGTCACGAAAAGCTTTGATGGTGGTAAGGCAGCTCAGGTGGGCCGAGAAGACTTTGCACGACGGAGGATGCCCAGTCAGTGATGATTGGAGGCCGTTGGTGAAATGTGGCTTTCACCAGGAAAAGGTCATGGCAGATAGGTGAGACCCAGAAGCTTGGAAAGAAAGGAACTTCTGCTGAATCATTGTTGAGAAGTGGAAGGGGGGTTTTTCCAAACTGTTCCTTCAGAGAGACAATAGTGAGAGTGTGAGATTTGTTAGGATGAAAGCACAGTCCACGGTTGGACCAGCTTGGTGATCTATCCAGATCTGCAAGAGAGTGAAGAGGCTCTGCTTGCTCGACCTGAGGGATACAGAGGTGCGGCAGAGGGTGGAGTCATCAGCAAAGAGATAAAGAGGATTTTCGAGAGTCGGAGAAGAATGTTGGATGAAATGCAGAAAAGAAACAGGGGCCCAAAGTGCTGCTTGAGGAACCCAGCCTGGACAGGAAGAAGGGATTGGAGACTCCATTAAGGGGGCCACATGTCACTGCGGACAGGAGAGGAAGTCTGCGAGCCATGAGTGGAGATGCCTTGGATACCTAAGGAAGAGAGTTTTGATGAGGCAGGGCAGGGTGCCAGACCGTTCAAAAGCAGCGATAGTCCAGGGAATGGCTCTGATTCACTGTTAGCATTGAGGGCTTCCATTCCTGTTGGAAGCAGAAGCAGCATATCATGGTAGAGTGACCTGGTCTGAAACCAAATTGATGATCAGAATCAACCATTGGAGGAGAGGAGGATTAATGTCTGAAGCGATGAGGGTCCTAACCTTGCTGACTGATAGGGAAGAAGTTGATGTGGCGTAGTTGCGGGATCGTGTTTTGTACCTTTTATGCAGGGCAGTATGTTTGCTGATGTTCCAAGCAAGATGGCAATGCCTTGAGTAATGAGGAGGTGAATAGAATGGAGAGAGGGTGAGCAAAGAGCGAGGAGCAGGTTTTTTAGGACACGTGTGGCTTGATGCCGTTGGACCGGTTGCAGAATCTGAAGTCGAGGTTGACAGCAAGCCTCCCACCTTGTTCAAGGAGAAAAGGACACAGAGTGCCAGGGACCGTTGGGTGCGAGCTGGGTAACGGTGGGTAACGAAAGTGAGGGTTGGGTACAAAGATTGGAAGCAAACACAGAGTTTAGGCATTCAGCTTTTCACGTGCAAGTGTCCCGCTGGTGCGGCCATTGAAGTAAGGGAGGGACGGAAGGAACACTACACCAGAAACGACTTAACGGATGCCACCAGGATTTGGAGGGGGAGACAGGTTTGAAGAGTTTCAGACTTGAGCTTCGAAAGATGTTGTTTCTATACATATATTACGTCACTCTATGGTATCCGTCCATGCAATATTCATGCTGCTTTTTACAGATCGGTTTATGACGTCCTTAAAATCAGTCGTTTGCTGTCTGTCATGATTTTCAATTCCTGTTTGACTGCCAGAGCGGCAGATAGAGTCAAATATTATCTGCACTCCCCCGCACATGTCGATCAGAGCAATTCAGATACAAAGTAACGGTAAATGCTAAAGACAGGTCTTTCTGATTCATGTGTCGATTCGTGTGTCAGTTCCTCAATCATAACTGACAAGATGGACGGACAGACGAAAGACATGAGACCAATTGCTTAATCCCACTTTGCTTCACGTGCGTGGGTGAAGCTACATAACGTCGGGGAGAGGAAGCTTCAGTTGAAGATGCTAATTCAACTATATAACTGTCAATCATTTCAAAGCATTGATCACATAATTAAATCAGAATATATAACATTGTACAAATATGATGTGGTCAATGGAATTTGCCAACTCTAGGATTTTGATTCAGCAGGAGTTGAACTTCCATTATGAATAGACTCAAACCCCGCACAACTTAAATGAGAAAGAAGTAGGCCGTGCATGCTGCTATAACTGCACAGATCAAATTCCTGCCCATCACAACACCAGAGAGAAGATGGGGTACGGCTGCGGTACTGTCACAGAAATCTTATGAACGGCCCAATGCCAGTGCGATGCCCCAACAAGCGACGAACAAATGCCTTCTCCTAAACCTGAATATACGACTACCTGCTCACAACTCTGGTCTCTTTCTGCTCTAGCTTTCACATCCTTGAATATACTTACTCTGCACCGCGACACTTTGTTCCGTAACCGTCTTCTCTGACGAAGAACTGCCAACCTGTTAGCTTCTCCCAATCTAAGGAGCATCGACTCTTTACTCAACTTTAACATTGCCTTAAAAAAACAATCTAACAGCATGCCTCACTATCACATACTCCAACTCTCAACAGTATCATTGCCACACCTACATTATGGCTGAATTTCCCCAAGTATCTATCTAGCCCCCCTTGCACCTTCTCCACACCTATTGAAATAAGAGTCCAACACTGGCCGCTTACCAAAATGAGTTAAACACAGTTCACACTTTTCTGTGGCATTTATTGGCTGTGAATTGTACTGGTGGCAGGGGTAAACTATCCAGAATGCAGTGGTTTAAATCTCGATTCCGTCTTGGGGGCAATAAAGTGAAAGCTGGAATGCTGGGAGTCCATGATTTTATCTGAATGAGGTGTTCACATCAGGCACAAATCTGTGTGGATGGCCAGGGTAACTGAGAGTCACACAAGTCCATGTCATACACATAGTATAAGTTAGCGACGGGAGTTAACTGAAGCAATGAACAGATATCGTGCTGCGCAAAGCAGACAGCGCCTGCTCCTGAATAGTGTCTGACTTTTGAGCCATTACCCGTGGGTATAAGCTCAGAACCTGGGTTGCCTCGCAGGGGAAACTGAACAGGCACCCCATCTCCCAGCGGCACCTGTTAGGTAACAGCCACTTCATCTGAAATGTTCGTACTGTATGACAACATATGTGTGAAGAGTGAACCCTCCCCCCCCACCCCACATATTGTGATATGCGAATTACTGTCATTGTGAATGCAGTGGAGGTTGTTGACTGGATGTTCATTGATTATGGATAGAAATGCCCATCATTATATCATTGTCTAGTGAACTTAAATAAACTGTTCATTAGACTTACATTTTCTTTCATTCTAGTGTTAAAAGGCAAGGTGTCACTTTTCTTGATTATGAAATGGGCTATATTGCAATCCACTTTGGAAGTTAAAGCATTGAACTGACTTTTGTATGTTGGACGTCGCCCAAGGGCGAGCCAACGGGAACGCTGTATGGAGCACAATGAAGCGACGGTGGATTTTCAGGACACATGTGAACTGCAGAATACACTAGAAGGGCACATCGTTAGAGTGCATACCTCCGCCACAGCAATGTCTGGCCAAGCTAGAAAGATGATCCGAGGCACAATTGTTTTTTTGAATTCATGCTATAGTATCGTTTAAGGGCCGCACCTCTCAATGGTGAAGATCACTTTAAAAATTACAACATTCTTGTATGCCAGATTTGGATTCGGATGCTTCACGAAAATCAAATCAGTTCATCCTTGTCACACACGCCAACCTCTCCACCAAGTTTCGTCCGAAATCGTTCACAACTTTTTGAGCATATTGTGCGTACATAATTGTTTAGGCCCTATCTCTCATGGTGAAGAATCACTGAAAAAGTAAATGAATCCAGATCTGGATCTTCAGCCAAAATCGAATCAGTTCATCTCTCATCACACACCCACCTGCCCACAATAATTCCATTTGAATTCATCACAACTTTGAGAATATCCTTGCACACAACAAACAGACAGACAGACAAGACAATAAAGGGGTGAAAACATAATCTCCGTCCTTCGTGGATGGAGGTACACAACGACCTGTGGTGCGCACAACCTCCATCCAGGTGAACAGTTCAGGTTTGTGATCCCCTGATCGGCCGGATGTGCATCCAACCTTAACCAACATTTATTGGCTTGTTTTGTCACCTACGCCAACTCATCACAACGTTTCCCGTCCGAATCCGTACGCATAAACTTTTTGAAGACATCATGCTACACAGACAGACAGACAAACAAAGAGGGTGGAGATAACCGTCGTCCCACCGAGGTATAATTACAAAATTCAAACACAAGAGGATGCCCATTAAGGCCCACCCTAGAAAGTCTGTGCATGGTTTGCCAATTATGGTTGTTTTTCGTTTATGTTTGTGTACCTAGCTCTATCCTCTTTAATGCGAGCGTCCAGCAGGGGAACAGCACGTACCATTTTAAAGCTTTGTATGACTCAGCAGGGTCGAACCACCGACCTTCAGACCATAGCAGATGCTCTAATAAATTAGTCCGCGAGTCTTTCAGAAGTCTCAGCGAGTAATCACGGCAACCCTGTAATAATTACAAACGTACACCTTCAGTAAAAATCAGCCTGGACAGGCCAGTTCCATGAAAGACTTTTCGGTCAAACGTTCTGAAACCGACCCTAATAATTGGAGCCGTTAAAGAAGAAAAAGAAGGCGAAGAGAAAAAATGAACCCATGGCATAACAATTTAAATGTTAAATTTGGATCAAAAGGACAGAAAGAAGAGAACATAACTGAAAGTCATTTGCGATTTACACACATAAATCCAACGTCGATGAAAAGTGCACGGGAAACAAAAACGAGCTAGACAAAACATTCTTTGGTCCCAACGTCGTCAATTTGTGTGTTGGAGAAGCATATCATAATGGGCAGTGGCACTCTTCACTGGCAGGAGAATTAATTTGTCGCTCAGAGCGAGATCAATTAGTGAAATCGTTCTGCTGATCAATGTAACTCCCAGCAGAAAAATAAGAACAGGTGGTGAAGTGGTAAGAAAGGCAAGCCAAAATGAACACACACGGTAAAAAGTTAAATTCGTTAACCAGAACGACAGGACGCGACAAAATATGGGCCGTGAAGACGTCATAAGAGCTATCGCTCTCTAGTTTAAGACAATCAGACAGTAGGCAAAAAGTACAACAAAATATGCAACAGGAGCATTATTGGGACAGCATTGTCACCAAACATGGTGCATCAACTTTTTTCGTTCGT
>CM068962.1:33262022-33280935 GCA_035128595.1 Eptatretus atami | reverse complement strand
TGGGATTGAAGAGGGTGTGTGAGTTTGTTCCAAAGGCGGGAAAAACAAAGGAATGAAAGAGTGAAGGTGAGCAGTGATTCTTGATTTTGGTAGTTTTACCAGAAAGGGGTGCTGGCAGACTTGAGCGCCCTGTGGAAAATGGGGGGACATATCACATACAGAGTGGGGGGGGGGGGGCGAGGCCGAAGAGGAGACTAGAAGACAGAAAGGCCACCGACCTGCCTGGTGGTGAGAGACTCAGAGACTCAGCCTCATCACGGGAGATACCAATGATCCTAAATGCCTTGGTTCCACAGCGGGAAGCGAGAAAGGTGAGAGGCAGGAGCACCAGCCTGAGGGGAGAGCCAGTATTCCATCAGGCTGTCGACGAAAGCTTTGTATGTGGTAAGGAGCTCAGGTGGGCCGAGGAAGGACTTTGCACGACGGAGGATGCCCAGTCAGTGACTGGATTTGGAGGCCTGGTTGGAAATGTGGCTTTCCCAGGAAAGGTCATGGCAGATAGTGAGACCCAGAAGCTTGAAAGAAAGGACTTCTGCCTGAACATTGTTGAGAAAGTGGATGGGGGGTTTTCCAAACTGTCCTTTCAGAGAGACATAGTGAGAGTGTGAGATTTGTTAGGATTGAAAGACATGTTCCACGTGTTGGACCAGCTTGTGATTCTATCCAGATCTGCAGAGAGTGAAGAGGCTGCTGCTTGCCGACCTGAGGGATGACAGATGGTGCGGCAGAGGGTGGAGTCATCAGCAAAGAGATAAAGAGGATTTTCCGAGAGAGTCGAGAGATTATTGATGAAAATCAGAAAAGAACAGGGCCCAGAACGCTGCCTTGAGGAACTCCAGCCTGGACAGGAAGAAGGGATTGGAACTCCATTAAGGGCCACACGTTCACTGCGACAGGAGAGGAAGTCTGCGAGCCATGAGTGGAGTGGCCTTGGATACCATAGGAAGAGAGTTTGATGAGCAGGGCAGGGTGCCAGACTGTATCAAAAGCATGCGATATGTCCAGGGATATGGCTCTGATTTCATGTTCGGCATTGAGGGCTTCCATCCATTGTTGGAGAGCAGAAGCAGCATATCCATGGTAGAGTGACCTGGTCTGAAACCAAATTGATGATCAGAAATCAAGCCATTGGAGAAGAGGAAGGATTTAATGTCTGAAGTGATGATGGTTCTAACCTTGCTGATGATTGGGAGAAGGTTGATTGGTCTGTAGTTGCAGGGATCTGTTTTTGTACCTTTTTTGCAGGGCAGTAATGTTTGCTGATTTCCAAGCAGATGGCAGATGACCTTGAGTAAATGAGAGGGTGAATAGAACAGAGAGGGGTGAGCAAGAGCAGAGGAGCAAGTTTTTTAGGACACGTGGGCTGATGCCGTCTGGACCGGTTGCAGAATCTGAGTCGAGGTTTGACAGCAAGCTCTCCACTTGCAGGAGAAAAGGACACAGAGTCCAGGGACATTTGGATGCGACTGGGTAAGGTGGGTACAGAAAGTGATGGGGTTGGGACACAAGATTTGGAAGCAAACACAGAGTTTAGGCATTCAGCCTTTTCACGTGCAGTGTCAGCTGTGCGGCCATTTGAAGTAAGGGAGGGGATGGAGGGGGAACATACACCAGAAACAGACTTAACTGGATGCCACCAGGATTTGGAGGGGGGAGACAGGGTTTGAGAGTTCAGACTTGAGCTTCGAAAGATGTTGTTTTCTATTACATATATTACGTCACTCTATCGCTATCGTCCATTGCATATTCATGCCTGTTTTACAGATCGTTTATGACGTCCTTAAAATCAGTACGTTTCCTGTTTGTCATGATTTTCAATTCTGTTTGACTGCCAGACAGGCAGATAGAGTAAAAATATTATCTCACTCCCCCCTGCACATGTACGATCAGACAAATTCAGATACAAAGTACGGTAAAGCTAAAGACTGGTCTTTCTATTCATGTTCCGATTCGTGTTCAGTTCCTCAATCATAAACTGACAAGATGGACGGACAGACGGAAAGACATGAACCAATTGCTTAATCCCACTTTTTGCTTCACGTGCGTGGGGTAACTACATAACTGCGGGGAGAGGAAGCTTCAGTTAAGATGCCTAATTCAACTATATAACTGTCAATCATTTTCAAGCTATTGATCAATTTAAATCAGATATTTATAACATTGTACAATATGATTGGTCAATTGGAATTTGCAAATCTAGGATTTTTGATTCAGCAGGAAGTTGAACTTCATTATGAATAGACTCATAACCCCCAACTTAATATGAGAAAGAAGTAGGCCGCTGCATGCTGCTATACTGGCCAGATTCCAAATTCCTGCCATCACAACACCCAGAGAGAAGATGGGTACGGCGTGGCGGTACTGTCTACAGAAATCTTATGACGGCCCAATGCCAGTGCGATGCCCCAACAACCGAACAAATGCCTTCTCCTAAATCCTGAATAATACGACCTCCCTGCTCAACAACTCTGGTCTCTTTCTGCCTCTAGCTTTACACCTCCTTGGAATATACTTACTCTGCACCCGACACATTTGTTCCGTAACGTCTTCTCTGACGAAGACTGCCAACATGTTAGCTTCTCCCAATCTAGAGCATCGAACTCTTTTCTCATATCTTTAAAGTTTGCCTTAAAAAACAATCTAACAGCATGACTCCACTATCACATACTCCAACTCTCAACAGTATCATTGCACACACACCTACATTATGCTGAATTGTCCCCAAGTAATCTATCTACCTTCACCTTCTCCACCATATTGAATAAGAGGTCCAACACTGCGCTTCCAATAAATGAGTTAAACACAGTTCACACTTTTTGTGCATTTATTGCTGTGAATTGTACATGGTGGCAGGGGTAAACTATCCAGAATGCAGTGGTTTAAATCTCTGGATTCCCTGTCTTGGGGGCAATAAAAGTGAGAACTGGAAATGCTGGGAGTCATGATTTAATCTGAATGATGGTGTTCACATCAGGCAAAATGCTGTGTGGATCTGGCCAGGGTAACTGAGAGTCACACAAGTCTCATGTCATACATAGTATAGTTAGCGACGGGGAGTTACTGAAGCAAGAACAGATATCGTCTGCTCAAAGCAACAGCGCCTGCTCCTGAAATAGTGCCTGACTTTGAGCCATTACCAGTGGGTATAAGCTCAGAACCTGGGTTGCCCTCGACCAGGGGAACTTACAGGCATCCCCTACTTCTCCAGCGCATCCTGTAGTAACAGCCACTTCATCTGAAATGTTTCGTACTGTATGACAACATATGTGTGAAGAGTGAACCCTCTCCCCCCCCCCCCCCACATATTTGATATGCAATTACTGTCATTGTGAATGCCATGGAAAAGGTTGTTGATCTGGATTGTTTCATTGATTATGGGATGAAATCCTCATCTTAACATTGTCTAGTGAACTTAAATAAACTGTTCATTAGACTACATTTTCTTTCATTCTTAGTTTAAAAAGGCAGAGGTGTCACTTTTCTTGGAATTATGTGAATGCTAATTATGCAATCTCACTTTGGAAGTTAAAGCATTGAACTGACTTTTGTATGTTTGGACTCGCCCAAGGCAGCCAACGGGAACGCTGTATTGGAGCAGATGATGCGACGGTGGGTTTTCAGGCATCATGTTGAATGCAGAATACACTAGAAGGGCACTCGTTAGAGTGCATACCTCCGCCACACAATGTCTGGCCAAGTAGAACATATCAGGCACAATTTTTTTTTTTGAAATATCATGCTATATATCGTTTTAAGGCCCACCTCTCAATGGTGAAGAATCACTTTAAAAATTAAAACATTCTTGTATCCAGATTTGGATTCGGATCTTCACGAAAATCAAATCAGTTCATCCTTGTCACACACCCAACCTCTCCACCAAGTTTCGTCCGAATCCGTTCACAACTTTTTGAGATATTGTGCTACATATTGTTTTAGCCCTATCTCTCAATGGTGAAGAATCACTGAAAAAATTAATGGATCCAGATCTGGATCTTCACCAAAATCGAATCAGTTCATCTTCATCACACACCCAACCTGCCCACCAAATTTCATTTGAATTCATCCACAACTTTGAGATATCCTGCACACAAACAAACAGACAGACAGACAAGACATAAAGGGGTGAAAACATAATCTCCGTCCCCTTTCGGTGGATGGAGGTAACTACAACGACACTTGGTGGCGCACATACCTCCTCCAGGTGAACAGTTCAGGTTTTGTATCCCACTGATCGGCCGGATGTGCATCCACACCTTAACCAACATTTAATTGGCTTGTTCTTGTCACCTACCCAACTCATCCACCACGTTTCGTCCGAATCCGTCCATAACTTTTTGAGACATCATGCTCACAGACAGACAGACAAACAAAGAGGGGTGGAGACATAACCTTCGTCCACCCGAGGTATAATTACAACAAACTTCAACACAAGAGGATGCCCATTAGGCCCATCAAAGTCTGTGCTATGGTTGCCAAATTATGGTTGTTTGTTTAATGTTTGTCCATGCTCTATCCTCTTTAAATGCTGAGCGTCAAGCAGGGAAGCAGCACGTACCATTTTAAAAGTCTTTGGTATGACTCAGACAGGGTTCGAACCACCGACCTTCCAGACTCATAGCAGGATGCTCTAATATAATTAGTCCACCGAGTCTTTCATGAAGTCTCAGCGAGTTATCACCGGCACCCTGTATAAATTACAAATACGTACACCTTCAGTAAAATATCAGCCCTGGACAGCCAGTTCCATGAAAGACTTCGGTCAAAAGCGTTCTGAAACCGACCCTAATAATTGGAGCCGTTAAAGAAGAAAAAGAAGGCGAAGAAGAAAAATGATACCCATGGCATTAAATTTTAAATGTTAAATTTGGAACAAAAAGGACAGAAAAGAAAAACATAACTGAAAGTTCAATTTTGCTATTTACACCATAAATCCAAACGGTCGATGAAAAGTGCATCGGGAAACAAAACACTGAGATACAAAACATTCTTTTTGTCTCGCACGTCGGTCAATTTGTGTTTGGAGAAGCAATATCCTAATGGGGCAGTGGCACTCTTCACTGGCAGGAGAATTAATTTGTCCGGTCAGAGCGAGATCATATTTTAGTGAAATCGTTCATGCTGATCAATAAATGACCCCAGCAGAAAAATAAAGAACAGTGGTGATGTGGGTAAGAAAGGCAAGCCAAAATGAACACACACGGTAAAAGTTAACATTCGGTTAACCAGGAACGACAGGACGCACAAAATATTGCGTGAAGACGTCATAAGAGCTATCCTCTCTTAGTTGAAAACAATCTAGAAGTACAAAAAGTACAACAAAAATGCAACAGGAGCATTATTGCAGTCATTGTCACCAAACATGGTGCATCAACTTTTTCGTTCGTATACAGCACAAGGCTGTGGGGTAGCTTCATTGGCTGAGGTGCAGCTGTGCCGCTGATGGTTCGGGCAGGAATTTGTCATTTGTTCAGGATGCCGGCAATAGCTCGCCTTCGCAAAGTACACTTTGGGATCTTTAACGTCCGCCAACGAATGCTAGCAGATGGGACACCATCTGAGGCGTCCATCTGAGGGACGGCACACACATTGATTTTATGCCCATCAGAGGGACAACACACACATTGATGAATCACCCTGCCTGTGAAACACTGGGATGGCAGTTTATCGCTGGGTCGGGATTATAGACCCAGGCTAGACCGCTTAGAGGCGGTGTACCTCCTGTTAGTCATGTATAGACTGATGTATGCATAGAATTGAAGAATATGCTCAGCTAAAGGATGTGATGTGACCTCCCCATGTTTTCTGAAAAAATATCTGCAGAAACAAACATGGAGGTTGCCAGGATTGGGAGGGGGGGGGGGGGGGGGGAGCTGCAAGGCTGAAGAAACAACTTTAATAATTATTGAATTGAGCTGTTGTATGAGCAGACCCAAGCAGTCAAGGCCATTATCTCAAGTTCCACTAAGAAAATAAAGAAGTAGCAAATGCAATGGCACAAGGCAGTAGCCTAATGATAACAAATAGAGGCAGATCCAATGTTACCACCAGTTGTGAAGTGCCCTAGTTAGGCGTCTCAAAGTATGTGACGGTTAACTTGGCAGGCAGAGGCCGAGATGAACAAAAGAATGGAAAGGCGTGGAGGATAAATTAACTGCCTTTCCATGGCCTAGAAAATCCCAGCAAAGCAGCAATGACGGCAGAAGCCACGGGTGCCGAGGTCATAAATGCGCCAAATTGTACTCCAGGAGAGCTGCGGCCTGTGATGAAAATCATGGCCCCTACACCTAGCTGATTTCCTCTTACAAAATCATTACACTTATTTCACACGTTATTATTTGTTACATATTATGCAACAACGATGGAACATTCATCTGCATAATTAGTCATGACATGACAATGTTTGTAGAAATTATCTGGGCCATAAGATTCTCGTTTCAAGCGAGATGGCACTGTATTTGGCAAATCTTATGATGAAAAGCCTTATCCCCGACCCCCAACCCCTGTCCAAGTCTCTGAATCAGAAGGGCCACCTTTATGGATACAGTTTGCCAAAGATTTAAAACTCGTGTCCGATCGGTTTCCTGCCATTTGTGGGCACGGTAATGGAACCTCTCGTTACTGGCATGGACAAAGCTCTTCTTTTTTCTAGTTTTCCAAACTTCAACCACAAGCTTGGCTTCCATCGAGGATGATCCAATCGACTTCATGGCACATGACTATAAGCTGTGTCTGTACAAACCCCAATCCTTTAGCTGAAGGTTGTTACTGTCACTTTACACAAATTATGACCTTTTGGGTTATCTGGCAGTCCTCTTTGTGATCAGAAAGTGACCACTTCCGGTGAAAAATGATCCTTTCTGAAGAGTGTCTCTTCTACAAGGTGGGGGCAGCCCTCCAAGTTTACCAAACACTTTCCCTTTATACGGTGGGATTCTATTAAGCAGTTTCTTTATATTTTGGTGACGCTTTCATCAAGGCAAGACTTTCCTCTGCTGGAAGTGTCTCTCATATTTATTTTACTAAGAAGGATTTACACTTAATAGTACTGTCTTCTTGAGAGCAGGATTTTAATGTTTATTTTTTTTTTTTTACTGAGAAGGCTTCTCCTCCAAGGAGGAATTTGATTTCCTTGAGGGTTTCATTAGGAAAATCCACAATAAACACCATCAATAAGGAACTCACTTTGTGCAACAGTACACACTCTGCACTTGCTTAGCTCTGCAGGATACAAGCCAATGTGGCACTTGCCTGCAAAGTGCAGATACAAGCAACTCATTCAATCCCATCCTATCTGGATCCCTGGAGATGCAGCAGGCCCCTGCAGGGCGCCCAAGGTAAGCTTGCGCGTCGCTCGGCAATAACTCAATATTGGTTTTCATCTCTTGTAGCAACTGCTGCGGAGGAGGAGGACGATGCAAACTTGCTTTGAATCACAATGTTGTTCGGGTAAATTCTCTCAAAGCCAATTAGCATTTCCAATTTCGGATTGCCATTGCTCACCCAGTAAGCAAGAGCTGCTCTCATTACAAGCATATAATTTAACAGGCTGAGCTATCCTGCAGATGTCATGTGAGCATAATCATTGCTTTGCTAATATGAGATACTCAGACCATTCACTGGCCCCTTAACATTGCAATTGTACACAAAGCTGTACAACAGACTCGGCTTTATAATTATCAATGCCGTTGATGCTTGCTTTGGTCGGATTTTCTCGGCCATGGAAAGGGAGTCCACTTCACCTTCACACCCTACTCCATTACAGGGGTATTTTTAAAAAGGAAGCTAAACTTAAATGGCAAAAGGTGAGAATAATAAATTTGATAATTATAGAATTTTCCACTTTACATCCTTAAATAACATGCAGGCCATGAATCAGATAATCTTCACTGAAGGTATAGTCATGTCTTGTCTATGCGTGCCTCATACATGGTTGTGTAAAACATGTGACTTCACAGCTAATCAGGGACCCATAAAAGCAAGATATGGCTGCCTTCACAGAAACTTACTGGAAACTCAATCGTTTCATTTTCTGCTGAATAATGCATGGATTTTAATAAGAGGCTTGGACTGGCCTGTTTGTAATTCTCGTTTCACACATAGCTCATGATGTTGAGATCCCAGGTTTCAAATCCCATCTGTAGTGTTGATTTGTTAATAGTCTACCAATTTATTTGCAGTAAATGTAAAAGTAAACTGATGTCTCCTAATGCCCGTGCCCCACCTGTGATGTTGTACAAGGTCAAACACAAGCCTTAGATTAAAGTAAAAAATAATTATGAATTTGAAAGAATAATAATTTTTTTAAAATCACTTTCATAATAAGATGTAACGTACAGAATCATTTGATAATGATCAGATATTAAACTTGTTATCTAGTTCACAAAATTTTGAGTTTTGTTTCCCTTTGATGATACAAAAGGAGGAGATCGTCTGAAAAGGGTACAACGGAAACAGCAGACGTCTCATGAAGATGTAGAGCAAATGAGCACATGGAAAAAGAATAATTTTTAGAATGACAGTTAGTGTGAAGGGTTTAGGTTTGGTTTTGGAAAAGCATTTAACATTCCTGACTTATAGAATTTTCCGAATGTCGAATGGTCGAATGGATATTTCTGTAATGCAAAGCACTAATGAAAGGGCATTAGACAGGCTGATATTGCAGATTTAAGTTGCACTGAGATCGTTATCAGAATTGTGTCCACATTCCGGCTCACCTTGTCTCCCTCATCACCAGTCGATATGTGCAGGAAGCGTCGCTTAACCCAGGTCTCGATAGGCACATTGTACTTCATGAACAACACATAACTCCCATAGGTGCTGAGCAAGAGGAGGCTTTCCCACCAGTCAATTCTGTTGTCGAGGAAGAAGAGGATAAGCATGCTGAGGCCCAGAATGTAGAAGCTGACATCGCGGAAGAGTGGCCACCATGTAAGCAGCAGGATTTCCCGTGAGAATATGGCACACATGCCAATGACAAATAGGATGTTGAAGACTGCCGAACCAACGATGGTGCCAATACCAACATTGCTGTGTGAGATGAAGACACCAATAAGAGATGTAAAAAGCTCTGGAGCTGAGCCTCCTGCTGCCATAAATGTGGCACCTGCCACATCTTCTGAGATGGCCAACTTCTCAATAATCACAGCCAGTGCTGGCACAAAGAACTCATCACAAACAAGAGCAAGTCCAATAAACATGTACACCATGCCCAGCATGTGCAACAGTACTGCACCATGACGGCGCTGCTCTAGTGAGAAGATGTCTTGTGGATAGACTCCTTTTTCCACATTACCTTCCGTCTTATTAACGGAACTTCCACTGTGTATGTTGGAGTAATTTTGAGACCTTTCGGCAAGAATGGTACTCATTAAGTGTCTCCTTGCTCGCGTGCTCTCTGCATCACTTGGCTTTCTGACCAGCTCACCATGGGCCAACCCTGGTGTCCCACCAGTTGTTCTGAGTTGTAAAGCAGGCTTCTTTCTTGTGTAAGAGTTTCCCGAATGTAATATCGACAGGGCTGAGATTCCAAGCAAAACAAGTCCTAATGAGAAGAAACGAAGTGGGTGAAGACGCCTGAGTGGTGCCCGCACCTTCCCGTTGCTTTGCCGCATCCCAGCAGTTCTTGGGGCAGCCACAGCAAACCCCACAGCTGGAAGTGCACCAACAGTCATGAAAATCTGTCAACAGCACAAATAAAATACTGACACAGGCCAGTCTGGAGCAGTATATGCCATTAACCTGGCAACACATTTCCAAACACATAACACAACAAGCGTCATTTCTTCAGCTAGTTTCTAATTGCTTTATCCTTTCTGACAAAATATGATGGTGGTTCAAACTTCATCTTGACTTCAGTTTTCAAAAGACAGTATGATACAGCATATGCAGATTAATAATTTTTGAGACAATTTTTAGTTTTCGTTTTGGAAACCAATAAGCTATTTATATATTTCCTGCTTCAATGCATGTAATGAAAATCAACATAGGAGCAAGTGGGACAGCAAGGAGGGTGGCACAATAAATAACTATGAAAATTCCTAATCAATGAAAACATCAAGCATGTTTAAATTTACTACTGTGCACTAGTGACAATGAGCCTATCCGTAAATCATCTTCTTGCATATGGTAGTTTGGCTGCCGAGTAGATATCATTTTGCTGGGGCGCGACTATGCCGCTGATGCTGTGCTGGTAAACTATGGTGCTGTGCTGGTGCCAGTAAACTGGTACTCATTTTGCCAACCTCGAAAGGATGACAGGCTGAGTCAATCCCACTTGGTGTTAATTCAGTGGACAACGGGGCTCAAGCTCAGGACCCTAAGATCCCAAGCCAGCCACCCGAACCACTAAGTGAACGCCGGGCTTGGCCTATCCCGAAATGACGTCATGGAATTCTGGGGGAAAATAATCCCCCAGAATCCATAATCGCAAGGAATTCTGGGGGAAAATTGTGGGTACGATCAGGCATCTTGGTTTCCAGATACTGTTTCCAATACAAGCTGGCCAGGCAGCGCCAATGTTTACTCTATGTAATCATCTCTAAAGTAAACTGCTGCATATCAAACTGCATTACAACAACAAAGATAACTCACTCATTCTACATATATCTTGTGTTACCAAGCAGTCCTAAAAGGTGGAGGTTGTAGGGTGAGCTTGACGTGCTGCTTGGTCAGCTTGTGTTGCAAACAGCATCGAGAATCCAATATTGTGGATTGAACCCGTTTTCCCCAATAATTCCTTGTGGTAAACATTCATGATGCCAATAGGTCTGAGGTCCATTGCCTGCCAAGGATATCCATGAAAAAAGAATATTGGGGAGAATAATTTTTTGATGAACAAGGCTATTATAGTCCTAAAGGGGATCGTGGAAAGGGGAGCCGTGGGGAGGGGGGGAGGGGTTGTGGGGGTGTGGGGGTGAAATCAAATTGCTTGATTGTGGTTAACAATAGCATGGACCACGTGACCGCTTAGCTTAGATTAATCTTGTAAACAGGGAAAATGACAGAGTAAATAGTCCAGTTAGATGTGTACTGAGGAGGCAATGAGTGTTAATTGTAAAGCAGAAAAGAGTAAGTTTATCGTGTAAAACCTCCTGTTTTCGAGTGAGACCTGGTGAGGATTTGGCCACAAAGGCACAAATGGAAAGCACAAGCACATTGCACTTGAGCAGGAATCAGCACAGACTATTTGGCCAGTGCACCACAGGCCATGGTGGCAAGATCAGCTGTGGAGCCTTGGAGAGTTTTGGGGGGGGGGGGGAGTGGGGGCGTAAAACTTCTTTTTTATTGGGACCACCCCTTGGGGCAGACGTCCCAGAGGATGGCATGCCCACAGAACCAGACGGCCAATGAGTGGGACACACCGCCAAAAAAGGTGGTGCCAACGATTACGAGGGCCATGACTGGTCGGAGCGTGTCAGTTTTGAGTTCTGGTTTTGCAGTTTCAGTTCTGTTCTAGTTCCGGTTCTGGTTTTGAAGTTCTAGTTTTGGTTTTGGAGACGGAGTGGTAGTTTTGTGTTGGAGTTTTGGAGATAGCGTTGGAGTTTGGATCAGACCTTGACAGAGGCAGCATACCTCTCTAGATCACCATACCTCTCCTTATTGCCATCCTTCCACCCTGTGCCGCACCAGCCCTATGCAACATTAGCCTGCACGGACGCACAACCAGCTCGGGCCATATTTCACAGACCCATAACCAGCTTGTGCCTTGCCTCAAGACCTTGGCTCGTTCCCCATTATTGTCCGAGTCCCAATATTTATATTTGGCATCATAGTTGGGTTAGGCTTTAGACCGGGCGTAGTGGCGTGCGCCTGTAATCCGGCTACTCGGAGGCTTGGGTTGGAGGATCGCTTGAGGACGGGAGCTCTGCGCTGGGCCGCGCTATGAGAGGGTGTAGGGCAGCCCGGAATCATGGCGAAACCCAATCCTTATCCCTGTGTCGTAAGAGGCAACCAGGGTTGCGTCAGGAAGGGCATCCGGCGTAAAACCTGTGCCAAATCAGTATGCGGATCATAACGGATGATCCGCTGTGGCGACCCCTAACGGGAGCAGCCAAAAGACGAACAACAACAGTTGGGTTAGGCTTTAGTGTTTTATTTCCTTTCATTGTATGATGGCTGTACTGAAACTCATGAGCACATTTATTGTACAGTAAAACAAAGGTAGATGAAAGAAAACGAATATTGTCAATAGTAACTGGACATACCACATTACTTTTCTACAAAATCTCCAGAACGATCCACACATTTCTGACAGTGCTGCATGAGCTTTAAAATCCCGCTTCAGTAGAAGTCTGTTCCAACACTTCACAACCAGCTACACATGGCTCTCTGGACTGCCTCGTCATTTTCATCATGCTGACCTACTCATGTGATCTTTCAAGGGCCCAAACAGGGTGCCAAGTCTGTCCTGTCTGGGGGATGGGAGCACCATTTTGAGATTTCTTCCAATGTCAGACGTGCAGTGTGAGAATCGAGCGTTGGCATGTTGAAAGATCACAGCCTTTTTCATCGGGCGCTTTCACCAAAGTGCACGTTTCAGTTTCTTGAGCATCTGAACATGGCGAGACGTGTTGATGGTTTCCCCTTTGGGCAGGAAACCATATGCATCCCTCGGCATCCCAGAAGACGGTTCCCACAACTTTGCCGGCAGATGGTACTCTATTGGCCGCCTTCTTTTTCGGCGATGTCGAGTGATGCTATTCCATGCTGTGCTGCTTTGTTTTTGGGTCAAAATGGTGAAACCAGCTTTTAGCACCAGTCACGATATGGAACAGGAAGTCATCGCCTTTGGCAGTATGTCGTTGGAGCAATTGTGATGAATCCTCCATGCGTGTCTTTTGGTTCATCCGTAAGTAAACGTGGAACCCAACTGGAACAAACTTTCCGATATCCCAAGGTCACCATCATCTCCTGTACGGCACGGTGTCTTATGTCAAGCTGGACTGCGAACTCCCTGACCATCACCCTTCAGTCCTCACTGATGAGCGCATCAACTTTATGCTCATTGTGTTCAGTCGTGGCACTTCTCGGCCGACCACAGCGTGGCTGATCGGCGATGTCCGTGTTTCTATGTTTTAAGTGTTTCACCCACCTTCTGACACTGCTAGCACCCGTGCAGGCATCTCCGTACACCTGACTCAATTGGCTGTAGATATCTGCAGCTGAGTTGTTCTCCTTCACGAGGAATTTGATTACCATATTGGCAAAATGATATGTTGTTGACAGCCATTTTGTCACAGTGGAGTATGGGAACACCAGCTGTGTGCATGTGCCAAGCCTGTGTTTATATTGGAGTGGATATATGGATAGATGTCACGAATAACTCATGTTCTACTATATTCGGCACAAATGTGTGGAATACACTGATGCTCATGACTTTTTGTACGATTCTCATACATAAATGTGTGTGCCTCCCTACTCGGTGTCATTTGAGCACCTCGTCTGTTCCGATTATTTATTTATTAGTGTCTCGTCTCTCCTCTCCCGTATACCTTTAATAAACCAATTTAATTGTAGAGCAACATTTTCCGGTTTTCCTGCCTTCCCGCGCAAATGTTGCTAGTTTTGACTACGTTGGGTGAACCTTGGGAAATTCCAATAATGTTGAATGCAGTAACTATAAATATAATCACCGTTTCGGGATCCGTAGAGGCATTTATAAGACCTCCAGCTCAGAGGGACCATGTAAACGGACACCTCTAACACGACACCTGTCAAGCATATACATCATGAAAAATAATATCGGGGGCAAGACATTTCTGATGAACGAGGCTTTTATAATCCTAAAATATTCTGCGCTGAAGGCATATTAAAGATTCCACTCTTATGAGACCAAAGTGTCCAAAGCTTGTGTGTCCAAAGCTGAAGCGGTGTGTGTCCAAAGCTGAAGAATACCACGATAATCAAGTACAGTGTTGTCAAATTTGAATCAAACAAAGTACAGTACCAAAGCCCAAGTCAAATTTGAAGCACCTGAGTCCTTTATGCATTATTCTAAGTAATCATCAAAAGTATCCACATTGACAAGGAAGCATGTGAAAAATAAAACAAATACATTTTGTTAATTAAAAAAGCAATTGCAGCCGAGAGTTTGAAGCTTAGGGGATAATGGGAAGTGTTGCCTTTTTCATTGCTAATATTTTGAATCCCTACCACAAGTTGCCCTTGAAATATGAAGAGTTATAACCATCAAATGTGGAATGACAGTGAACCAACACTTAAACCAGAGCAGGCAGATTACTTCATTCCTGAATATGAATGAGCCAGATGGGTTTTTGCCACTGATCCAATGGGGACATGTGATAATCTATTCCTAAAAGGAGAAGTGTCCGTCTGTCGCATGTGTCACACTTCATTCTAGGCAGGGGTTCTCAACACGGGGGTAATTAACCCCTAGGGGGTACTTTGGGGTTCTCAAAGAGGGGTAATGAAAGCTCGATTTCAAATCAAAAATCGAAAAAAATAATCTCGTTTTCAAGTCACACACCCATATAGCCCATAATTAGATACACATTCAAAATTATATTAAATTTCGGTTGTATTTAATCATTTTAATTCAATGTATCTGTTTCTGTAATTTTACTTCAATGTATAAGTTAATGTTGCGAATTTCTCAGCATGAGCCTTCCCGACTTCGAGACCAAGACACTCCCGGGATACCCGAAGACCAGCCAGGTAGCTCTTCGAGTCATCGCATTTTCATCTACCTGCGAGTCAGTGTTTTCATCTCTGCTGACAATAAAAAGGAAAGCATGAAACAAATTGGAAGATGAAGCAGATTTGCTCTGTGCTTTGAGTGTCACGGCGCCTCGATTGGTAGTGCTCGTCGCAAAAAACGAGTGCAAGTTTCCCATTGAATCACCCAGTCCTATATCCTATCTATCCTATCCTACTTGATTTGTCATTAATGGTAAATTAAAATGATCTTTAACCGTTTTTAAAATTACTACTCCTTTAAATTTTAGGTCACTTTAGGTTTCGGCCGGGTAATGGGGTAATCAGGTGAGCAGTGATGCTCCAGGTGGATAATGGAAATAAGTGGGTTGAGAACCACCTGTTCTAAAGAGTTCCTCCTGTCATCTATCTATCTATCTATCTATTACTAAAACTCTCATCTTGTATGTATGTATGTATGTATGTATGTATGTATGTATGTATGTATGTTCCCGAAATACAGCCAAAACGGTACACGATAGCGCAAAAATTTTAGGGCCACCTTACTCACCATTCTCCTGCGGTGTGCAGTATCAAGTTTCGTTCAAATCGGGCAACGAAAAAATTATTAAAAAATCAATTCCCGATTCAGTCAAGTACTCTTCGGGAGTATTTGATCAATGCAAACAACCTCAGTGGTATAGTTCACTGGAGCTATCTTTTGTTGTTGTTTTTCTTGAAATGATTTTTTTCATCAACCGCTGTCACAACAGGAACCCAACATGTTCACAGGTCATCTAGTATATTACTAAAACTCTCATCTTGTATGTATGTATGTTCCCGAAATACAACCAAAACGGTACACGATAGCGCAAAAAATTTCGGCCCACCTTACTCACCATTCTCCTGCGGTGTGCAGTATAAGTTTCGTTAAATTGGACAACGAAAAAATTATTAATAAATCAATTCTCGATTCAGTCAAGTATTCTTGGGAAGATTTTGATCAATCCAAACAACCTCAGCGGTATATGTTCGCTGGAGCTATCTTATTTTTTTTTCTTGAAATGATTTATTTAAAAATCTCAACATTTCGTATAGACAAAGAACGATTTTATTTTTAAGCATGAAATAAACATCGCCATTTTGATCTAATACTTTCATGTTCATTAATAAATAAAATTGTGTTTAGAAGATGATGCACAATATATTTTCGAATTTATTTTCTCCGTTTTTTTTTCACATTGACGCGCAATATTCAAGTTTCGTTCAAATCAGGCAACGAAAAAAAAATAAAAAAATAAATCCCGATTCAGTCAACGACTCATCGGATTATTTGATCAATACAAACACCTCAGCGGCATAGTCGTGGAGCTATCTTTTTTCTGTTTTTTTTTTTGAAATGATTTTTTTATCAACCGCTGTCACAATGGGAACCCAACGAGTTCACGGGTCGTCTAGTATAATCATAAAAATGGCACCATTGGAAAGCTAATAATCGCTCGACTTGGAACCAAACTTTGTGTCCATTTAACCATAAAGATACCCGTTTTAAAAGCCTGTCTTTCTGGGATTAAAGAAGCGGGAATGGGAACTTAATGTAGCAGTTCCATCGGTAACATTTATTATTCTATTACTGACGGAACCATCAAGAAGGACACGGAAGGCGCACACAAAATTATATATACTGTAATCACACTTCATGAAGCAATATAAAAATATACAAAAGTACACAGAAGGAGCACACAAACAACTAGAAGGGCACTCGGTAGAGAGCATACTGTACCTCCACCAGGCTGATTAGTTTACGTTTTGTATCTCACTGATAAGCTGGATCCGGATTCGGACCTGCACGAAAATTTAATCGCCTTGTTCTTGTCACCTAACCAACTCATCTGTCAAGTTTCATCGGAATCCATCCACAACTTTTTGAGATATCCTGCTATATATTGTTTCAGCCCCATCACTCAATGGTGAAGAATCACGAAAAAATTCTCGGACACAGATCCAGAATTGGATCTTCACCAAAATTGAATCAATTCTTCCTTGCTACATACGTGCTAACCGCCCAGCAAGTTTCGTCCAAATCCGTGCATAACCACTTTTGAGATATTTTGTTGAAAACAAACAGACAAGCCAGTAGGCGGACATGGGAAGTCGACTACCCAATAGAACGTGACGCGATGGGCCCGTTCGATGGGGAATGACCTGAGGATTAAGCACAAGAAAATTCATGATTCTAGCTTCAAGGGTTAATGCTGCAGATTGTTTTTTCGTTAAAATACCCACATTTTGAGGTTTTTCGGCCGTTGCTAGGCAATGGAGGGGTCCATAGCAACGGTTCTTTCTCACACATAATAGGACATACATGAACCTACCACATACCAGTTTCATGTATTTGGCTGCTCTTAGAGCACCCTTATTCTGGACATTTCCATCTTCTGTCTGTCCGTGAACTTGTTCAAGCCTAGGGGCTAAACCATCAACGATTCCAATGAAATTTGGTAGGTATACCAATATTTCTGGGAATTGCGTGCTTTCGAATATGGGACCCCGGGCCCTAGCAACGGCATAGCAACGGTCCTTTAAAGTGGTCAAAAAGATCGAAAAATCAAAAACAAAATCGAAAATTGAAGCTTAGATTTCTGTGTGCAATCTATCTAGCTCCTTCATGCCAATTTGCAGCCCTAACAAAAAATATTTGAAGGAGGAGATAGGTTTGGGCGAGTACATGTCGAAATTTCAGAAACGTTAATTGTGAATATCTCTAAGAGAAAGAATCTGATTTGTGTGAAACTTGGGTGAAATGTGTACAATGTGGCTAGCATGTACACAAAAATGAATGGTTGCTATGCACACCTCCGTTGCTTAGCACAAGCTAAAATACTTTATCGTACATCTATACACTTATTGTGGACTGTACAAAAAAATCAATACCTCTGAAACTGGACCTCCGAGGGACCTGCTTTTTTGTGCCCAAGGAGAATGTCTTACAGCATCATATAAAAAAATAAAATCTTTAGCAAATAGATAAATGGAATTAACAGGGCTGCCATTTGTTACAGTCTCTTTGGAAATATACCTGAAATTTCACAAGGTGGGTTTCTGGGCGCAAACTAAGAGGCTATGATAATCATATTTATTGTGCTAAATTGATTGATAGCATGTACATGAATATGCTAGTCGCGTCGGCCAGCTTTCCATCTCGAGCGAGCAGCCATGTCGCTACCCGGCTTGCTGACTCATAGTCTCTGAGATATAACAAACTTCGTTTTTTTTTTTATTGTTTTCGACCAGGGTTCATTCAAAGTCTATCTTCTCCGACAGTTTTCATAGGATCCGGCTGGAAATTTTTGACAATATGGCTGAATGTACTGCCCACAGGCGCTCGTGGCCCGATTTTTGAAAAAATAATTTTTTTTATGATTTTTCAAAATTTCAAAGTCCCGTTGCTAGGCAACGGTGGTTCCATAGCAACGGTTTTCATTTGCACACAACTAGGTCATGGTATGAACCTACCCACCAAGTTTCATCGAAATCGCCATTGTATTAACGGAGCACTGGACCGAACAGAGGGACAGACAGACAGACAAACATATCGACGGAAAAACTGATAATAAGGGAAGAACAAATTTCAAATTTATTTTTTCGACTGGATCGACTACCCAACAGACAGACAGACAGACAGACAGACAGACAAACATATCGACGGAAATACTGATAATAAGGGTAGGAAAAAAAAATCTCAAATTTTTTTTTTTGAGATTTTTTTTTTCGACTAGATTGACTACCCAACAGAAAGATGGGGTGAAAACATAACCTCAATCCACCTTTGGTAGTGGAGGTAACAATGACCACAGCCATTTTTTTTTGAAGATGCAATTTCCTTTTTGTTTGTGTGGATAATGACTGAGACAAGTCGCATATTAATGTTGAGTTACACTGTCACTCAACCGTCTGAGTAACTGCGTAAATATGCCCACCGTGTGGATGTGTCCAAATAAAAAGCAAAGCAGAGCCTTTGCAGAAATAACCGGGATGTGGATTTGCAGAAGTTATACCTCATGTGCATTGCTTTTGGCAAATAATTTCCCAGTACGAGCCACAAAAATGGAGAAAAATTTCTCCTGCCAGTGTGCAAATGTCCCAAATGTTTGAAGCAATAATGCAGGTTATTTGTCACCTCCATCCACCTTCCCCCTGTTTCTTACTTGCAAAGAACATTTGCAAGTATATTGGATGGTTTGGTCTGTTATTCTGTCAA
>CM068962.1:33240475-33259481 GCA_035128595.1 Eptatretus atami | reverse complement strand
TACCAAGCTAAAAGCAAAATAGAATGAATTAATTTTCTCTTTCTTGTTTTTTGAGGATCTGCTCATCTTGGTTGGTGGCATAACAAAAAGTTTCATGTGCCATGAGAAAAGTCCCACGTAGCAAAGAGAAAACGGTGTCCATGACAACAATTTCACCCCCATTATAATCAAAATGGGATATTTTTGATATTTTATTATTGCCAAACCTCAGGAATTTTTCAAGATATCAGATTGAAACTTACAAAGCTTATCTGCATACATGTGTAGTGTATGTGTATGAAATCTGGTCAAAATTAGTCAAAGGTCAAGGTCAATGCCATCCAAAACACGTAAAACACCAATGAGGCCACAATTCGAAAATGTATCAACCAAATTTGTTATGTACAACATCGCATTTGATCATGTAAAATACTTGATAGGTCAAATTTTCCAAATTACCAAATTGTTGTTTCCATGGCAATTATTGTTTATTTGGATTTCGCAAGTATCGTGCTCGCACGTCTTTCTTGTTTGTCTGTCTGTCTGTGAGCAGGATATTTCAAAAAGTTGAGGATGGATTCGGATAAAACTTGGTGTACAGGTTTGGTGTGTGACAAGGTCGAATTGATTAGGGTGAAGACTCTGGTGAAGATCAGGAACTGGATTTGGACACGATAATTTTTTAAGTGATTCTTCACCATTGAGAGATGGGGCCAAAAACGATGTATAGCACGATATCTCAAAAAGTTGTGGACGGATCATGACAAAACTTGGTGGATGAGTTGGGTCGATGACAAGAAAAAGCAGATTAGATTTTGGTTAAGGTCTGGATGCAGATCCGGCCTATCAGTGGGATATAACATGTAAACTGTTCATCCTGGTGGAGGTATGTGCTCTACCGAGTGCCGTTATAGTTTTCTTTATTGTAATCGAAGGCTCATGGTGGAGTCTATATATCAATGGCATGCACAATGGACAAATCGATACTGCACGATGGTACCTGAAACTGGCGTTTCCAGAATCACAAGCCATTGATCCAGATGGGAGGATCAGATCAGCCAAATCCATTCAGCTACTGTAAATGTGAATTTACAAGCTCACCAACACAAATAGTAATGAAAGAAAAAATTGACAAGCACAGTTGGGATCTGTGTCAGAGTGGCAACCCATCCAGGATTGTGCCCAATAGCCAAGGAGACTGCTTAAGCAGCACCAACGCTCTGCACAGAGTATGGTCCCAATGGATGGACAGTTGGGATTAAGAATGTAAGCATCGCTCATTCTCAAATTTAAATCATGAATACAATTGTTTTGTGTCGGTAACATGCATAAAACGAATTGGTTTTTCATAAATATTTCTTCTGTCTCTGTCTCTGTCTCTGTCTCTGTCTCTGTCTCTGTCTCTGTCTCTGTCTATAAAAACCAAAATAATTATTTTAATCCCTTTGTTTCTTCATTTAGAATGGTTCTACTCAAATTACAAATGTGTACACTCTCTGATGGTACCACTCCCTCGAGCAAGCTCGCCTGTACAGATGTAAACATGTCTTATGCTTATGACGCTGCGACACGATGTGCACTGTAGGAGGCTGTAGTGCGAGGCAGGATATGCTTTGTGCAGTCAGAATAAAGCTGGAGGTTTTATCCTCCTTTTTATTTCAAATTCCTGTCCACTTGTTTCCCAGCATTTTTGTATCTATCTTGGTCTACCTGCTCCCTCTGTTCGTCAACCTGCCACCCTCAATCAATGAAGCTATTTATTCCTTGACCTCTGTGCGTATTTCTTTTTTTTAACCCTCCTTATCTCCTGGAAGAATTTCAACTAATTGCCAAAGATGGTCATAATTGATGCAGCCAGTGGCTTCTAACTTTTAAATAGCCGATGGATTGCATTAAAATGTATTCCACATCACAGGGTAATAATACCATTGACATGAAACAGGCCAAAAAGATTGTTCAAAGTCAATAATTTTGCACTTTGCAAAGAGATCACAGATTAAAAAAATTGTCTCAAATAATAATCAATAATTATATAAACTGGCATTTTGCTGAAGTGCATCCTCTAGGGATAGAAACCAGGTATGGTAGACGGAGGAAGTAACGAAGGTAGTTGGTGAAAACTAGGAGGTTTGGAAGAGGATAGAGAAGATTAAGGATAGAGGGGGACAACCGGATGCAGGATTGATGCACCTGTTTGGGCAAAATAAGAAAGCAGCAAGGAGAGTGATGGATAACGTGAGGAATTATATGCAATCAGAGGTGTACAACAAGTTGTAAGAGGATGGTGCGAAGAAGATCTATAAATTGGCTTGTGACAAGGGGATGAGGACAGTCAGACATGAAGGAGTGGGTGAGTGGTGAGTAAGGAAGGTGGCAGGAGACTAGTGACAGAGAGAGAGAGAGAGAGAGAGAGAGAGAGAGAGAGAGAGAGAGAGAGAGAGAGAGAGAGAGAGAGAGAGAGATAGAGAGAGAGAGAGAGAGAAGTATTGAAGGTGTGGAAAGGCTATTTCAAAGAGCTGTTGAACCAGAGAGGAAGCAACTACAAGCTGGAGCTTCCTTGTTATATAGAGGAGAAAGTAGAATTAGTGTATATCATGGAGGAGGTGTGGACAGCATTAAAGACGATGAAGAAGGGAAGAGTGCCAGTCATTGACGTGCATACAGAGATGCTAATTGCAATGGGAGAAGTTGGAGTTAGTTGGACAAAGAGGCTGTTGAATGCATGTATGAGAGAGGGTTCGATTTCAGAGGATTGGAGGACAGGAATAATTGTGCTGATATGGAAGAAGAAGGGCAATGCTCAAGATCCTGGGAAGTACAGAGGCATTATGCTCCTAAGTCATGTCATGAAGGTACTGGAGCAGATTCTCGATGGGAGGACAAGGAAGAGAATGAAGATGGACATCGGTGAGGAACAGGAGTTTAGAAAGGGTAGGGGGTGATGGATGGGATGTTCATGCTGAGACAGCCGGTGGAGAAGATGTTGGAGGTGCAAGGTTAAATGGCAATGGGATTTATGGACCTGGAGAAAGCCTATGACACTGTCCCGAGATAGATGGTGAAGGCAACACAAAGATGGATGGGAGTACTGGTAACAGAAATTAGGTCGGTGGAAAGGATGTACAAGGCAATGAAGGTAAGAGTTTTGGTTGGTCTTAGGATGTCAAAAGAGTTCAGCGTGAACATTGGTTTGAGGCAGGGAAGCTCTCTCAGCCCACTCATGTTTATCATGGTGATGGAGCTGATAAGCAGCAGGGTTAATATGAAAGTTATTCTGGAGAGGATGTTGTATGCAAATGATCTAGCTGTTGTGGTGGAGAGTAAGTTGGAGATGCACGAGGTACTGGGGAAGTGGAAGGAGAGATTCGGGAAGCATGGACTGAAGATAAGTATGGAGAAGACTGAGGTAATGTGGGTCAGGCACTAAGGCAGCAGAGAAAATAAGTGAATATCAGGTTAGAGGGGAAGGAGATCAGCTGACAGGGAAATAGGTTTGAGTATCTGTGGGGAACAGTGATAGAACAGTGGGGATGGTAGGTCGGAAGAAGAGGTACTGAGGAGGATTCAGGTGGATACAAATTCATGGATGAGGGCGTAAGGAATGATGGCAGACAAAAAAAATCAAGGAAATTTAAAGGGAAAGTTCTTGTGTCTTGTGTAAATGCCAGCCTACCTTTATAGTCTGGAGATAGACAACAATGACAGAGGCTGCAGGTCTGCGAGGACAACTATGTCAGAAGGTTTGTGGGAGTGAAGAGGGTGCATAGAAGAAGGATGGATGAACTGAGGAAGGGGATTGGTGTGCAAATAAGCTTGACGGGGAGATTGGAAAGAAGTCAGCTGAAGTGGGCTGGTCACATGGTGTAGATTGGGGAAGAGAATGGCAAAGAGAGCGGATAGGTTGAGGAAGAGAGGTACGAGGAAAAGAGGTAGACAGCAGTTAAGATTGGAAGATTTGTGTGAGGAGGGATATCAAGAAGGTGGGGGTGGTTGGGGAGTGAAGAGAGTTTGCTGAGGACAGAAGGAAGTGGAGGAGTATCGTGGTTAAGGTAGGGCAGAAGATTGGGTACCATTCAACATCACCCCTTATAAAGTGAAGAGAAGGAGAAGAAGACAATCACACCTGCTCTTGCAGCCACCTTGTTTCAAAGAACATCTACTGTACCTTCAACAATCACTGTAAGTTCCTTTCAAAAGAAAATCTCTGTGTATGATCCTTCGTTAAAAGACCACCTGCTTGAAGCGACCAGTGGCAACTTATTTAATTCCATAAATGGTTGTGTAACCTTAATTAAGTGACCTCGAAAATGGAAGTGTTGCATCTAACCACCAAAAGGACAAGCTTGATATAGTACAGCTCCTTTGCAGTAATGTTCAGTGTGTGTGTGTGTGAGATGTGTCTATTAATGACAGTTCTATATGTTTATGATTTGTTCCATTTGTATACGTTTATGATTGATACCCTGTAATATGTGTCATTCGTTTGTATAGTTCTGATCATTCAATCAGACAAAATTACTCAACCATTTTCCTGATTATTGCAGTAATTTGTAAAGCCATCACAGATTACTTCAAGGATCTAGACACCGGTCACATGACCCCTGCGTCATTAATCATAAAGCTTATACTGTACTGTATTTTGGAACCTCCTCATAATTGCTTCATTTAGCTTGGTTTTGATTCTGAATTGAAAAAAAAGAACATTTAAAAAAAATTCATTATCTTTTATACATTATTCCAATTTAAAAAATACTGCAAAGGAACTGTACTACGTTAACCTTGTCCCTTTTGGTCCCTTTCAGTAATTAGATACACCCTTGAAAATGCTGGAAATGAAAATAAGATTGACAAATGAATTGAGCTTACTGACAAGCAAGATGACATCTTCCACCTTTACGCTTGACAAGAAACTGAAAGTTATGGAACTGTTTGATCAACATAAAAAAAGTGGTCACAAAATAGCAGAGGATCTCAGGGCTGGCAAAACTCAAATTCAGAACATTTTGAAGAGCGTCATCTCCAACATAAACTGTTCAACCTGGCGGAGGTATGCACTCTACCGAGCACCGTTCTAGCTCATTCTGTTGTTATGGTTCGAGTTACTGATATATAGAGCAGAATATGAATTCCCAAAGGAGAACTCGATATATGTAGTGGATCAATGTGGCAAGACTTAATATTTGGATAGTTTAATATTATATATGTTGTTCGTCTTTCGGCTGTCGTTGGGGGTCGCCAAAGCGGATCATCCGTTATGATCCGCATACTGATTTGGCACAGGTTTTACGCGATGGCCCTTTCTGACGCAACCCTGGTCGCCTCTTACGACACAGGGATAAGGATTGGGTTTCGCCATGATTCCGGGCTACCTACACCCTCTCATAGCGCGGCCCAGCACAGAGCTCCCGTCCTCAAGCGATCCTCCAACCCAAGCCTCCGAGTAGCCGGATTACAGGCGCACGCCACTACACCCAGTAGTTTAATATAATATAATATATATATATATATATATATATATACATATATATATATATATAATTGCGGTTCTGCAAAACTGCATGCCTCTAAGCCAATGGCACTCAACATACAGTGATCCCCAGGCAGTTATTTCATTAGTCTTCGTGCAGACAGACCTTCCCCTCATGTCTAGTGGGTTAACGGGACGAAGTGCGTTGCGTGGGTCGAATAGCTATGTCGATTAATTATGTCTCTATCTTCTATTCTGATTTATATTCCAACCTTTTCCTTTTAGCCATGGTACAAGTCAAGCAAGCAAGCACACATGCCATGCAAAATGCGATGAGTAATAAGCACACTACGATGCTTCCCATGGCTTGGAATCAACAAACTTCCTCCACTTTAAACATTACACGCTGCACAGCACACGCATGTTGCGCCATTATTTCATTCAAATCTGCGCGCCAATTTCCAACGGCATCTCACCTTGCTCACCCCTCGTTTACCAAAAACTCACCACTTCGACCACCAACACCTCCAGCACCCGGGAAAAATAATCTTGCACCTCCTCATACCACTGTAGCAATACAATTTGCCACTAAACAGAGGCGTGCTGCATAACTCAGGCTGTACTCGAACCACGTGATACAGGGACAAGCAACAGACGTTAATAGCACCAACCGCATCTCGCCGGGAATGTCCCGGGTGAGCACGCGGGATTGATACGACCCTCGTCCAGTCGCCAAAACATGGCAAGACAGGCGGCGAGGAGGGGTCGGGGAAGAGCGATCCGGGAGTTTGGTACAGAGCTCCAGGCGTATCACGCCGGATGTGCAAATGAGACCGTTTCCGGCCCCCAGGAGCCTGGTAGGGCATGACTAGGGCTACTGTGGCTCAATAGAGAAGTGGGATTCGGGTCACAGCGAGTCGTTTCGGGTCGTCACCCCACCCTTCACCCGAGGCTTATAAAAGGTGGATCACGGAGCCGCTCGCACTCTTTTTCGCCACCGTCTCTGCTTGTCTCAACTCTGTGTTGGCTGCTCCTCATTGCCTCTGCCCTTCGCTGGCTCTTCACTCGCAGTTAGTGTGCAACTGAAACGTGCTTATTCCAGACGACATGTTGCCATGAGCCCTGGCAAAGTGACTAAGCCAGAGATAACGCACCAACTCTCGAGGTGGGAATGCTCAAGCGGAGCGTCCCACGGAGGTACATGCTACACTCGCAGACCTATGCACAACTAGGTTAGGGATATTTTTCCTCAAGCATCTTCCCTCCTCTCTCCCTCTCTCTTTCCACCCCTCTATCTCATCCCCTTTGGACGTACAAAAGAGCATTCTCACTGACTCACAATCACATTTTCCTCTGGCACGACACCGCACCCCCCATATTGCACTACACCACACCCCCCACTCCCACACCTTAGACACCAGCATTTCTCCCCACTACCTCCCCCCAAGCATACTGGGTTGTGTTGGTCGGCCGACTGCGCCAGGTATTGCAAGATCGTTTATCCTCATCTGCTCTCTTTCTTTCTGGCTATCTAATCTTCCTCGGGTTTGTATGTGTGTGTATGTGTGTATGTGATTGCGCCGTCTTAGCATAAGTTAAGAGTGTAGACGTTCTAATGGGACAAGTCTGCTCTATGTCTGCTTTTGTAAATTGCTTGCCTTTTGTCGCACCCCACAAATTCCTTGCTATCCCTGCAGTAAATACCAATAAACCCAATTTACTATGCCACATACCTTTCCTCGCTTGATTGTAAATAAATGGTTTGTGTAGAAATGTTCCCAGCTCGTTTTCATATTTTCCTTCATTGGTCCAGCATGGTTCGTATCCTAGCTTAGCCGGGACGTTATCCCCAACGATCTGTTTTCTTGCTGGTACCCCCTTGGCAGTTACGATCGGCTGCATCTGATCCGGTTTGAACATGGCTTACCGAGGACATGCCCCCTGGTAATTAGATCACATGACCATTAGGTAAACGGTATTTATTAGACAGAGGACCCAAAGTCACGTGATCGAGTTATTGGCGTTCACGGTCGATTAGTGAGTCACGAAGTTATTCACGTGCGATGGCCTGTGATTCCGGAGAGTCTGGTGGGAACCCGAGGTAGCTTCCTCCCTCATGGTCTTCTCGCCCCCAACCCCCAGGTCCACAAACTAAATGTTAAATCATATATTATTTATAATATAGATAAGTCTGAACGACGGATGGTTTCACGAGCGTAGTTGAACGATGTAGTTGTTTTCAGAAGTCAAGGATGAGACAATGTGATAATGTTTGACCAAGTTATAAAAATGATCAACATGATGTGGTACGAGTGATGGTTATTAGCTGCAAAATGTCGAAAACCCGGTTTCGTTCAAAACTTTAAAAATTTGACCTTTGCATAACCTTTAAAGGTCACAAAACAATGTTGTGAGCATTAAAATAAGGAAACAGGATACGTGCTATAGCTTATTGGAGTTAGTTCGTCGAAGGTCGAAACCCGGTTCGATTCCCACAACTTTTGAAATTTGACCTTGTGACTTAAGGTCAAAGGTCAAGGATTATGACCTTTGTGCAAAACTTCCTCTGGAACATTCCAGGAACAATATAACGTCATATAGGCTATATGGCATTTCGCACTCATCGGATATTTATCCAACTTTGATGAAATCAGCGTAAAAACAAACTTGAAGGGGGGCGCCACGGGCAAGGTGTTCGAGTAGAGCAAAAGGTTTGAAGACTTTAAGTGGGGAATGACCTCAAGATTATGCATAAAAAATATTGTGATCCTAGTCTCAAAGTTTGGGCGGTCGTATGATTTTTATGTCAAAATTGCAAATTTCTAAGTTCGTGACCTTGTGACCTTGACCTTGTGACCTTGACCTTGGACGAAAATGAAAAAATCGAGTCTCGTGGGGCTATGCAGGTGCCATTGGGCTAACCAAATACCGAACCCCTGCCAGATTCGACAAACCCCTTGGCAGAAGAAAAAATTTATGTCAAAATTCGCAATTTTCAAGTTCGTGACCTTGTGACCTTGACCTTGGGACGAAAATGAAAAATCGAGCTCTGTGGGGCTATGCAGGTGCCATTGGGCAACCAAATACCGAAACGCCTGTCAGATTCGACAAACCCCTAGGAGAAGATGCAAATTGAAATCGGCTACCCCCTAAAACAACGTTTTTTGGGCGTGGCTCCGCCCATAATGGGCACCACGCCCATTTTCAAGAAAACATCCTGATCATGTTATAAACCTCCCACCAAAATTTGTCAGGATCGGATCAAAACCCACGGAGCTATGCTCGGGAAAACAGACAGCAGACGAAGACAGACAGACAGACACACAACAATAACGATATAAGTGGTCACTTTTTTTTTGTGGAAAATATTTTTTGGTGAACCAATAGAATAATATAATATATATATATATATATATAATTATATATTATATATTAATATATAATATATTATGTAATATATAATATATAATTATATATTTAATATAATATATATATATTAGTGCTATAATTCATATTATAAAGTATATGATTTAGAGGTGTATGAAAAATTAATTCCAGGATTTATCACCATTTTACCCAGCCTCTATGACACCACCACATTGAACATGTTTCATTCGTTATTCATGCCTGTTGCATGTGTGTATTGTGACGTTCTTTAAAACAGTGAGTTTCCTGTTTGGAATTGTCTTCAATTTTGTTTGACTGTCACTCCTCTTTGCACGTGTGCAATCAGGACAAATTCACAGCCAATGTACGGTAAAACGAAACACTTGTCTTCATATTCATGTTTAGAATATAACATTCAATTTAAATATGTTGTTCCTCATTCATAAACTGATAAAACAGACAGACAGATGGACAGACATGAACCGATTGCTTAACCCCATTTTTCACCTCACGTGCGTGGTAACAAATAACTGGTGAGTGATCCGATAAAACAGCCTCCAGGTTTTGACCTCACCCGGAAACAGTGCACTGGTCTGCGCTGTACCAATAGGATCTGCACTCTCCATGCAAGCACATCACACCACCTCCACAAATGGAATTTCAACGACAACCCAGCATGTGAGTGTGGACTTCCAGATCAGACTATTCATCACATTGTGAATGAGTGTCACCACGGAGATTTGATGAAGGATTTATAGCAATCCACCTAACAACACAGTGCTGTGACTTGGCTGTGCAACTTAGACTTAGATCTGTGAGCTGTAATTTGTCATGCACAACATTCGATTATAATACAGGTGTATTGAGTCATTGTTGTCTCGTTGGCTTAGCAGGATATATTTACCTATGGTTCCTTTACAGTGCCAATAAACCACACATGGAGAACCTCAAGCTAAACCTCGACTCCTTGTTGTTTCTTATCAGAACCTTATGGAGGTGCTGGGGTGGAGGGGGGTGGAGGGTAGAGGTGGAGGGGGCCGCTTTACACACACATCACAATCACTCAGTACCATGAACTCGTGAGTGCTTACCCAAGGTTTGAATATCAGAATAACACAATTCACAATAAGTTAGGAAAGGAATCAATAATGCCAAATCAACCTGCTAACATGTTGAGGCATTTAAATTAGCATTATGACAAGCCAGGAGTTAACCATCTGAGTATTATTTGGATGCACATTGTGACTTAATCAATGGAAAATTGAGCTGTTTAGAAGTAAAGCGGGCTACACCACAACAAGGTACAATTTTTGATAAAGAGGGATCCAAGGTTCAGGTTCCCATTTATAATTCCCTTCAAATACCATTAAACAAACGTCAGTCATCAGATTCAAACATTTTGCTGAAAAATGCCATTAGCATCAAAGGTATGCCGACCTTGAAAGATTACTTTAGTGCACTTAACTAGATTTGGTCCTGGATGTGGGAGAGTCCGGTTTATTTCTCAAGGACTTGATTGTATCCATTAAAAAGATTTATAAGCTACTTGGTTTATTTCCGTTAAGACGTGTGTACATATTTGGCCACATTTGTTGGTATTGCAGTTATCTACAATACCAACAGTTCAATGCATATGCTGTATATATATATATATACATATATTGTGTGTGTACAAATTTTAATTTCAATATCAACATGAAATGAAAAAAGCAATAAGTATGATACAAATACCACATGATCAGTGATAATAAAAAAACAAATGCTTATAATGAGTGCCTTCAAAGATTAACTGCTCTAAAGCAGATGGTAATAATAAATATTTACATGAGCGTCACTTATGCTAAGCTCCAATCCTTTTTTTTTTTTTTTAACCTTCTTATGGCCCTGCTCTTCTTTGGGTCAGCTGGCCACCATCTGTATGAAGATCACTCAGCATCAAATGAAAGAATTCCAACTCCATGGGGAATCTGACCCTGCAGCCTTAAGAGCAAGGCACTGCAATGTTTGGCTCATTTATTCTTCATGAGGAGCCGCAGCAGCAAATCTAACGGACCAATGGAGCCCAATGTGCTTATTTTGGTCCAAAGAATTGTCATCCACTTCAATTTAAAGTATGCATTTGTCCCATCAGCTAAACTACTCCAGTCAGTTCAAAAAATATTTATAATAAACAATTATCACTCTCAATAGAGATTAGAGGTCCAAATGAAATTTTTTAAAATGTGTGGAAATAAATCCAGACAACTGGGAGATGCACGAGAGGTGAAGTTACACTGAACATCTCTTCCCAAATTTAACTGTACACAAGTAACCAATTATTTTGGTGTTTCTGATGCATATGGTAAAAGTACAGAAATGCTTTGTTATACAAATATAACTCACAATTTCAGAAAATGAAATATTTATTTTATTCAGGTCTGATAGATCAGCACCTGGGTGTTAGGCCCTGCATCCAAAGCTATCTATATATTTTGTTGCATTTGTAAGGGTAGGGGAAGAGTTAAATTAAGACCTCAGATACTGCATGTATATTCATATTTAATCTTAAGGAAATCTTACCATGTATTAAATGCTTGTTTAAGGTGAGGAGTTAATGTAAAATGTTACCCACAAGGTACGGGAGGTTTGTGCTTTATAAGAAATGGAGAGGAGGAGATTGGGACCATACTCTGTGCAGAGTGTTGGTGCTGCCTTAGCAGTCTCCTTGGCTCTTGGGCCCAATCCTGGACGGGTCGCCACTCCGACACAGTATACCAGCATGCTGGCACTCATTGTGCCAACCTCGGAAAGATGACAGGCCAAGTTAACCCCACCTAGTATTAATTCAACAGCTGAGCGGGATTTGAATTCAGGACCCTTGAATCCAAAGCCCACCACCCTAACCATTAAGCCAACACCAGGCATATAAGAAAGGGCAAGGGCAAGTTATCTTGTCTTTTTGTTCTCCTCTGTGCGATGGTGGGTACGGGTGGTGTGGGGGAGGGATCGTCACGTTTCCATCAACGTGTATGGGGGGGCAAAGACTTGTTACACTTAGAGAGGAGATTTGTGGCAGCTTGTGCTTGAATAACAGCTCCGCTCCATGATTTAAAAAACAGAAAGAGAACGAGCAGCAGGAGGCAAAGAGGAAGAAGAAGCAACGGAGGTTGTGGTGCATTTTTCTTGAGAGTGCTCTCGAGCTCATCGTTCCTTGTGCCCACCGTGCCTTCCCCAGTTGCTGTGTGATCACCAGTCTGTAGTCTGTTATGTTCTTCTCCTGCCTTTCACCTCAGGCTGATGACTCAAAATAATATATATATATTATATATATATATATATATATATTATATTATATATATATATATATTATAATACACCATTCCTGAATTACTGCCTGGGTATTGTGAGTCATTGTTTGTGTGGCACCAAAGGGGAAGTACCATAATATATTATTGTAGTCTTAAGTGTAAGTTGTTTTACATTATGCGTCCTTTGTGTAATAAATTAATTATATATTTCCTAACGAACTGAATGTGCCTGCTGTTTGCCGCCATTTTGTCAAATTGGCAATAAAGTTCATTTGGAGTCCGTGAAAGGTTAAGTTGTTACTTTATTTGATAAATAGCACTGGATTAGCCCCACTCGTACACAGGCCTGTGGCATCCACATGATGTGGGTCTGTGAAGAAAAGCTTTAAGCGAACGAAAACTGAGCAAGGGATGCAGTAGTCGTCAGGATTGCAAATTTTGTTACGGTCAACCACTGCCATCCATGCGACAATATATTACGTATGTAAGGAGGGAGTGGGGAAGGGGGTGAAATAAAAAATAAATAGGACCACCTGACCTGAAAGCTCACTGGATCAGGAGCAAGTCATTCAACTCCCCCCCCCCACATACACACAACCCCCCCGCCAGACCCTGATTTTTTAATGCCGCGAACAAACTTGGTACATCACGGGTGATGAAGGGTTGTGGTCAAGTTTCATTGAAATTGTGTTTGTTTGTTCGGAGAAGACAGCAAATACCTATTTTGGGGGGTCAGAACCCCCCCCCCCACAAGAGACTCCCTTAATGAGTGCAGATTTTGATGCCGTCAAAACACTTTGGCACATGACGGGTGATGAGGGTTGTGGTCAAGTTTCATCAAAATCATATGTGGTTTTGGAAAAGAGAGCAAGTACCTATTTTGGGGTGTCAAAATCCACCCCCCCCCCCTGTAGACCTCCTTAATGAGCGCAGATTTTGATGCGGTCAATAAACCTTTGTTAGGCATCCGATATGAAAATTGTGTCTAAGTTCCATTAAAATTGTGTGTTTGGTTCAAGCGATAACATGACTGAAGTGTTTAGACTGACTGACTCACTGACTCACTCACTCACCTACAGACACTGCTCGATCGCATAAGCTCACCTGACTAAATTCCAAGTGAGCTAAAAATGACAACAGGAAGAGATTGGAGAAAGGAGAGGAAGGAAGTTTGGGAAATAAGAGAAAGAATTTTGGGAGGAGTTAAAAGTAAGGAGGGGGAGAAGAAGGACATGTGGAAGGAAGAGTGTGAACGAATGACTTCTGGAAGGTAGTTCAATAGACTGGAGAAATGAGTAACAGTGGAGTTGAGGTGTGCAGTCACCCTGGATTTAGAAGTTTAACCAGGAGAGTGTTACTGGAAGAACACATGCATGCTGGAGTTTGTTGGGGAGGTTCAGAGGGCTGAGAAAACACAGGGAGCTAAACCCGAGGAGAGGCATCAAATAAAAGAAAGGTACCACCACCCTGTCAGTGATTATAAAAGCAACAAACCTTGTCCTTTGAGTCATTGTGAGAGATTTCAGTAATGTTGAGAACTTTAGATTTCACAGAATGCAGGAAAGACAGATGTGATGCTGGGCCCCCCTTGAGCTGGGGACAAAAACCTTGTAGACTGTGAGAAGTTCTAGTTTTCAAGAAAAACTTGTAACAATGGAGGATTCCAAATCTGCAGCTGGTTTTGAAGGCCAGCTTTGCTATATGGGTGGCTGAAGAGAGGTCATGGCTGAAGGTGAGGCCGAAAAGGTCAAGATACTGAGCCTCATTAATCTGCTGGCCCTGGAAATAGATAGTTGGATTAGTTTGATGATGCTTCTGGAGTGATGGGTTGAGACTGAGATTTTTGAGGATCGAAGAACATGTTGCATTCATCAGACAGGCATCTAATTATTTCCATATCAGCAGAGAGTGATGCAGCTGCTGTTTGTCTCTCAGTGGGATTTGAAATATGGCCCTAATTAAAAGCTGGGTATTTTAACTCATCTGACTAACAAGCTGTTATTTTTGTTCGACTTAATTTGAGCAGATTGGTGGTCTTAAAAATTATGGAAATCAAACCAAATTCCAACCTACAACTTCATGATATCACATCACCTGCTCCTACAAGCTGCTTCATCAGACACAGCATGTAATCGACATGTATGGAACGTTGTGATGAGCTTTGGGCAATCAGAGTGAAACCACAATGCAGAGATATGCCATCACACACCTAGTCTGTGCTGGGGATGTATCGATGCGCATCATCATTTGCGAACTGAAATGAGAAAAGGAATAAAGCTCAGAAGAGTGAATGCACCCAGTGTGACATTCGCTGTTTATGCATTCTGACACCAAGGAGAACACAAATTATCATCTCATTTTCCTTTGTCCTTCCAGGATTTCAACTGCTCTCTCTGTCTTTGCAGTTATTTTCATTGTTTGTGTTCCTCCGAAGCCCATCAATCATCCTAAGTTGTCCACGCCAATGATATATTACCGAATGACCATAATATCACAAATGGATTTGTGGCACCAAATGGCTGTGGCCTGCTATTTTTGGCATCACTTTGTGAGCTATTTGAAGTAAATTCATTCACTAATAACACAAAGGAAACCTCCTCCCATTTCACTGGAAAACATTCAACACTCGGCAGGAGGCTCAGTCACAGTTTGCTTCTCGCCCACTGCAGGCAGGTTTGGTGACTCCGTTTTCTATTACCATACTCCCAACAGTAAATGTGTGACAAGGTATATCTGTATACATCTACAAAGTACATAAGCAGAAAAGCGTTTTACCTGAACGTAAAATGGGGGTTCATACTCTTCCCTGTGCACGGAACGTTACTGTTGGGATCTCTTATGGCACAGCACAAGGAACAACCAGCTTCACATCCTGTCTAAAGGATGACGAACTCAACAAGACAGCATTTCACAATGCAGAGCCTCATCAGGGTATATAGTTTACAGTCGATCTGTAGATACTCACTCATTGTCAGACTGACACGTAGTACCTTCACAATAGCCTTTTGTGCACCTTCGGTAAAGTGCAAGGCCAATAAGTCACCCAATAAATTCACACGTCCACATATTCGCCATCACAAATGCCATTTGTTGCAACAAAATCTGTTGTAACAAACGTTCCTTACAACGGGATTCACCTGTACAATCACAAAATCGACTCACAATTTCAAATTAAATTTTCCTGTGTGTCCTGGGTGCCACAAAACTCCGAGTTTGTGAACGAAAGGCCACAATAATTATTTTAAACAAGCTCAATGGGCTAAGATCCTGCGTCCTCTTAATGATGACGTCATAAAAACGAATATGACGTCATTGTGATGTATCAGGTTTGGCGATAAATTATCTGTGCTAATGCCCGGTTGATTCCCGCAAACAAAATTCAAACAGCTTGCCTAGTTCGGAGATAATGGTATAGGCGATTTCCATTAGCGGCGATATTATGACGTCAACTTTTTTTCTAGGAAGAATTTCCAAAATCGGAGATGGTTACTGCCTGCGCGTGGGCTTTCTGCATATACATGGCAAGTTTCACGAAGATCCGATGAAAACTCTGGTTGTGAAACAAAAAATGTCAAAAATAGGAATGACGTCATAAAATTGATATGACGTCATAGTGATGTTCATATGTGCGGTAATTCATCTCTGGCAATGCCCTGTTCGATTCCCGCAAACAGAATTCAAAAAGCTTGCCTAGTTCGGAGATAATTTTTTCGGCGATTTCCATTAGCGGAGATATTTTGAGTCATAACTTTTTTTTCTAGAGAATTTTCAAAATCGGAGATGGTTACTGTCTGCAGGGGTATTTTTACATATATATGCAAGTTTCAGGAAGTTTCGATGAAAACTGTCGGCTGTGAAACAAAAAAGTCCATCAGGAAGAAAGAAGAAGAACAACAACAACGTGAGTAAGACTTAGAGATCCTCCACAAGGATCTAAAAACTTGCATTTGGACGTCATTTTCTTCCTTACTCACTCAATGTGCCTTTGCCCAATTTCTTCCTGCCTTCACTCTGGATCGTCGAGCATAGTAATGTATCCGCAACAGCGTTAAAGGCACTGTGTATCTATCATCACGACTCCAATGTCCATAAAAGAACCAATGGTCTGAGTAATGTTCCTTCCTCAGAATACACAGGCGACGAGAAGGGCACTCGGTAGAGTGCATACCTCCGCCAGGCTGATTAGTTTACCTTTTGTATCATATTGATAGGCTGGATCTGGATTCGGACCTGAACTAAAATTTAATCGCCTTGTTCTTGTCACCTATCCAAGTCATCCACCAAGATTCGTCCAAATCTGTCCTTAACTTCTTGAGATATCGTGATACATATCATTTTAGCCAAATCACCTAATGGTGAAGAATCACTTAAAACAATTCTCAGATCCGGATTCGGATCTTCACCAAAAATCGAATTAATTCTTCCTGGTTTCATACCCAACCTGCCCACCAAGTTTTGTCCGAATCCATCCACAACTTTTTGAGATATTTTGATCACAAACAGACAGACAGACGGGTGACACCGTAACCTCCACCCACCTTCGGTGGCAGAGGTAAAAAAAAATCTTCAGTTAAGAATTAATGTCTGTAAAATTTGTTCAAAATTAAATTTGTGTTTAAATATGTTTTTGTCCATCCTGATATATATATATATGGGTGTGTGTGTGTGTGTGTGGTGTGTGTGGTGGTGTGTGGGTGTGTGTGTGTGTGTGTGTGTTGGAGCATGATGAGTGCAATTGAAAAATATATGTATATATATATACTTATGTTCCTTCATCAGTGCTAACCTACATTTCCACCTGCAAGTCTGCAAGTTGTGTTGTGGGAAAATGCTTTCTACATAACATACACGTATACAACTAGAACTATGCTCCAATTCTAACACATACAAAACAGGCCGATAGCTTAGTGGCCCAGAGCATGTAAAAGAAGATACTGCACCATTCTGGTGTTCTGCCCAAAGGCAGGTTCAGTGCTGCTGAAGCAGTTTCTGGTCAAGGGTTATACTGGATGGTTTACCATTGCCTTCCCAGCAGTAGTTAGGGCAGGCATTTCAAATTTGTTCATGTTGCCTGCGATAGATAGTATAATCTTGGCCAAGGACACCGTGGGATCATTAACATCCACCCAATAATACCGGCAGACAGGACACCAGGTTAACGTCGGTCCAACATCCATCCGAGGGACGGCACATTCATTGATTAATGACCCTGCCTGTGAAACACCGGGATGACAGTAGTTTATAGCTGGGTCAGGATTAATACCAGGGCGAGACAGCTTCGAGGTGAGTGTGCATACCTCAAGGCCATCCTGTCAGCCCTGCAAGTAGGTATTTCACACTAATTGGGTGATTAAGGCAATGTGATGATTGCGGTGGCATTCAAATCAAGGCTCATATTAGGCCTGGGATTGACTCCCCACGTCGACAAGAACACATTTTAAAAATATGGACCCAGCACGATACTGTTCACAGCACACATGTCAAACTAATCATGAAACTCTCCAGGGGCTCTCGACATGATTTGCAGGTGAAAATGTATGATTTAACTCGAGTAAGAAAATCGGTCTAAACCATGTTTAGCAACTTACCAGTCAATGCCATGGGTCAGGTATCTTTCAATCATGAGGAGTCTGTTAAGTCTAAGACATTTGTTTGATAGCTGGATGCTCGCCAATCCACAAGAACTACTGTAAATACAGTACCGACCCTTCAGGCATTTTACTCACAAGAAAATCAATACGGCATTACATATCACTACAAAATTTCATTTATGTTTTTGGACTGGACACCCAGCTTCACGTCTTACCAAAATATATCGCATTCATTTATGCTGTGCTCTGCCTTCAATATACCAGGGGGGCAGTGTGTAGTTGGTCCATGACTCTCACCCAGACTGTACATCTCAAGAATGCCCCCTATGAGCTAACATGAGAGCGGGAATTTTTTTTTTGCAGTTTTAAATGCATAATCATAGTAAATACTGAGTTATGGTGCAGAAATAAGGAGCAGCAAAAAAAAAGGAAAGAGGGGCACTACCCTTTGCACCTGAAAAGGTGCAGAATTTTCTGGCAACCCTCGACTCTGCTTCGGCAACAAAATCGGACGGCATCAGCCCACGAGTCCTAAAATTCTGCTCTTCTGCTCTTGCACTTCCTTTCTCTGCCCTTTTCAACCCATCATTTCCCCTAGGTCATCTTCCATCTGCTTGGAAGTCAACCAACATCAACTCATCACATAAAAGGTACAAAAATGGATCAGACCAATAAGCTTACTTCCAATCATCAGTTAGGTCATGGAATCCATCATCGCAGTCGACATAAAATCATTCCTTTTCTCCAGTGACCTCATCTCGGATCATCAATTCCGATTCAGACCAGGTCACTGTCCTTTGAACATGCTGCTTCTACTCTCCCAACAATGGATGGAGGACATCAATGTCAGACGTGACATCAGGGCCGTATCTCTGGATATATCTCGAGCTTTCGATATAGTTTCTCATCATGACTTGCTCTCCGAACTGCGTGCCTATAGCATTCAAGGCCAACTCCACACATGGCTTCCTGACTTTCTCCACTCTCATAGCCAATGTGTGGCTATAAACGGAATCCTTTCCTCTCTTCTCCCTGTCAAGCCTGGAATGCCCCAAGGCAGTGTGTTAGGCCCCACCCTATTCCTAATCTTCATCAATGATCTCTGACTCCATGGAAATCCTCTTTATCTGATTTGCTCCACCCTCTGTTGTGACATTCCTCTATCAGGCAGGCAGCAGCCTCTTTCCTCTGGAGACCTTGACAAAATCATAAACTGGTCAAACACTTGGAATACATCATGTAACCCTGAGAACCAACACACACACACACACACACACACACACACACACACACAC
>CM068962.1:33225379-33240465 GCA_035128595.1 Eptatretus atami | reverse complement strand
TGTGTGTGTGTGTGTCCTATTATGTCTGGCTTTCTTATTGTGACGACGTTGCAGTGATTGGTCTTTATTTTGATTTGTCTCGTCTAACAGTCCTGTGTTGTGTCTCGTGTAGTTGCCTGTATGTCCATGTGTGTGATGTGTGTGGGTGACAGCTTCACGATAAGCCTTACATCCTGTAAAAAAAAATTAAAATTTTAAAGACTCTGCAACAACATAAGGAAATTGAGTGACAACAAAGTGCACTACGTTAACTGCCCAGGCCACTGGAAGGTTAGTAATGGTTTGTGAAATATTCAGCTGATATGTTTTATGACTTAATTTCAATGCAAGGCTATTTGACATCTCAGACATGATTATGCAGGGCTGAATAGCTGAGCAGTCACAAATTTTCATGTTGCAAGTTTCCATGTATGTTGACAATGAATCAATGATGATATTTTTCATGCCAGTAGGATGACACATGTAAATGATAATTTCAACATCCATCAGGATTTCTTCGCTGATTTCAGAAACAGGACATTGATATCATTTCAATCAAGCATCGTTGGGGTAGTTATGGATGTTGCATCAGGATCCATCCACAGCACTTTGATTCGACTACTGTACATTCAGACTTTTGCAAGCTCAGTACCAAACTGTTACTGGATTTAATTTCTTATCTTGTGAATACAACACCACATTTTGTTGCTTCAATCATTCAAGTCAAAAACTGTGTGTGTGTGTGTGTGTGTGTGTGTGTGGTGTGTGTTGTGTGTGTTCATGAAAATAAATAGCTTTTGAGATAGATTTTGATAAAATAATCCGAAAAACTAATTAAGAATAGATTATAAGCAAATAAATAACAGCAACTGGATGTTTTTTCAATCACCTTATAAAGTATTTTTTTTTTGTATGCATAGTTGAGGTTCATGGAAGAGCTATTACACTGAATGGATCAGGATGCAACAGGAAAAAAGAATAGCAGAGGGGGAAACATAAACAGCAGGGCCAAAGGCCAGGACATGGGAAGGCAGCCAAACAATGGGTGTAGGGAGGAATGGGGGCAGGAGAGGATGCATGTGGTGGACAAGATGGATACAGAAGGGAACTCTCAGGAGGGAAAATTGGAAATTTGGAAGGAGGAGGGATTGGAGTGGGTTGGTGATGAGGGGTGGGGGGGGGGGGATAATCTGAGATGGTGGTGAACAGCTGTCTTGAAGATCTGGAGGGAAGAATGAGATTGAAATGCTGAATGTGATTGTCCACCTGTTCCCTTCTGCCATCGGTTAATGTGTCAACCAGGGCTGACAGGATGGCTTAGAGGTATGAACACTCATCTCTAAGCTGTATAGCCGGGCTTAGAATCTCAGCCCAGCTATAAACTCTCATCCTGGTGTTTCACAGGCACGGTGATTCATCAATGTGTCTGCCATCCTTGGATGGACGTTAAATGGACATTCCGTCTGCCAGCAGTTGCTGGTGGATGTTAAAGATCCCATGGTTAAGGCCCTGTCACACCTTGACGTTTAGCCAGCGTTATGGCAAGGTATCAAAATGTATGTAAAACGCTGGCGTACGCTGAACTATTGATGTTTTTTTTCCAGTTTTGGACGTATTCATAACGAGTTGGACGTATGCATAACGTATTAGTAACGTACACAGAACGTTTCGATAAACATATATCAACGAATAGATAACTTATATCAACGAATGCTGAGCGTGTTGTCGGCGTTCACAACCTATGCCAACGATAGTCTAACTTATGCATAGCGCGGCAGCGTATCACCGACGATCACGTGGCGTAGGCTATTAAAAGGCTGCGGCTCGACGATTCAAATCATAACCGCACTAGACATCGAAGTGTCAAGCCACTGTCACACCTTGACGTTTTAGCCAGCGTATGCCGATGTATGAAAAATTTGCCGAATACGCTGGCACACGTCGAATACGTTATGGGTAAGTTTTGTATACGTTAAGAGCACGCTGAAGCACGCTGGCATATGTCATAGTACGCCGAGTACGTCGACAAATTTTCAGCATGTTGAAAATTTTTCGACGTATGCCAGTGTATGACGCACACGTTCCACATACGCTGGCCATAAGTTGTAGGCACGTTATGCGATCGTTGACACACGTCGACACACGTTACTTGTAAGTTACTCATAAGTCTAAACACGTCGAGGTAATGTTTAGCGCACCCGAAACTTATTTCTACCTATGAGTAATGTGCTTTGAACCTATGAGTAACGTATCTCCAACGCATATTGATGTATGTAGATGTATTTGACGTCTTCCGGACAACCACAGAACTTACTGAACGTGTTACTAACTTACAGCTACCGTATAATGGCGTATTGGCAGCGTTTAGGGGAATTGGTATATAAAAATGGGGTTCACACAGGAGGAACCCGTCAGTGTTCCAGACTCCATGGTTTTTTTTTTTCTTCAGCATGACGGTGATGTTGACACTTCGATTTCTAGTGCGGTTATGATTTAAATCGTAGAGCGGCAGCCTATTAATTATATTATATTATAACCACACTAGAAATCAAAGTGTCAACATCACCGTGATGCCGAAGAAAAAAAAAAAACCATGGAGTCTGGAACACTGACGCTAAACATTACCTCGACGTGTTTCGACTTATGAGTAACTTACAAGTAACGTGTGTCGACGTGTGTCAACAATCGCGTAACGTGCCTACAACTTATGGCCAGTGTATGCGGAACGTCTAGTCATACGCTGGTATACGTCGAAAATTTCAAGCATGTTAAAATTTGTCGACGAGCTCGGCGTACTACGACGTACTACGACGTATGCCAGCGTACTACGACGTATGCCAGCGTGCTCTTAGCATATACAAAACTTACCCATAACGTATTCGACGTGTGCCAGCGTTTTAGCCAAATTTTTCATACGTTGGCATACGCTGGCTAAAACGTCAAGGTGTGACAGGGCCTTAAGCGATGTTATAGTGGCTATCGAGTGCAGCCTGTGGCTGCTGGTTGCATCATTGTTTGGGACGCGGCTTTTTGCTGCTGATGCAGTGTCCCCTGACCAGTACACTGGTGCTCATTTTTCCGCCCTCGGAAGGATGGCAGGCTGAGTCAACCCCCTGGTGTATTAATTCAGCGGCCCAACGGGGCTTGAACTCAGGATCCTAGGATCCCAAGCCGCCGCCCTAGCCACTAAGCGAACACCAGGCTTGTTGTTATAGTGAAACGACGTTATTAGAAGCAACATTGTAGGAGAACTTACTGTATCATATTAATAGCTCCTCCATTATCCTTGAATTCTGTACAAGTAACAATAATAATGTTATACCAAGACTACCCCACACACTGGTCAAGATTCATGGAAGAGCTGGATGATAAATGGTGAAAGGTCACATAAGCAATGGCTAGGGTATGTATAGGAGGGAACAGGAGGTGGTAAACGTCTGTGATCTTGACAAAATGAGGAAATAGTGAGAAGGGAAAGACTTGGGAATGTTATTTGACAATCAAGAGAAAAGCGGGTCAAAAAAGTGGTCTTCAGAAAACTTGGACATAGAGCGTGGGATGGTGGGTGTAACAAGGTATGGGTTTCCTCCTAATGCACGTGGGCCATCTGAATGCAGGGAGTATTACTGACTCCCTCAATGAGGCAATCAATTCATTACATACGAGCAAATACAACCCGTCCCTTCGCTGGCAGGGATATTAAGGGGGGAGGGGAGGTGGAGAGAGAGGAGGGAGGGAGAGGAGAGGACAGAGGGAGGGGTGTGGAGAGGATCGAGGGAGGGGAGAGGAGAGGACAGAGGGAGGAGGGCTGAGAGGAGAGGGAAGGGAGCAGGAGAGGGAAGGGAAGGAGGAGGAAAGAGGGAGAGGAAAGGAGAGGACGGGGGAAGGGGAAAGAGGGGAGCGAGGGAGAGGAAAGGCAGAGGACGGAGGGAAGGGGAAGAGGAGAGGACGGAGCGGGAGGGAGAGGAGAGGGAAGGGAGAGGAGAGGGAAGGGGAGGAAGGAGAGGAAGAGAGGGAGAGGAAAGGAAGAGACGGAAGGGAGGGGAGAGGAGAGGACGGACAGGGAGAGAAGAGGGGAGAAGGAGAGAAAGGAGAGGGAGGGAGAGGAGAGGAGAGACAGCAGGAGGGAAAGGAAGTAGGAAGGGAAAGAGCAAGTAAAGTGGGGGGGGGTGGAGAGATCGACGCCTCACCAAAATGTTGCTATACACTGCAGGAGCGAGGGTGTAAGGAGGGGGAGAGACAGAGACAGAGACAGCGAGAACGAGAGAGAGAGACGAGAGAGAGAGAGAGAGAGAGGGTGGGAGGAAAAAAACAGATAGAGAGGTGAGGGTGTAGGTGGGGTTGCAAAAGAATGATATGTCATGCTTAATGACCGACACAATAAAAACTAAAGGGCTATCAGAAGAGCGCATACCTCTTCCCCGTAATGCCTGATCCACGAGAACATATCGGGCCCAATACATTTTTGAAATATCGTACTATACTGGTATCATTTTTGGCCCTTTCTCTCAACGGTGAAGAATCACTTTAAAAATTCGAGTAGTCGATCCGGATCGAGTTAGACTGACTGACTGACTGACCACACACACACACCACACCACACACACCCACACACACACACACACACATTTATTGGTATAGATGATGCACAGGGGAAAAGGGAGAACAGAACTCTTGACAGAACATGGGAAATCATGAAAGTTTGTGTGTCTGAGAACCAATCCTGGAGAGGTCACCACTCCACCAAGGGTGCATAATTTTCTGCTGAGCAGCCATGGGAATAAAACCCACATCAGCAACAAGGCTTTCCCTACTCCACCACAAAGTATCATCTCAAGAGCATTGTATCCTTCAAGTGTTAAGTAAAGTTGGCTGTCCCATCTGCATTTAGGTATTGAAATACAAGAGATCCCATTGTGTCTCTTAAAAAGAGATGGATTTGTGTGTGCCAATATATCCTGGCTAAATTCTCAGCTAAGATTATAAATGTGATCAACATCAGTTAGTTACAATGGATTCGCTACTTACTTTATGGTAACAATGGCTGGGTTAATTGAAGATACAAGATGTGAAAGTGAATTGAAAGATTAAGTTCATGGGGTATAGTTATGGCACAGTCATGATGGGCCAAATGGCTTCTTCTTGTGTCTGACAGTTTCCTTGTATATAATCTGTCTGATCAATCATCTCAACCTTTAGAAATGGAATGTAAATGTCGCAAAATAGAACTCCATTTGCAAAAACCCAAACTGACAAGCCTTTAACAAGATATTTCATTCATACGTGACAATCCTCTACGTCTCTATGAAACTCATTTGTTGTTTGTTGGTCATGACCCGAAAGTGGCCTTCCACCAGGATCTTCTTTCTCGTTCACACTTTAACAACCCAATTCACATCACTTGCTGAGTGTTCATTCAACGTTGTAAATGATTCTGACACCAAAAGCAAACTGTGCTGCAACTTTGTGGTTGACAACTGCACAAACAGTTTGTAGCATCCTCAAGGCCACGACGCCTTCGCCTTTCCACATACGTTGATGCATTTTGTGGAATTTCACATGAAAGACATAGTGCAGCCATTAATGTGGCAACTTGATAGATCTATGATATGTTGCGTGCACCAATGGTTATTACCCGGCTCACGCGAAGTGAAAAGCGTGCTTAAGCAATTGGTTCATGTCCGTCTGTTTGTCCGTCTGCCTTATCAGTTCATGGTCATCAGTTGATGACCGAGGAACAACTTATTTAAATTGAATGTTATAATTTGAACAGGAATTAGAACATGAATAGGAAGACAAGTTTGCTGTTTTACCGGACGGTACTTTGGGCTTTGAATTCATCCCGATCGCACATGCACAGAGAGGAAGGAGTGAGATAATATTTTTACTCTGTCTGCCTGCCTGGCAGTCAAACGAAATTGAAAATCATTCCAAACAAGAAACTTACTATTATTTTAAGGATGTTTATAAAGGACATACAACAGGCACGTAAAACGAATGTAATGTGTGAGATAGGGTGATGGAATAGACACTGGATAAAACGGCGGTAAAACCCAGAACTAATTTGTCTGTGCTTTAAACCTTTTTCAACCTTTATTTAAATTGAATTATATACTCAAACACTGTAGACCACAAATTGCCTTCATAATACTTCCGAGAACCATGATACAAGTCGATGAGAGGGCGTGGCATGTGAGAGAGTGCATATCGGAGTGAAGAAGAGGCGCCTATATGGATACATATGCTGATTGTTGCTGCGTTCCATGGGGATAAATAAAGCTTCCATCTCCTGAAGTGTGACTCAATGTCATCTTATTAGCGTACATTGTATAAAGGTGAATGGATAAGACTGCTTTAGTCACGCCAAACTTCCGGATTTTTTTTAAATCGATCTTTAAAATCATTATTTTAATAAAATTAAGTTTGGACTTAAACAATGCGTGGGGTACCGCGTGCTCCATGAACTCTCGAGTTAAAAGTGTAATGTGGACATGAACCATCTTCACGTACAGCTGTATTACTAAAATACGAGCAGGGACCCACAGAACATCCGTGCGATGCATTTACGTGACTTCAAGTCCTAAGTCCCTCTCCCCTCACAAACCCCAAGTCATCAACCACCCCCCCCCCAATAAACCCCAAATAATCAACTCCCCCCCCCCAGGCCAAACCTTAATAATCCCTCTCACAACCTTAAGGATTAAATCTCCTCCCAGTCCAAGCCTTCAAACGGAAACCTATGCGGAAACCCCGTGGAAAGGAGAGATTGGGACCATACTCTGTGCAGAGTGTTGGTGCTGCTTAAACAGTCTCCTTGGCTATTGGGCACAATCCTGGACGGGTCACCCCACCGACACAGGATACCAGCAAGCTGGCACTCATTTTGCCGACTTCGGAAGGATGACAGAGTCAACTCCACCTGGTATTAATTCAACAGCTGAGCGGGATTTGAATTCAGGACTCTTGGATCCAAAGCCTGCCACCCTAACCATTAAGCCAACACCAGGCATACCCCGTGGAAGTACAACTCTTAAGTGACCATGAGTCAACTAATTGTGCCAATAAACCACCCTAAACCACTTATCTTCTTCCTGATGCATATATACAGGACACATCGTTTAAAGTAAATAATGATGGATTATTGTTCTTTCACAATGTTGTGAGATTCCTGGAACCCCCTCGGACAAAGACCTCGATAAAAGGACGTGGGCTTTAAGGTCCCTGGTCAAGTCGTTTCACAGAAATTAGTCGGAAATAATAGCAAGGATACCAAGGACAGACGAACAAGGGTATTATTATATAGATTGGGACGGTAAGGAAAGATGCAACATTATCTCCGCCACCAAAGGTGAAGGAGGTTACGTTTTCACCCCTGTCTATCTGTTTGTTAATTGCCGGAATCCTTCGGATTTCGATAATTATGTTGGTCAGTTGTGTGTGTGGGTACTGGGTACTGGGTACAATCAAACTGGGTACAGACGTCAGCCATGGTCTAACTTAGACACTTGTCGTTTTTGGTGAATCTAGGTCAAAGGTCAAGGTCAAGGTCACCGAAAAACCGAAATTCTTATTTTCGCAATAACGTCCGCTAAAATGATCGTATCGACTTCAAACCAAATCCAAAATGTGCATCTTCCAATACTGCATCCAACGATATGTCTCATTAGGGTGTCACACCAACACCCTTCTTAGCGGTCGGGGGACGAATGTCATGGGGGTCGGGTCAAAACTTTCAAATTGCGATAAAAATGCCATTTCAAGTCCGATTGACTTCCAAGTTATGATCATGACCAAACTAAGTGCTATAACTCATTAAACAGTAGCACTATCGACTTATAAGAACCAAATTGATTTCTAGGTTTTTGTTTTTTCAGAGATCATGGAGATATGACAAAGTTATTCCGGCAATTCCTTGCTCAACGAGCAATTTCATTTGTTTGTTTGTGTACAGGATATCTCAAAAAGTTATGGACGTATTCGGATGAAACTTGGTGGACAGGTTGGGTGTGTGGCAAGGAAGAATTGATTCGATTTTGGAGAAGATCCGAATCTGGATCTGGATACGAGAATTATTTAATTTTTAAAGTGATTCTTCACCATTGAAAGATAGGGCCAAAAACGATATATAGCACGATATCTCAAAAATGTAATGGGCCCGATATGTTCTCGTGGATCAGGCATTGTGTGGCGGTGGTATGCGCTCTACTGAGTGCCCCTCTAGTTCATTATTAATTGCCACTGTTTATTCCATTTCTTAGAGGGCCTTACTTTCACTCACACTTTGTTACCAGATTTTGGTTGATATCATGCCTTGCATTGCACCATTCTTCCTTCAGGGCTGGCAGGATGCCCTAGTGGTACGTGCACTTGCGTCTGAGTCATCTAGTCAGGGTTTGAATCTCGACCCAGCTACAAACTGTCATGCCGGTGTTTCACAGGTAACATGTACTGGGGATGGGAACACGGGTAACATGTTAAAGAGGATGGCAGGGTGATTCATCAATGTGTGTGCCGTCCCTTGGATGGATGTTAAATTAACCGTCCTGTCTGTCAGCATTAGTTAATGGATGTTAAAGATCCAGCGGTGCCCCTCACGAAGAGTAGGCGAGCTATCGCCGGCACCCTGGCCATATTCCAATTTCCTGCCTTGACTTCCTGCGTCGGAGTGGCGACCCGACCAGGATTGTGCTCCATAGCTAATGAAAATGCCTCAGCAGCCCTATGCACCTGATGGTGCGAGAAGGAGCATCCATCCATTCGGCTTCAGAACATGTGCTGTTTAGTGACCTGACCCAGTTTGTCAAGATTCCGTGCTGGCCATTGGAAATTTTAAACATTGTCCTCGACCAATCCCTCACAGACACTGCAGTCGGGCAAGGTGCGTTGTCATGCTGGCAGATGTAAGGACCCTTGGACTAGTGTCGCATCAAAGCCGGTGGTGCAACATCATCTATCCACAATGTCACACCTTCATAAAGCACAAGCTGCCTGGAATTGTGGGAAAAATGAGAACATGCCGGTATTGGAGGATTTCAAGTTTGACTGTACTGTCCCAATACTTTGAATATAATATAGGGTGTACTACGAAATAATGAAAGTAAGTATTTGAAAATGGCGCATTACCAGATTGGAAAAGCCATTTTCTCAATGACTCATCCCCATCATCACCGTCATCATCAAGTGTACCATATTTCTGACAGCGTGACTGAAGCAGTTCCTGGGTTAGATGGTTTGACCAGCACAGCAGTCAGTCATACAAGGAATTTGTTCATGTATATATATATATATATATATATATATATATATATATATATATATATATATAATCAGGTGTATATATACATATACAATATATATATATATACATATATATATATATATATCGCAAGTGATAACTTTATCCTCTTCACAAAGGACACCATGGGATCTTTAACATCCACTAACGAATGCCGGCAAACAGGAGGCTCAGTTTAACGGCAATCTGAGGGATGGCACACACACACATTGATGAATCACCCTACCTGAGAAACACCAGGACAGTATTTTTTTTATTTTTTTTACATTGTTGAGGCTCCTGGAAGAGCGAGCAAACTGAACAGATCAGGACGTAACAGACAAAAACAGGAAGCAACACATGCATGCATGGAGAAAGAAGTTCCAAGGAGGAAAAACCAGAAAAATTGGAGGGATTTGGGTGGGGTTAATGAGGGTAGAAAAGATCATGGTTTTGGATTGGGGATGATCTGAGATGGTGGTGAACAGCTAGCTGTCTTGAAGACCTGAATGGAAGAATGAGATTGAAGAGGATGTGGAAGTTGATTCCACAGGTTGGAAAAAAGAGGAACAAATGAGTGGAGGTGAGCAGTGATCCAGATTTAGGTAGTTTCACCAGAAGAGGGCTTATGGTGGACCATGTGAATCTTGTATAAACCTGGGACCTGGGAGGGGGTGGGGGGTGTGATGGTGGACAAAGCACAAAGACAGCAGAGGGTGCAAGACCAGAAAGGAGGTGGTAGATGACAAAGACCACCGACCTGTCTGTGATGGCGAAGTGATAAGCCTAGAGATTCAGCTTCAGCACGGCAGATTCCAATAATCTCAAAGGCCTTGATTTCCACGGCATTAAGCTGAGCAAGATGTGAGGCAAGAGCAAGATGATGTGAGGATGTGTGGCAAGATGTGAGGCAAAGATTTGAGCTGATAGCTGGGTCGAAATTCGAATCCAACAAGACAGCTCAGAAGCTTTCTCAATAACTCCAACCTTCTAAAACACCCGTGATGCAAGCCTGTCCTTTCTGAAACTCCGATACATTATGCAGCACAATGCATTCCTGACCCATACATTTAACAGGGCTCAGGATTTTGACTTCTGGGGCACAACAGGTACGATTTTTAGTGAAAACAATGCTGTTGAGGGTTTAAACGTAACATATTTCGTTGTTGGCCTCGACTGCTCAACCTGTATGTACAGCTGAAGAAATCAGGTGTGGCAGGTTAAGGTAGACCACCAAGATATACAACTGCAAAGAAATAAACAGCACTACACCTTGGAAACCATTAGGCATATTAAAGCGAATAAATACACAAGTTTGCTTGACGTCTTCAGCGAAGGAGGTGCGACTTGCGTCGCGTAAGAGCAAACACCTTTAAAATCCATTAATTTGGATTCAATCGCAGGAAATGACAGCTGCGTGGGAATAGCACGATATAATAAGCAAATGAGCGATGGTTGTTCAACTGAAGCACGCAGGAACCGCTCGTACAGTGATGCTGCCGTACAGCGACGCCGAAGTGGATCGACGCACAGCTTGGCGGTGACCTGAGCGGCAGCGCTCGCGCTGCGAACCGTACGTCATCCGGGGAACTCCCGGATAGTGGCGGGTGACGTCAGGGGGAACCCGGCACGGACGCGAATTTGCCACCCCAGCAAAAGCCGCGACACAAAGCACTGCAGAGCACGGCAACGCACGGGGGTGGAAAAAAACCCCATCGGGTGTAACCAATTAAACACCGACGTGCTGGATCAGGTGCGCAGCGGGCACCGGATATCCGACGATCCCCTCCATCTGCACCGACTCATCCGTGAAAATAAATTCCGGAGAATCCCGAGATGCGGAACGATATGTCGCGCGGACTTGCCTTGTCCGGGCCCGTCCCGCCCGCAGCACGCCCGCGCCCTTCACGCGTCCTTCCCGTCGGAGCGATCGATCTTCCCGAGGGAAACTCAGCTGCGAATGTCGGACGGTCCGCGCGGCGTCACCGCGGCGAGGCGAGGGAGGACGTGGCTGCCTCGGAGCTCGTCGGGAGCGCCCAGGATGGTCGTGTCGTGGTGGCGCCGCGGGAAGCCGCGTACGGGGCCCCGGAGCGTGGTGGGCACCCGGGGAGATGACGGGACGCGCGGCCGGGCTGCAGTGCGTATGCCCGCGGAATATCAATCGCCGAGTCGGGGTAGAGAGAGGAATCGGGACGAGTTCGTAGTGAGGGCACAAAAAGCACCGATGATCGAGAGGGACCGGGTGGGGGGAGTTTGACGAGCGGGACACGCCGCCGAGGGTCAGGACGTAATGGCTCCGAACGCACCTGCACACACCTGCACACACCTGCACGCACTCACCGAGCACCAACTTTGCACAAAGTGAAAGGGAGAGTGGGGGGGGGGGGGGAGAAATGGTCGAACACGAAGACCAACTGAGAGGAAGAGAGAGAGGGATAGTCCGATGTGTGTATGAAACTGGGAGAATGCGCAGAGATGCGCAACCGCACGCGTCACCCTCAGCAAGGTCATGGCGGCGGCTCATCTCACGCTTGCTTTCACAGCCCGAAACACACTCTCTCATCGGCCTTCGGTGCCTCTTCCTGCACGCTTCCCCGTTTGTGCGTCCCGTGCGTGTGAGGTGTGAGGCGAGGTCGGTGCGGTGCGGGAGGAGGAGGAGGGGGGGGGGTAGAGGTGTTTGAGTCCGACTCGTTCCGCTCGCTGACCTTGCCTTCCTGCGGGGATTTGGAGCCGAGCAGGCGGACGCTCGGGCGGTGCGTTTGAAGTCTCCGTGTGAAGAATAATGATTTTGTCGATTTGCGATTATATCCTGTCCGTGGACCGGCGCGTGTGACGTCTCGGGATCAGGATATCACAACCCCCCCTCCCTCCCCTCCCCCTCACCCCCCACTCCCTCACCTCCACTCCCCTCACCCTCTCCTCCTCCAGACGAAAGGAATTGCGATCACGACGAAGCGGCACCAAGACCACCCTGCATCCCCGCGCTTTAACGAGTGCAGGCAATGACAGACTGCACCTCTACCCATGATGGGACATGGTGAAGAAGAGAAGATCTAGGAGGGGATCTAGGTGGGGAAGCCCGCATGGGGGGGGGGAGGGGGGAGGGAGGAGGCATTACAAGTGTAAATCCAGTGGTGATGACCTGGCAAGTCCAACCCCTACAAATTGTTGTTTGTGGTGCATTGTGAGCATTTAATCCAACCGCCTTTGCCGCGTTTCTCTGAAATAATTTAACTAATAAAAGGGGGCACTTTTAATTTTGAGCTTTTTCTTGGTGCTGAAGTTTATTATTTCGCTCAAAAACCAGATGTAAACATGCAATTCATGCTTTTATTGTTATTTATACTTCTCATCCTAACTTTTCAAGGTCTACAAATATGTGACCCCCCTCCCCGCAAAATGCACAATGGTACAGTCCATTTCAAACAACAGCTTGGTGGCTCCTCCTTCTGACTCCCCCATTTATTTATCTTTATTTCCCTCTTCCTTGTACTCTGTAGCCGCTGTTAACGCAATACATTTGTTTGGGGAGGTTCTTGCAAGAGGATCGAGTGAAACTGAAAAGGACCGCCTGGACAGCATTTATTCTCGTGTACCACGATATCACTGTTACCATGGAGATCACAAAATTGTTAAGGGGTGCAAGCTTGCTAGCGGAACACACCCCTGGTGTTGGTAGAGCGAAGGCATAATGGACCGAATGGCCTCCTCCTGCATCGGATTTCTTTGCTAAATATATATATATATATGTATAAATGTCAATCATCTGCATTAATCCCTTCCGGTGTTTATTATTTATCAAGTTGATCAAGACGGATAAACACCAGAGGCCTTTTCATGGTGCATTCGGATTAGCTCGAGGTCCAGACTGATGATGCCTACGGTCAGGATGTGTCCGCCTTTTGAGGACCCTTGGCACTCTATAAATTACACATTCATCTCTGATGCAACAGTAACTAAATAAAGTTTTCCCCCTTTAAATTCCGCTGTTGGTGAGCAAAGAGGCTGCTTTGGAAGAGAACTTGAAGCATCATAGCCCTATCCGCTAACATCTCGCTTACCTGCTCAGCAACTTCCCTCAATACTCTCAGGTGCGTATTATCTGGCCCCAGAGCCTTATCTTCTCTTAGATTTCCTAGTTGTTCCTTTCCTTCCTCCGCTCTAACTTGGATACTCTGTTAAAAGCACTTTCTCACCTCTTTGATAGATACTCTCAGCTATTGGAAATTCTCCTGACTGTTCTTCTGTAAAAGTTGAAGCAAAATACCTGTTTAACAAGTAAAAAAAGACATAAAATGTCATAGCCCACGTTGTTTTAGCGATTTTGCTGTACGGAGCGAAAGGGCTGGCCCATATTTATGTACAACTGAAATGGCCGACAGTCTACCAGACAGCCATCTTTGATCAGATCACAAAATAAAGTGAGATATGCATGTCCACCATCATGTACTGTTAGACCGGGAGCCCGGGGCCCTGAGCTCAAATGAACGAGGTACTAATATCTGAGCATAGGGGCATGAATGGAGTATCAAAAGACATAGAAAGTTATTTCTGCTGGGTACCACCCTCTGCGTAAGGACCCTGGTGACCCTCCAAAGGAGGGTCTAAAAATTGGCTAGATAAACAGTGAAGTACCGAACATTTGGTATCAAAAAAACCAACCTTACAACAAAACCACATGTGACAGACATGCCTACTACTGCAAAAGGTCCCCCAGAAGCCCAACAAGGGCCCCCAAAAAAGGGGCGAGCTTAAACATTGGAGGTACTAGATAAAACCAGTTTTAAAATCATATATACATCCCACAGAGTGTAAAATGTCCAAATGTCCATTACCACGACAAACTTGTCTGCTGCATTGGCCCGACCAGAACACCCCAAAATTGTGAGCTGCAAAAAAGGGCAAAACATTAGAGGTAGACCAAAAATACACCAAATTGGGCATTAATTTTTGCACATATGGCACGCAGAACACCAATCCATTGTCATAGGAAACAATTTTGTTTAACAATTTAAAGAAAAGAACTACAAAATACTAATAAGCTTACTGGTATAACACTATGAACACCGTAAATCGGAAAAACTACAGGCTCATATTGTACATGAAACACTCGGAAATATACGAAGACATAATAATAGTTCTAATTTTCCTAACTTCTCCGAACATTTTTCCGAGTTCGGAGATGTTATATTAGGAGAGGTCAGGGAACATTAGAACTGTTATTACTTCCAAGATTTCCGAGTTCGGAGACGTTAGGAGAGGTTAGGAAACATTAGAACTATTTATGTCTTCATAATATTTCCGAGTGTTTTCAGTACATATGAGCCTGTAGTTTTTCGAGTTTACTGGTTCATAGTGGTGACTACAGTAGGCTTATTAGTATTTTGTAGTTCTTTTTGTCAAATTGGTTAAACATAAAATGTTTCCTATGGTACTGTGTGCCGGCATAATGTGCAAAATTATGCCAATTGTGTTTTGGCTCGCTGTAATGTTTTGCCCTTTTTGGAGCTCACTTTTGGGGTTCTGGTAGGGCCAATGCAGCAGGACAATTTGTCTGGTAATGGACATTTTACACTCTGTGGGATGTATATATGATTTTAAAAACTGGTTTTAATCTAGTAGCTCGAATGTTTGAGCTAGCCCCTTTTTTGGGGCCCTTGTTGGGGTTCTGGGCGGGGGGGGGGGGCTTTTGCAGTAGTAGGCATGTCTGTCACATGTGTTTTGTTTGTAAGGTTGGGTGCATCATGCAATCATATGGAAGTGATACAACTGGACTTATCAATGTTGATCTAGCAATTTTAAGGATCACCTATATGGAGGGTCATTCCAGGGG
>CM068962.1:33142063-33180648 GCA_035128595.1 Eptatretus atami | reverse complement strand
CAGAGAGAGATCAAGCTTGAGAATTATGACGTCATTTGTGACGTTATGAGGCAAACACATATTTTACAATGGTACATCTGTAGAACGATTCTCATGCGGAATCTCTGTAGGCATATATCCTCAAGGAGTCGCTCCTGTGATAGCAGCTCTGTTTACCTCAGTGTGAACTCTTAAAGATCACACGTGGTCACTTTTTGGAGATAACGGGTCACCCTGCGGGTGGTTTGGTTTAATTTTTATTTTTTGTCGGGTGTTTGCAGTTTGTTTGTTGTTTCAACTCTTTTTGTGTGTTCCATGTGTTTTTATTTATTTTTTAACGGGATTTATGATATTTCTCTTTATGAATGCATGAACCGCGGGGAACTATCCCCCTTTTCCCATTGAAAAATGCCCTCTGACCATTCACTGGATTTGACATTCCAGCGTTTTTCATGAAGCGTATCGTTCCAGTGAATGTTGTTTCTGAGGAAATATAAATATATATAATATTGTTACGGATCAATATATATCCATCGTGATGGAAAAGTTGATAAGGGTGTTTGTGGTTAATGTGGAAAGGACACTTGTAGTAGACTGGTCAGTTGCTGATGGCAAAAAGTTGGGGGGGTTAATGTCAAGTGGCTTGAGGATTGTATTTAGACTAATATGCCAATAAATGACAGCTATCTCCACAATAAGGCAAATTGGATTGGGGAAAGAATTATTATGGGGGCATGCTTATCTGAGGCAAACAAGTACATCACGCAAGATAACCTCTGACGCAGGCCGGGAGTGGCCTTGTGTGGACACAATATAAGGTGGCCAGAAGAGCCATACTGTTAGGGGAATGGAACATTGTATAAACCAAAGAGAAAGCTACAGCTGGATGCTACACAATCCAAGCTGAAGTTAATTTTAATAATTCGCAGCGACAACAGCAATGAGGGTGCTGAGTGGCATGTTGACGCACAGCCAACTCTCGAACGAGCTGCATTTCAGCTGTCCATTGAGTTTTATTTATTTTATCTTATTTTAACATGCTGGCCGGTCGGTTCTCAAAGAAACATACTCCTGCGGGGTGGTCACAGAACCCGGCATCCATCCAGCCAATCCTCTTCTGGGATATCGACCAAGCCATGGCAATTCTCCCATCCTGATCCCTCGCACTGATGGTCTGCTGTGTGGTCCTTAAATGGCGAGTAGTGGATACTAATTACTTCTTTGGGTGATATGAAGATCACCCTCTGGGGACTCGCAATGCAACTGGCCAGTTCGGATGTCAACTCCGTGTGCAACTTATTGGGGCCAGAGCCTGATTTCGAACGTGATCACAACGACTTTAACACCAGTTGTTCCCTGCTGGGGTTTTCGTTAAAATTAGATGGGGTGTAAATGAGATAGTGTGCTGACCTTGGAAATATCGTGAGTTAATTTAAAACTGGCATGAAACCTGGTCATGTAGCTTTGGGGAGTTCCAAAAGCATTGAAATATTTCTTAAAAAATGAATGTGAATAGGCAATCTATGAATGTTATTTGTGTCTGAAGAAGTCGTCTATAGGGATTAATACATTATTATTAATATATCCTCTTTCTGTTTTGCATTGTACGCTGGTTTCACTGTTCAAACAAATTAGGACGGGACACACGTGGTCCATGACCTTTTTTCCTCGGCAGTATGCACCGCAAGTAACATGGGGCACTCACTTTGGTCATGCAAGGCAGCACGTAGTTAAATATGTAATATATAATTATATTATGTATATGTACTCGCAAGTCCCTGAATTAGTGGGGATACGTTCCGAAAACCAGCCATGATGTCAGGGCAAGACATTTTTTTTATTATTTATTTATTTTATATTGTATTTTTTTAACATGGTCTAGGCTCGTGGAAGAGCGGATGGCAAAACAATCGGGAAACAACATTAAGGGGAACACAGGAGAAAGGGTTGAAAAATCCAACAGCAAAAGGAGCGAGGTAAGAAAGTAGATGAGACAGACAAACGAGGATGCGGTAAAGGATGAGGGTAAGGGAGAAAATAAAGGATGGAGCATATGTATACATACAGAAAAATTGTGGTTTGACCAGTTTGTGTTTTTTTTTTTTTCAAAGGTCTGAGGCCAGAGGAAGAGGCTGCTGTCTGTCAGAAGGATGAGAATGTCACAGCGAGAATGGGGAGGCTCGTCAGCAAAGACTGACTGATATTGAATGCTCAGATACCTCCGGGTGACTAGAAGCTGAGTTTTGTGTATCTGAACGGACATTCAAAGCTGATACAGCCCGGGAAACAATAACAGAACTATCGGCAGCGTCTGGGGTAAATGAAAAGAAGGTATCGAAAATAAAGTGCAGCCTGTGTTTCACTGCGGATGAGCGCGCCTGAGACAGATGATGAGTCACATTGCTGTGACTGCTGGGCTAATGTTATTTTGTAGCTACATACGAAGACAGTTCTTGATTGCTTACAATGTTAAGCAGTAGCCGTGTGTGTTGTATATGTATTGAATCCCATTTGAGTTCCCACCTGAGACTGCAATAGCTCAGTGGTCTGTCACACGTAAGTGATTGGTCCTTCGGTTTGAGTCCGGTTGTCAGGAATTTTTTTCAACATTAGCCCCATGCAGGATTTATTCCTGTTAATATAATAAGTTATTAGTATATTATATATAATGTTAGTATATATATATATATATATTATTACGGTTCGGGGTGGGGGGTTCGACGATGTGATGGTCAATTCACTGTCCTGTAACCAGTTGGGTTTAATTCGCACACTCCTGCTCTGACAGGCAAAGATGTTAGATTCGCGCCACCTCAACACAGCGTATCCGGGGTTATACGCCGCTGGATTGGCACAGGCCTCGGGTCACGCGTCTCGAATCGCAATACCAACGTACCGTGGACCTTACCAGTTGGGGAAAATAGAGACCCTTAAACTGTTTTGTCAGTACAAGCGAATTTCTGCAGTCTGTAACCATTTGGGTTTTTTATATCCAATCGAGTGGATCGTTTCCTCGCCACGGCAGCGAATTTAATTCAAAGCCGGCAACTTCATACGAATCAGCCAGAATTTATTGGGGACACATCGGGAAACACGACACAGCAAAGCATTCACGACAATGTTATAAATCCAATCTATAAACCGTTCTTCTAGGGAGCTACGGATTACGGGGTTTGCGAAGGGGACCCAAAACGAGATAAACCTTAAACGAATGCAACAAGACATGGACAGCATGCAGACAAGACAGACAGAGTACTTGGGATGTTCATGGCCGAGAGGAAGTGTCAAAGGCAACGAATGTGCTCGATGACAAGCTGATGTCCACGATTCGAGCACGCCGAAGCTCGAGCACAGGGCTTGCGTGCGAGGCAAATGGCGCTTGTCCAATGTGTCGCAGCCCTCACGCACACAGCCTCGGCGTGTTAGAACCCGCGAGGTCGACTGCACCAGAGCGAAAGATACGTGGTATGCTCCAGTTGGCTTTTCACAAGGTCAGCCATACAAGTCCAGGCCTGGCCTGTTTGCACCAGATCAGGCCAAAACGAGGTGTTGGGCTCCGGCAGGCGGATCGACAAAACGTGCCGAGGATCCTCTTCATGAAAGTCGATCGCGACTCGACGTGCAAGGCAGCACTCTCTTACTGCCAATGGCAGGACTCTGCGTGCTCATTTTTTGCGTCTCGGCCGAGCTGCTCGCCTCTCAGGCCACTGCAGTTTACCAACCGCCTTCCTAGGCCCCCCCCCCAGACGCTGGCGGGGACTATTGTCCGGAGAGAGGAAGGAAGAAGAGAACTCTCGGTACACCCACCACTGCAACAAACAAAATTACAGCCTGTGACATCTCCCGATACACATGTAACGTCCAATTTACCCGTCGACAAACTTAACCTGGCTTAAACTATGCATTTAATTGGAATCTGGGTTAAATCCTATATTTAAATAACACACTTAGGGCCATTTCCGCACTATAATATGTATATATATAAATATATATATATATATTATATATATGATATTGTTATGGGTTGGGGTAAGCATGGATGAGGCCATGGGGTGGGATCGCTGGTCCGTTGCTCACCCTCTAACCCTGAGGCCACGGATTTTAATCCGTGCCCAACTGGTTAAGCAACGCAGATGCTGGTTGGCGATAATTGGGCTCAAACAGGCTCCTCACGCCTTTGATGTGTTTTACCTCTTGGTGACCGATGACAACCTAGGGACCGAGCCTCACCGTGCACCCAAGTACTTATTACAGCCGAGGGGGAACTGTGAGTGGCAGGCGTTGGCTCATCACAGTAGGGCAAAGAGACGTTCCCGTCTAATTATGTCACCCTATATCAGATTGTGAACATGGTTTTTGAAATGTTTAACCAAATTACTGTGAAACGTATGTTTACAGCAAGCACATAATTCATCAGCCTTTTATTCACAAAGCAATCAACAGCAATCTGTAAAACGTTACTTATCATTGTCTGCTTAGTAAATACAAAGAGCAATGGTAAAGGCACAGAAGAGCAGATTTATTGCCTTTACACTTTGTCTTTTTCCGCTATAGATCTTAACTTGGATCACAAGAGGTGGTGTCATCATTCATCTCAGGGAAGGAGGAGGCAGAAAGAGGCATTTGCAGTAATTGGTTTGACTTCTCACACGACCAAGTGGCGGTTGCGCTGGGGCCAGAAATTATTAGTGGCGGGAGTTTGGGGGAGGAGGTGGGTAAAGTTGAACGGGATGGGTGGTGAGTGTGGGTGTTGTTGGGAGTGGTGTGGTGTGTGGTGTGAGTGTAGCGGAGCTGTGTGGACACAACAGGACTTCACTGCGCCCTTGGCTTGTGGGCTGCTTGCCTCTGGCCCAGCAATGACTCGTTCCTGGCGCCTGGTACCCCAGTGCAGCCTTGTTCAAACTCGACTTCATTCCTAGCAGGCGATCTCTTCAGCAGTCTGAGATGTCTTCCGTCCTGGTGGCAGCACAAAACTTCTCAGACCTGAGCTTCTCCTGGCCTTGCATATTTTACATGCCATCGCCTGGGTGTTGGATCGACGGGAGGCAAACGTCACAATGAGCATCTTTCACATTGGTGCGTGTCCAGACATGTTTTGTGGTCACGTCCAACAGTGAGGAGCTGTGGAAAATCCCCCACTTCCCTGATGTTGAGACGGTTACGTGAGGCCCTCATTTCAGGTTTCTCTTCATACTAATATACACAATTTGGTTTCTTGTGGTCGATGCATATGTTGTTTACTTTATCCAATCTTCAACCAAAACTTAACAGGGGAAGGAAGGATCATAAAAAAAAGGCTCAAGATACTGTCCCCCCCTTTCTCCTTACCAGAGGTTGTGAAGGTGGGGCCAATGCAATAAATGTGTCGTATAGTGTCCGCTTCCCATGGTGCTGGAGAGAGTAATTACGAGGGATTCTTCAGAGCCCGTGAATTTATCGTCGGGCAAAGAAGGCTTCAACTTGGTTTTCCGAAATTATTGGCCTAGTGTTTCCGTTAAATTCGACTACAGAAGATTGGAGAATTTCCATGTAATTTTTTTTTTGTTTGTTGTTGTTTGTTGCTTTTTTCACCTGTGAAACGCCATGTCAAGGTGCATATATCGCATCTTGAGTGTGCCACGTTATGTAGTTTTTCAGGGCTCTGTCTATAAGAAAAACCTAGAATATCTGCGAGCTCGCTTCCCCTCCACTCTCCCCCGCTCCCCCGCTTACCTTGCCATGGATCCAATGATGGCATTATTTTCTTCAGACTGCATTTGGCCTTGACTTTCAACATTTCGGGACGGAGTGCAAATTAAGAAAAGTCCCACTCCAATATATCATGTAGCAGCATGTGTAACTTTGGGGAGTGTGCACAACTTTAGTGGCAGGTACACACTCGTGATTCAATAACCGGAAGGCCAAGTGATCTTTGAGATTCTGGCTTGGCAAAATTGAAGTGAATGAAAAAAAAAAGGTTTGTTTGTTTTTTCCCAGACATGAAAAGGCTCGAATGAGCTAAGATCCTCGTCTCTAATGATGACATCATAAAACGAATATGACGTCAATTGTGATGTATCAGGTTTGCGATAATTCTGTGCTAATGACAGCTTGAATCCCGCAAACAAAATCAAACAGCTTGCCTAGTTTCGGAGATAATGGTATCGAGATTTCATTACGGTGATATTAATGACGTCACTTTTTCTCTCGAAAAAATTTCCAAAATCGGAGATGGTTTACTGCCTGCGCGTGGGCTTTCTGCATATACAATTGACAAGTTTCGCGAGGATCCGATGAAATCTGCGTTGTAGGAAACAAAAAAAGGAATGACTTCATAAAAATTGATATAACGTCATAGTGATCGTAATCATATGGTGCGGTAATTCATCTCTGCTAATGCCCGTTTCGATTCCCGCAAACGAGAAATTCAAAAGCTTGCCTAAGTTTTTGGAGATAATTTTTTAGGCCGATTTCCCATTAGCTGGAGGATATTTTGCGTCTGACTTTTTTTTCTAAGAAGGAATTTTTCAAAATCGGAGGAAATGGTCTACTGTCTGCGCAGGGTAGTTTATATATATTATATGCTCAAGTTTCCCGGAAGTTTTGTATTGAAAAACTGTAGGCTGTGAAACAAAAAAAGTCCACCAAGAAGAAGATGCAAGAACAACAACGTGAAGTAGACTTAAGAGATCCTCCACGAGGATCTAAAATTTTTGTTGATCCCGCATGTCCTTTCTATTCGCATTAAATTGATGCAAGATTTCATTCTGAAAAGTCTGGGTCCGGCTCTGAGATGCAGCTGGGAAATTTAGGACTATTATGGAATGCAGGAAGAATTTTTCATTTTTATTTCCAAACTGTGGTTTCGGTCTCCTGGGGGTCGAAGAAAAAACTCTGCCTACCATTAAAAATTGGGGGCGCTATGTAGAAAACAAAACCCGAAAACAGCAAACCCTTCCCTATCCTTTTAGAGCTTTAATAATAATTAGTACACACTGTAGAGTGCACACCCCCACGGGCCTGAAACAAGTTTTACGTTTTTACCCACTGATAGCCTGATCTACATCCGACCTAACAAAAACAGAATTCATTTCTCGTCACGTATCCACTTGTCACCAAGTTTTGTCGAATCCCACCTCATTGCGTGAGAAATAAACTCTATTTTAAAGGATAATTAACATACAGACCTCCCCCCCCTGGCGCTACTCTAGGAAGTGGAATTTTTCTTTTATAAATGTGACTCATGTGCCTGTATTTTACAATCTACTCGTACTTATTACAACACCACAAATTCGAACACATTAATTTGCAATTATTACTCTGCCACTGCAAGGTGATGGAGGATATTGTTCACCAATATCTGTCGGCACAGAATGTATAGAAAAAAAAGGTGATGGACAAAATTGGTGGACACGTTGGGTGTGTGACTAGGACGAATTGATGAAATTTTGGTGAAGATCGATCGAGAATTTTTAAAAGGTGATTATTCACCATTGAGAGAAGGGCCAAAAACGATCTGAATTTCAAAAAATTGTGGATGGATTATGACAACTTGGTGAGATAGAGTTGGTAGGTAACAGAACAAACTAATTAGATTTTCGTTGAGGTGATAGATCAGGCCTATCGGTGAGAGACAAAATGTAAACTGTTCAGCCTGGTGGAGTGTGAGCTCCACCGAGTGACTCCGAGTCTTGCTTCTGTATCAATCTTTCTCACCTCATGCATCCTCCTTACCCATTCCTCCCCGCACACATTATTGTCCGAATTCCTCCTCATTTTGTCCTTACAACCCTTTGTTGGTGTCCCCCTCCACACCCCTTTCTCCACTTTTGCTTTGTTCTGTGAATCCTGATCCATTCAGTGTACTAGCTCATCCACAAGCCTGACCTTTATATAAAAAAACAATCGGTCAGGATGAAACTTGCAATAAAATTATATACAACTTCCTCGTCCTCAGGTTTCGTACCTGACGTACATACCGGAGCTGTCTGTCCTCTGATGATAGAGCGGACAATTTCGAAAAGAAAAATTTGAGTACATTCAAACAAAATGACCCGAAGAGGCTACAAGATAGCAAAATTATGAATCTTTTGCCATTTGGCATAAATCTGGTCTGTGTTAACATCAAGACGGGTATTCTTCCAATAGGTGCCTTAAGTTTTCACAATGCACTGCTATGTAGCTCAAATCAGTCGGACTTGAAAAGTAAACAAGGTAATTAGATATTAAACGATGTACTCTTCCGGAACGTTGACAACTCATTCTCACTTCAACAATGTTGAGCTGTATTCCTGCAGTCATTATGAGCCCGTTTGGATTTCTGTGTTGCACACATTGGAAAACGATGATGGTGAACCAAATCACTTCTGTAAGTGTTGCACTGTTATCTCTGGTGCACATGATGATGAAGAAGCAGCACTCCTTCGTGTCTTCAGGTGTATAGTTGCCGAGACAGGTTTTCGTTGGCGAGGGGACACGATCCTGAATAGATCGACACCGATGCAGGTTTTGATTGCTCATTCTTCCAAGCTGGTCCTCATTTGCCAACCTCGGAAGGATGACAGCCGAGTCGACCCAACCTGCTGTTATTTTTAACGGCCGATAGGGCTTCAACTCAAACCTAAGATGTTACACAGCCACCCAACCGTTAATAAACACCAGGCTGGTGCACGTGCCATTTTATGCAAATTGTCCACCAAAAACAATCCATTCATCTATAATTTCCAGGTTTGGGCGTGCGTGCGTGCGTGCGACGACCAACCGACACCCGCTGTTCTTGACAACCATGGTCCGATCTAATTGAAATTCCACTATATTGCTGGCGCCCTGTGATGTGCCCTTTTCCAGTTTGATATTAATCGAGCAAGTGTTCCCAAGTTATGGCCATTTTTTACCAAACCAATGACAAGACGCGTAGCGTGGCTGCGTAGGCCGGTGCGGCCAGCCGACGATGTCACGGGCGTGCTGTTACGATGGGATCGGTGCCTTATGTAGTGGCGTAGAGTCAATGGTCAATGGCAGCGAATGTCAATGGCAAGCAAAGACAGGGAGGTAAACTTGATTTTAATTTGGATTAATTAACTCTGTGGTGTAAGTACACAGCAAGTTGTTACTTCAAGCACATAATTCGTGAATGCATGTGAACATTCCGTACGGGCACGCACCACTTCGATATGAGACTTACTGTATTCTAATAATTTCTCGATTTCTTATGCGCATTATAGATAAACACAATGCCCCCAATCCAGTCGTCATTTAACGAGAGCGAAGAACGGCCTTGTGGTGTTTGAAAGTTTTTTATTCTAATTTTTTGGGGTTTGCACGTAACGGCCACGCACATACGGGCACAAAGAGTGCAGCATGGCCGTGTGTTTTTCTGGCTCACGTTTGACAAGATTTTTTTTTGTTTTTTTGCACTACGGGCATGTACCTAGTGCTAATAAATCAGAATTTTGAGAGTTTCAACCAGGAGGTGTTGCTGGAAATACATACATCTGGAATCACAATGCACATTGAAATGATTTACTTGTCCACACCGCTCCTTCCAATTCCATATCCAGGCGATGCATGATCGTCATCGCCTGGGCGCTGGAAGGGGAGTACTCTGTTTTTACTCCTTTTTGTTTGTCCGGCAATATCTCAGCCATCCTTCGAGCAAGGGAAGCTGAAATTGGGGACAAAAGTGAAGATTTGCTTGGACAAAAAAGTTATTTTTTATTAATCAATTACTTAATTATTATCGATTTATACTATTTATTTTTCTCATCCTGGCAATATCTCAGGCATATTTGAGCTTGAAGATGATATTTTGACATGACAGACCAAGTGATTTGGCTAATAAGAGTATTTTGATGAATTAATTATTCATCTATTTTTGATGAATGCTGATTTCAAAGTTATATTTTGATGAAACGTCGTGGTTAGGTATCCATTCTACACAGTGATGAGAAATTAATTATTTTACAATCATTATTTATTTATTCTGCAAATCATTATTGTGCACCGCTCCCTCCCAATTCCGACTTCATGTCCCTGCAAGCGCATCCCAGACCTAAGGTGCCCCTGCAATGTCACGCGCTGGAGGACTTGTTTTTTTTTTTTATTTGGCATGGGATGGTGTAATTTGTAACGCTACTTGTTTAAACCTTAATATATTAATTTTTTACTGCGTCTGGCTTTGCTGTTTTATAAAGTGCAGAATACGTGCCACTACTGCAACGGCAAAGAAGCTTTCCAAATTGATTAATTTCACTTTCGGACTCGGAACCATTCTCAGAATTATGTTCTTTTACCAGTCTGAATTGTTCCATCTTTCTCCATCCACTGATGGCCACGGTGGGGGAGCATTCCCTTTCTACCTTTGTGTAGCTCTGCAAGGGCAGTGAATAGAAATGAAATTGTCCAATTACAAAGTGTTTTTTTAGTTTGTTGGTTAAGGTTGGGTTGTTGCATGCATAATATGTGTTATGAAGTACAGAACACACACACTTTAGCATTTGAAGATGTAGTTTCTGTGATTTTTTGTATCGTATTCCAAGTGTGATGTTCTTCCAGGTTGATTGTATTTTTGTTCTGTATATAAAAGGGATACGGACTGCTTAAAAACTTTTAGTGGTGCGCAACATGAGTCGTAGTGGGCAAAGCATTCTGGTATGCATGCATACAAGTCTGTGACTAACCTTAATGACCCATGTATCAAAGTAGGAAATGCTACAGTATGCCTTCCTGAACTGTTCTGATTTAGGACCTGGCCTTGTCCTGCCTGGACTCATTTACCCTACAAATATCATAATTGGAAAACTGCTGTATACAAATTATATGTGCATGGGAGTAAACATAGCTCACCATTGAACAATTATTGTTTGCCTCCAACAAATCAGGTAGTCCTCCCACATCATGTGCATTATAACCTAGAAATAAGCATGTGATGAATTTACTTCCACTTTCAGGAGATAGCCATGTATGCATATGCTTGCAGGTTGTGACCTCGTCGGAAGACCAGTCACTTTCAGGTGACTGGCACCTACTTTTGAACTTCACCCTGCACTACATCCAGATGTCATCAAGAAACTTTGGAATTGTTTGCCTTCGCTGAGACGAGCAACAGTATTGAAGTGGATCAATCAACTTTAAAATCACCTTCAGCATTAAATGATTACGTGCCGTGCAAACTCAAAGCTATTTATTACCTGATCGAGTTTGAAGAACCCTTCAATTATGAATGGAATTGTGAAGAAAATTCCAACATTTCTCGATGAAAAACATATTGGTTTTCTTTTGAATAAAAGGTAGAATTATTATTACATGTCACTTTGTTTCATCTTTCAATAAGTAATATCATCTTCAAAATTTACCAAATCTTGAAAGGCTAATTTGAAGTTCTCACGTGGTAATTATAATCAAGGTCCGTCTTGCTTCAGCTCTGGTCAAACAAATGAGGTAAAGTAAGCCTGAGCTTGGTTCTCAGAAGATTGTTTTTGTAAATGGATCACGTTACTGTAATCAAATTGGATTTGATCACACAAACTCTGGAATTTTCTGTTTCTAACAGCATGTGATTTAGACGAATGGGATGGATGTTCCTCATATACAACTGCTTGCAAATTTGCAGCATCAAGAACTATCTGTTCACTCTTTGGATAATTTTGATGGTGAAATCCTAAAACATGTCTGGTTTTGGATGGGGACAAGCCCTGCAAAGAACCAAAGCAACAGAGATTAAGGCTTTGTTTTCAAGGGGTCTTCAAAAAATTAACATTAATCGAGTTGTAACTCAAGCTCACTTTTAAGGCAGGGGTGGAAGCTGGATAAACCTTTCGTCTCAGTAGATGAATGTAAACAATTAAAGTAAGTACCCAGACCCCACGAGCAGTGATGATACAAACACGAATTGAAATGCATTCATGGTAGAGCTGTTGTTCAATCCCCCGTGTTGTCGAGAAGTGGGTACGCAACGGCACAATGTGTACTCGTAGTTAGTGTGCTCTGCAGGGCGGCGCGTGGACACGCGCAAACTGTTTAGCAGCGTGATCAATTGAAAGGCAACATCCGGGTGCGTCTTGTACGGCAACAGGCTGCATTCACGTTCGAGCAGTTCAGCAACAGCTTTGGAAGGTCGGTGAATCCACAAGCCAATGCTGCACGCCGAAGTCTGTTAACCTCCTAGGAACGAAAGAGACACAACGTTACTCGAGTCACCCGATTAAGTGCAGAAACTAACAACATTCAAGTCATTAATGAAATGACCGGCAAAAAGCAACCTTGTAAGAAGGTCTGCAATTTCTCCGGTTAGCTTCTGGCATTCCTGAGAACCCTCGAATATCACCCTGGTGGACACAAAATAACAGGTGGTATTAAAATGAAGCACAACTTCAACTGCACAATCAGCCATGACAATGTATTAATACTGCATAAACATGCATATAAAACTGAAGGGACCATCTACATGTTGCTTCAAACCCTGCGTCTAGCATAACATGTCATGCCCATAAATATTTGCAACCAAGATGCCAACTGAGTTTTTTAATTCTTTATAAAATTAAAATTAAGGCCCTTCTCAAAAGATAGAGCGTATGCACACTCGCTTCTAAGTGTCTTGCCTGGTTTGAAATCCTGACTCAGCTATAAACTGTATCCGGGTGTTCACAGGCAGGGCGATTCAATGTTTGTTGCCGCCCCTCGGATGACCTTCAACGGGCTTCATCTACCGGCATTAAGTTGATGGACAGAACAAAGATCCCACGTATTCCTTCGCAAAGAGTAGGGCGAGCTATCGAACGCACTATGACCAAATCCAATTCCTGCTCTGACTACCTGTTGGAGTGGCGGCCTGAGCAGATCGTAGCCGAGTACTGCTTTGGCAGCACCACACCACATAAAGGCATAGGCAGATTGCAAAAAAGCATTCTTAAGGAAGGATTGAGATTTACATCTTAAGATCCTTCATTTGGGATCAATATGCGATCTTGAATGATTCATAAAACCGTCCCTTAAGGTGCTCTTCATGGAAATTGGTCACCATTATCGACGAACACTAATCTGAATTATACGAAGGAACTTAGATCCCCCCGGAGTCAATTTCACAAACAATATGTTTTAAATAATTAGTTTATAAAACTGTGTTTAACACAATATCTGAGCATGTGAAGGTGTAGTTTTCTGATGCAGATACTGCAGGTGCACTGAATGAGTCGTTAGTCATGCTGCTTTGTGTAGTGGTATTTCAATGGTATGAATTAATTACTTTATGTTCAGGATATATTTGATACCAATATAAATTGATACCTAAAGTGACCCACAGGAAAAAAGGTCAACTGCGTACATATAATACATTGATGTGCGTGTTACTGTTTCATAATCCATCAATCGTGTTGTAGAGATAGTTGGGGCCTCGTTCAACATCGGAAAAGTCCCCCGTTTACCCTGTGGACCCCAGGTTTTACCCAATCGAGGGATTCTTAAACAACTTCACACTATTTATAGTTATAGTATTTTTTGTAAAAAAAAAAAACAAGGTGGCCCCTTCCAAACAAAACCAACCATACAAAATAAACCTACAATGTGCATGTCTTCTGTGCTTGAGAAAAGCATCACTAGTGCTTCTGTCTCTTCCTGACACAGTTTTGTAGATATGCTTAGCCCGTCACGAGCTTTCGGACTTCACTTCCTCTTTAATTTGATTGTTGCCAAAGCAAAGAAACAGATCTCAGGATTATCCACACTAAAGGTAAATCCTTACTTGAGAATTTTACATCAACACAATTATAAAACACACAAGGCCTGCAGCCTCTTCCCCTCTCTTCAGAACCATTGAGGAAAAAAAGAAAAAAAATCAACAATAGGTCAAACAAACTTGAATATGTCTTCGCAGCCTGACAATTCTCACATCTCACTATCTCTCTTGAAAGGAGCGTCTGAAACCTCCCACAGCCCGCAAGATACTATTAACAATCCCTTGAAGGAGGTTGTCAATTTCATACTCCGTCTCACTATCAACCACGATTTCTTGGGCAAAACACATTTCAACATTGGCTCCAAAGTAAACCGCCGACTGGGCATTCTCCGTCGTACAAATTCCTTCCTTGACACACCGAACTCCGATCCACCCGACAAGGCCTTCATCGCCCAGCTTGATGGAGTATTGCTTTCCTCTCTGGGCCTGGTTCCCTTGCCTCACAATCTTGCTCAGCTTGATGCCATGGAAAACCAGGCCTTCAAGATCATTGAATCTCCCGTGATAAAGCTGAGTCTATGGGTCTATCACTTGTGCCATCGCAGACAGATCGGTGGTTTCTCTCTGTATCTTCTATCGCTTTATTTCTGGTCTTGCACCCTCTGCTCTTCTGTGCTTTGTCCACCCCCCAGGTTTCTGCAGGGCTCATATGGTGCATCGTCAACACCTCTTCTGGTAACCACCCAAATCCAGGATCACTGCTTCCCTCCATTCTTTGTTCCTCTTTCCTCCCACCTGTGAAATCAACTTCTACATCCTCTCAATCTCATTCTTCCCTCAGGGTCTCAAGACAGCTGTTCACCACCATCTCCCATCATCCCCAATCCAAGCCATGATCTTTTCTACACTCGTTTAACCCCCCCTTTGTACCCCATCCTCCTTCTCCCAAATTTCCAGTTTCTCTTCCTGTATGCATGCCTCTCCTGTCCTCATTCCTGCCCACACCCATTGTTTGTGCAAGCCTATCTTGGCATCAGCTTTGCTGTTTGTATTCCCGCCCCCACCCCTCGTCTGTCAACTGTTTCTTTTGTCATGATCCGTTCAGTGGAGTAAAAGTACTACGCTTTTCCATGAGCCTTGACTGTGCATACATATAATAATTAAAAATCATGGTTTGCTGTGTATTAGATACTAGCAGGGTAGCCGTGTCCGACGGGTTCGTAGATGTTCACCTCAAACGAGCAATTTTTGTCGTGTGTATTGGTGAAACGGGAATTCAACGCGATGAGGTGGACCGTGAAACGTGGCACACACGTTTACCTTATAGATAACGGCAGTCCACTCAGAAGAACTATCGTTCGTGATTAAAATTGGCAATCCACCGCCATTAAATGTCAAATCATTTTTGTAAATGAAATGGTATCGTGCACACGAGTTCAACATTTTGTCATCACTTGACAACCGCAAGTGTAATAGCGTTTATAAAGTTGAAGATGCCTCTAATTATTACCTCACAAACCACGTGAGAGCCGCCAACTCGGTATTAAAGTACAAGATTCTTCGGTGGGTGAGAGTTACTTGTGGGATGTACATTGACAACCCATACCCCGGAGCAGGGTTTTTTGTATACAAGTGAAGGCTCATGGAAGGGCTAGAAAACAGACTATATAGCACAAACCTACTCATGAAGTTTGCGTTTGGCTCCGAGTCAAATACCTGCAAGGCGCTTGGTTTTGATCCACACGACACGTTGTGCATAGCTTTCGCTTGGATTCCTGGAATCACTGGGAAAAGGCATCTTCGAGTTGTCCTCCCCATAAGGATTCTCTGCAAAATCTAACAAGCAGAACCAACACGATATTGGTAAGTACAATCTCTCACATCTGGATTGCAAACGACGATGGTGTTACAGTGATTTTAACAAAGGTGACTACACCAGCGATTTAACAAAAAAGTCCTTATGAACCCAAATTTCAACATAAGGTGCTTCAGAACCTTATTCCATCCAAAAAAATAATAGTAACCTGATGCAATCAACATTTCATGATGCATCACTTTTCGGAGAAATTTAATTCAAAGAGAGACAAAGTTCCATATCCACACTCTTTCCCTTCCCCAGTAATACCAAGCTGTTACGATCACCTCCCTCTTCCCCTCCAAACCCAACAAACTGGCCGCAGCACCTGAGATAGGTGTGAGGCGGTCAAGCCGTCCGAGCCAGGGCATCATCCCGTGCCAGGATAGAACAAGGACAACCTCAAGTTGGATTTCTTTTTGCTGTCTGCCTGTGAATGGAGCATGCCAGCCATCGGGCTGCGCATCCGAACACATCAAGCGCTTCTTAACGCATCATAATCGGTACAACGTTCAAGCATGTACATTTGGAGGTTTTCACCGTTTTCATCGTCCATTATAAGCTTCCTCCACAAAACTCACCAAGCTGTAACATGGCCAGACCATTGCTTCACTTTGAGGCTACCATGCAGCAGAACACAGAAGGATGGGCGACTGCCAGCTTTCTGTACACTCACCTTCCTCACCACCAATCCTCAACGTGAGGAGCACCACCCTCATCACCTCATCTAAAAACAACGTCTACTATTAGCACTTTAATGCCATTTATGGGACAAGTAAGTCACGTGTGTGAAGGTTTGGGAGCACAAGAGGCAGAATCAATATAAAATTATAACATGAGCTTTTGTGCTCGTTAAGTCACATGACCACATTCTGCGCACGCATCTTGGCATGTTTTGCGTTCCCTAATCAGCACTCTTTACATGGTTATTCTTTTCCGTAACCACATTGTCCCAAAGATATGGCACCAGTGTTTTCCATTGAAATTTTCATGCCCAAGGCTGCCAAAACCAAATTGGAATCAGGTCACTGCTTCACGTACCTGAAGGTTGCTTCCGGCATTGGTTGGCTGGAATTGGCAGCCAAATCAGCCATCGTAAGCATCGCTGGTTGCACCATCAACTGATATGCATAAGTGTGACAACTGTGCCAAATTTGATGCAGGTATTCAATGTCCAATAAAACCATGATTGGACAATTTTAGCAAGTGTTAGTTTTTCTGAAATATATATCTTGGTGATGGCTAACAACCCATCAGTCATCAAAAAAATGAAAATAATATTTACACACCAACAACAGCTCCCTTGTGGAGCTTGTAAGGTAGGACAAAGGTGTCGAGAGAGTAAGTGGGCTGGCGACATCAACCAATCTCAATGAACCCCACGATTTGCAAATCTGTGGACAGGAAAAATAAAAGCTCTTGACATCACACAGGGCTGGCAGGATGGCCTTGAGGTAACGCATGCTCGCCTTCAAAGCTGTCTAGCCTGGTTTGAATCTCGCCCGGCTAATAAAATAATCCCGGTGTTTCACAGGGAGGGTGATTCATCAATGTGCGTGCCGTCCCTCGGATGGACGTTAAACTGGCGTCCGGTCTCCGCAATCGTTCGTGGACATTACAGATCCACGGTGCCCATGAGCGAAGAGTAGGTGAGCATCACGGCACCCTGAATAAATGCTGCTGGGAAGGCAATAACAAACCACCCAGTACAACCCTTGCCAAGAAACTGCTTTGGCAGTACGACACTCTGCATCAGAGTATGGCACTATCAGATTCAGAATCAGAAGAGTCATGCACCAACTGCATCTGTTGTGAACATCATGATTATTTGCTCTTTAGAGATAACACTCACGCGAGCAAATGGTCATGTGACTCAATTTTCTAAGAGCCTCGCAAATGCAAACCAAAACAAATCAAACCAGCATGCAGGTAGACCACGAGTTTGGCAAGGTTGATTTTTAGATGTTCTGATTGTTAGGGGTACATCTTGTGTAGAGAACGGTTCTCACTGTGGATGTGAAGTCACACCTGTGGAGACCGTGATGGGTGTGGTTCAAGCTGGTTTTCCAGTACGATGGGTTCTGGTCGTGGAAAGAGGTGGACTTCAGAAGAGAGGTGTCCACAGTGTAGAACCGACAAAATGGTGAAAATGCATCATCGATGAAGCTTGCTACAAATAATGGGGAGGAAAACGACATTCTCAAAATTTCTGGCACATCAAGCACCTCCGCATTATCTATTCCCGAGAAGGATTGTTTCTTTACACGGATCCAAGGCTCATTCAAGAGCTTGCACAACACTGACGTGCAGGACGACGAATTAGGAGACGTCGACATATTTCAGGTGAATTACAGACACATTATAATGCGATTTGAAACTGGGTCCCCAACATCAACGAGCCATGGATTCAGATGGGAATGCAAAACATGCCAACTCAAACTGTGTGAGCTGAATCAACGGACTCACCAAAAACATGGCCTGTGCTGCTTGATAGAAATGGAACCTCCAAGGTGTAGACCTTCCCTGCCATTATTAAGCTCAACCAACCTCTCCAAGCTGTCCAATGTTCCCATGGCCTGTACTGCAGCCATAATATGACAGGAAGCAAAAGTTCACAATTATTGTATGAGAATCAAGACCAATGTGAGCGTAAGTCAGCTAAAGTGAAACCCATCGCAACATGTCATGCAAAATGTATCAGAAAAGATGTACGTTTAAAGGTTCCGTAGTTCGAAATCAGATCAGCCACACACACACACACACACCACACACACACACACACACACGACACACACACGCCACCCCTCTGAAGAGAGCTTGAGAGATAGGGAAAGAAGCAGGGAAAAGAAAGGGGTGGAAAAGTGTCTGATGTAGGTGGTGTGGCTAGGTCCTCAGCGAGTGCGCGCAACGAACCCTTGCCTAATGCCAAGGAACAAAATGCATGGTCACCAACACAATCTGCTTGGATACACAACAACATGAACTTGCTTGTGAGTACAGGAAGACAGATGCATCCAAGCACATGCACTTGGACGTAGGGAGAATGACCAGATTGCATCCCGATAGTGGGGATTTGGAATGAAAAGCAGACATTACTTGACGAAGACATCGGAGTGAACTGGGAATAATAAGAGTGTGAGATGAAACCCAAACCTCACCTGACAGCAAGTGTTAAGACCCCACTCCTCTTGCACTAAAGTGCTTGCCGTCTGCAGTGCCACTTCAATGCAGGTCTTGTCCTGGTCATCCACGCAGCTGAGCTCTTCCTGGGAGCAATGCCTTAACACATTAATGGAATACTGTTCTCACTTTTGCGACCATTCGCTTGTGGATGTTAATATATTTTTGGTTGAATGACGACTCCTACCTCTATACTACTCCTACACACTACTATGGCAACATTAACCTTAAACTTATGTTTGCTTGAGCTTCCCTGCACCCCAATCACAAGCCTCGAAAAGCCATTCAAACAAAAGCACTACAACTCGACTACTACTACTACTACTGACTTACTACTACAAAAATAGTGTGCACCTTGTTGTAGGGTCAAATGTGGGATGAGTTTTGACCCAAGTCTTATCAAACCCGGCTGGTCAGGCCTGGGTGTTAGACAGGAGCCGATTTTGAAGGAATTTGGAAATACGGACATGGTGCTGACAATCAACTCACTACTCATCGAAAAAAACAATCCTGTGATCTTTAACGTCCACCAACTAATGCTAGCAGATGGGACACCCAGTTTAACATCCACTGTGGGACGGCACACACAGAGAGAATCACCCAACGGTGAAACACCAGGATGAGGAGAGTTTATATCTGTGTCGGGATTCCAAACCCAGGCTAGACAGCTGGAGACGAAAGTGGCGTACCTTAGGTTGCTATACATCTCACGTTGGTTTTACAAAAGAGTAGGCCACAGTGTATTGGCATCTGATCAAATTCAAATTCCTGTTTTGATCTTCAGCGGGCACCGAATCCGCAGCATCGCCATGTCCCCAAAACGATGCATATCATGATGGAAACCCGTTTAACCCCCTCACTTCTGTGTTGCGTACATAAAAGTATCATATTATGCCCGCTAAGATACATATTACGGATCCGGACCTTATTGTGCAAAACGGTGGTGCGTCCACAAAGCATATCCAGTCCACTTGGTAGCTTGTTTGGACTGTACTATGGTTTTGTTTTCGGCGATGATAAAGGACAGTGACTACGAAGTCCTTGTAGGCCGTCTGATGTATAGGGTACACATCATAGAGCAGTGAAGGGTGAAGGTTTAACAACAGCCGGGTGTTTTGTTGAGATACTTGGGGTACTCGGAATGAATAACCGAGAATGTTTGTTGTAAAATGTTTGTGAATCAGCAACTTGACCGGTGTGCGGCTTCGTTCCACAAGCCAACGTAATCTCTATTATAATACCAAGCTTGCACACTAAAAACTCGGCTCGCCGTACAACGATCCCTATGAAATTGCTGTGGCACTTAGCGACATGCCGACAATGTTTGGGAAGTCTTGGCGTTCCATAAGTACCACTTGCATTTTGCACAATGCGTATTTTTGTCATTCCCCGTGTACGGTCTGTCGTGGGCTACCAGCTATGTTGTTACTGCTATCCCGTGCATGTGCACGGGTATCGCTAGTACTACTTATTACGAGATGAATGCACCTGCAGCACATTGAGTCCCGCGTGAACGGCACCAAAAGCTTGCAAGCAGAGGAGAAAGCGGCGAGAGCAGTGAACTCGAGGCGATACTGGGAAGACAGGTGCTCAAAAGTATGCCAAGGCCATGTGCCGCCAGGTGCTTCCGCTGAACTTCATCCGCAGCTTCACCGCAGATGGGTCTTGCCATCGACAGCGAAGTGTCCAGCAGTACAACCGTCGCATGGCTGCAGGTGTGGACCTACCTGTGCAACCTCGTCAACCAATCAGCCGCACTGCCCGTGTTTCTTCGTGATCTTTTGTCCGAGAAATCCCTCACCGCTTTAAGGGGCTCGACACAGACACCCCCCTTCCTTCTCTCTCTCTCTTCCTGCAACACACACAGCACGAGACACAAGAGGAGATGGCCAGCAGCTGGACAGTACAAGAATCTACACTTCAACCGGTTAGTGACAGCAGTTAATGCAGACAAGTTTACCGTCTATGTGTTTAAATAAAACTTAATAACGGATGTTTTCACTTTCTCGTCAAAGAGAGAAACCCCCAGGTCCAATCGAATGCCGACATACCAAGTGAGAAGAAAGTGCAATTTGCTTTGATATGAAGTTTCCTTTTTCTGGGCTAAGCAGGATAGCTCGAGGTATGCACACTCGCCTCGAAGCTGTCTTGCCTGGGTTCGATCCCAACCCAGCTACAAGCTGTCATCCTGATTTTCACGTAGGCAGGGCCATTCATCAATGTGTGTCGTCCCATAACTGCACGTTATACTGCACGTCACATCTCCCAGCATTAGTCTGTGGACGTTAAATATCCACCGTGTGCTTCGTCAAGAGGCGGTGAGCTATCGCCGGCCATCATGAACAAATCACAAATTGCTGCCCTAACCTCAGCCGCGCACCACGCCTGTCCAACCGGGTTTCGTGAAAGACTTGGGCCAAGCTTTCCCCGGCCAACCCATTCTTGATATTGTTCTTCAAGGCACAACACCTTAGTATAAGAAAATGCGTCGTATTGTGTTTTTAAAACCGGTTAAAGCAAACTTCTCGAATCGAAAACCGCAACACATTTATCGTACCGCCTCATCAAAGGTGCCAACGAACCTCCCTCGAGCCGCTCACTCCATTCACTAATTTTACTCGATCCAATCGAAGACGAACAGAAGTGTTTGTTGTTTTTTTTATTATTATTATGTGAGATCTTATTAATACGAGCCATTATTTTGAGTCTCTTTCTCAAATACAATTTGCTTTGCGAAAACTGCAATATGAAGAGTAAACTATGATGTGTGCCTTATAACACGCACCGAATTGCTGCCCTTTCAGGCGGGAGTTCGAATTCATTGAGGTTGAACAAAATGACCAAGAGGAGGGAATAAAAAAAAACAGTGTTAGCAACAGTGAATGGGACTATCCAATTAATTGTACAATATTTGAAGATGAGTGAATAAAGCTCTCATCTTCATGATCGGCTGGAAGAGTGCTTCTTGGAAGATATCCGGAAGAAGGATAGAAGAGAAGAGAAGACGAGGAAGAAGCGGATGAGAATATTAATAAGAAGAAGAAGAAAGAAGGATGAGAAGGTAGAAGGATGAAGGATGAGGGAAGAAGGAAGAGAAGAAGAAGGATGAGAGGAAGAAGGATGAGCAAAGAAGAAGGAGAAGAGAGGATGAGAGGAACAAGAAGAAGAAGGATGAGAAGAAGAAGATGAATAAGGATGAGAGAAGAAGGAAGAAGAAGAAGAAGAAGAAGAAGAAGAAGGAAGAAGACCATTCCTGTGCCACATGACCAGCTTTCCGTTTCCGATTTTTCTTTGTCTTCTTTTTTAAACCAAACTTGCTAACAACGTGTGTTGTGATGAAAAATGAACCTGATTAAATTTCGTTTCAAAGGGTCAAGGGTGAAGTGGCATATTTTCGTTACCTGCGATAACTTGAACCGCTGAAGGGATTTTGACAAAGTGGCATAACTATAGACTGTGATACAAAGATGAACTAATTCGATGTTTAGTTTTTAAAGGTCAAAGGCCAAAGGTGAGAGCCCTTTAATTGAAAATCTGTGTTGCTGCAATAACTTTATGATCGCTCAAGAGATTTCAACCATACTTGACACTTACTGGACTGCAATACAAAGACGAACTGGTTCGATTTCGATTCAAATAGGTCAAAAGGTCATGTGACCTTCGAAAATCAGTTCCGCAGACCATAACTCTGAGTTCGAAGCATCTGATGATGTCTCTCTTCTCTATCTGTATTGCTAAAGCTTGGTGTTTGGCTTAACGGTTAGATGGCTGCTAAAGATCTTTTGGTCTTGAGTTTGGAGCCCCTTACCATTGAATTAACACCAACGTGGGTTGATAGCCTGTCATCCTTCCAAAGTTGGCAAAATGAGTACCAGCTTACTGGTAATCAGGGGAACTACATCAGCAGCACAGCTGTGCCCCCAGAAAAGGAGTGCAACCAGCAGCCACAGACGACACATGATAGCTGCTATTTCTATCTCCATTTCATTTTCAATCTGATCTTTAATTGAGGTCAAACATAACACAGAGGGTTTGACATCTGAACATGGGTGCAGACATATCCATTGATGCATTTGTGTCAAATCCTACTGTTCTATTTTCACCTTACCTCACATGGCGCGGCATGAAGCGGCGATCAGTGTGCTTTATCATTTCTTCCGTCCACTTTTCAGCCTTTCAACTTTCATTTTTATTTACCTTGGTGCGGAGACATTATGTTTCCGGGTTGTCCCCGTCCGTAATTTCGTTTACGCGATAACTCAAGAAGCAAATTGCAGAATTTCATCAAATTTGGTAAGAAGGTAAAGTAAGACAGGGCAACTTAGTGATTAGATTTTGGGCTAGATATTATAAAGGTCAAGGGTCAAAGGTCAAGGTCAAACTCTGAAATTTTTACTGTTTGCCCTAACTCAAGAATATTGGACAGAATTTCCACTCAAACTTGGTACAAAAGTAAAGTAAGACAGGTCAATTAAGTGATTAGATTTTGGGCCAGATGGTGTGTAAAGGTCCAAGGTCAAACTCTGAATTCACTTTTAATGCCCTAACTCAAGAAAATAAACTAGAACTACGTTTGTTGATGGGCACACCATCCGCATTTCCACGCGCACTGCGTTTGTCCCATTAACGCTATGGTGAAATTTTATCTTGCAAATGGATTGACTATCTTTTCTATTTGATCTGCTTTGACCAAAGACTTACTATGTTTACTAAATCAGAAGTCATTGCAAGCATGTCAACATTTCCATTGAAACATTAATTTAACACTGTCCAGTAATATAAAACTGTGCATCATTTAATCATAGAATGAACTGTGTATAATATTAATTATAATATCTCATATCAATTAGATAAATACAGTAAACCTGTGACTGTTTGTCACTCAGGGGGCCACATAAGTAAGTTCCTTATAAAATAATTTACCCATGTACAATGGTAAATACACTTTTAAAAAATCAGCCCCCATGACCCACCCCCTCTGGCCCGGCCCCAAGGGGTCATATATCAAAATCCGACAGTGTTGTGCACTTCCCATACATATATCTACTGTCCAAAGTTTCAAGTTCCTATCTCAAACGGTGGAGGAGGAGCTACTTTTGACCCCCTGCTCGCTAAGCACCCCCTACCCCCAAGCAACCCTCTGATACATATGTGTTTAAAAAATATGTTGTTAAATGTATAACTCATGAATAGTTTGAATAAAAAGCTATTAGACCAATTTTTTTTTTTAATCGACCCCCATAACCCAACCCCTCTGGCCCGGCCCCTTGGGGTCATATCAAAAATCCGAAAGTGTTGTGCACTTTCCCCATACACATATTCTACTATGTCCCAAAGTTCAAGTTCCTATTTCAAATGGTGTAGGAGGGTTACAGGGTAAGACAGACGGACGGAACGTACTATGGGGAAGTGCACAACACTTTCGGATTTTTGATATGACCCCAAGGGGCCGGGCCAGAGGGGTTGGGGTTATGGGGGTCGATTAAAAAAAAAATTGTCTAATAGCTTTTTAATTCAAACATATTCATGAGTTATACATTTAACAACATATTTTTTTAAACACATATGTATCAGGGAGGGTGCTTGGGGGTAGGGGGTGCTTAGCGAGAGGGGGTCAAAATAGCTCCTCCTCCACCGTTTGAGATAGGAACTTGAAACTTTGGGACAGTAGATATATGTATGGGGAAGTGCACAACACTGTCGGATTTTTATATGACCCCTTGGGGCCGGGCCAGAGGGGGTGGGGTCATGGGGCTGATTTTTTAAAAGTGTATTTACCATTGTACATGGTAAATTATTTTATAAGGAACTTACTTATGTGGCCCCCATGAGTGACAAACAGTCACAGGTTTTACTGTATTTATCTAATTGATTATGAATAATTATAATTAATATTTATACACAGTTCATTCCTATGATTAAATTGATGCACAGTTCTATATTACTGGACAGTGTTAAATTAATGTTTCATGAAATGTTGACATGCTTGCAATGACTTCTGATTTAGTAAACATAGTAAGTCTTTGGTCATAAAGCAGATCAAATAGAAAAGAATAGTCAATCCATTTTGCAAGATAAAATTTCACCTAGCGTTAATGGGACAAAGCAGTGCGCGTGGGAAATGCGATGGTGTGCCATCAACAACGTAGTTCTAGTTTATTTCTTGAGTTAGGGCATAAACAGTGAAATTTCAGAGTTTGACCTTGACCTTTACACCATCTGGCCCAAAATCTAATCACTTAATTGACCTGTCTTACTTTACTTTTGTACCAAGTTTGATGAAATTCTGTCCAATATTGCTTGAGTTAGGGCGTAAACAGTAAAATTTCAGAGTTTGACCTTGACCTTTGACCCTTGACCTTTATAATATCTAGCCCAAAATCTAATCACTTAATTGCCCTGTCTTACTTTACCTTTTTACCAAATTTGATGAAATTCTGCAATTTGCTTCTTGAGTTATCGCGTAAACGAAATTACGGACGGACAACCCGGAAACATAATGTCTCCGCACCAAGGGTAAATAAAAATGAAAGTTGAAAGGCTGAAAGTGGACGAAGAAATGATAAACACACTGATCGCCGCTTCATGCCGCGCCATGTGGGAGGTAAGGTGAAAATAGAAAGTAGGATTTGACACAAATGCATCAATGGATATGTCTGCACCCATGTTCGATGTCAACCCTCTGTTATGTTTGACCTCAATTAAAGATCAGATTGAAAATGAAATGGAGATAGAAATAGCTAGCTATCATGTGTCGTCTGTGGCTGCTGGTTGCATCCTTTTCTGGGGGCACAGCTGTGCTGCTGATGTAGTGCCCCTGTTACCAGTAAGCTGGTACTCATTTTGCCAACTTTGGAAGGATGACAGGCTATCAACCCACGTGGTGTTAATTCAATGGTAGGGGGCTCCAAACTCAAGACCAAAGATCTTTAGGCAGCCATCTTAACCGTTAAGCCAACACCAAGCTTTAGCAATACAGATAGAGAAGAGAGACATCATCAGATGCTTCGAACTCGAGTTATGGTCTGCGGAATGATTTTCGAAGGTCACATGACCTTTGACATATTGAATCGAAAATCGAACCAGTTCGTCTTTGTATTGCAGTCCATAAGTGTCAAGTATGGTTGAAATCTCTTGAGCGATTCATAAAGTTATTGCAGCAACACAGATTTTCAATTAAAGGGCTCTCGACCTTTGGCCTTTGACCTTTAAAAACTAAACATCGAATTAGTTCATCTTTGTATCACAGTCTATAGTTATGCCACGTTTGGTCAAAATCCCTTCAGCGGTTCAAAGTTATCGCAGTAACGAAAATATGCCACTTCACCCTTGACCCTTTGAAACAGAAATTTAATCAGTTCATTTTTTCATCACAACACACGTTGTTGGCAAGTTTGGTTTAAAAAAAGAAGACAAAGAAAAATCGGAAACGGAAAGCTGGTATGTGCACAGGAATGGTCTTCTTCCTCTTCTTCTTCTTCTTCTTCTTCTTCTTCTTCTTCTCTCATCCTTATTCATCTTCTTCTTCTCATCCTTCTTCTTCTTCTTCCTCTCATCCTTCTCTTCTCCTTCTTCTTCTCATCCTTCTTCCTCTCATCCTTCTTCTTCTCTTCCTTCTTCCTCTCATCCTTCTTCTTCTTCTACCTCTCATCCTTCTTCTTCTTCTTCTTATTAATATTCTCATCCTGCTTCTTCCTCTTCTTCTTCTTCTTCTAATCCTTCTTCCGGATATCTTCAAGAGCACTCTTCCAGCCGATCATGAAGATGAGAGCTTTATTCACTCATCTTCAAATATTGTACAATAATTGGATAGTCCATTCACTGTTGCTAACACTGTTTTTTTTTTTATTCCCTCCATCTTGGTCATTTTGTTCAACCTCCAATGAATTCGAACTCCCGCCTGAAAGGGCAGCAATTCGGGCGGTGTATAACGCACACATCATAGTTTACTCTTCATATTGCAGTTTTCGCAAAGCAAATTGTTTGAGAAAGAGATCAAAATAATGGCTCGTATTATAAGATCTCACATAATAGTAATAATAAAAAAACAACAACACTTCTGTTCGTCTTCGATTGGATCGAGTAAAATAATAAGTGAATTGAGTGAGCGGCTCGAGGGAGGTTCGTTGGCACCTTGATGAGGCGGTACGATAAATGTGTTGCGGTTTTCGATTCGAGAAGTTTGCTTTAACCGGTTTTAAACACAATACGACGCATTTTCTTATACTAAGGTGTTGTGCCATTTGAAGAACAATATCAAGAATTGGGTTGGCCGGGGAAAGCTTGGCCCAAGTCTTTCACGAACCGGTTGGACAGGCGTGGTGCGCGGCTGAGGTTAGGGCAGCAATTTGTGATTTGTTCATGATGCCGGCGATAGCTCACCTCCTCTTGACGAAGCACACGGTGGGATATTTAACGTCCACCGACTAATGCTGGGAGATGTGACGTGCAGTATAACGTGCATGTTATGGGGACGACACACATTGATGAATGGCCCTGCCTACGTGAAACATCAGGATGACAGCTTGTAGCTGGGTTGGGAATCGAACCCAGGCAAGACAGCTTCGAGGCGAGTGTGCATACCTCGAGGCTATCCTGCTTAGCCCAGAAAAAGGAAACTTCATATCAAAGCAAATTGCACTTTTCTTCTCACTTGGTATGTCGGCATTCGATTGGACCTGGGGGGTTCTCTCTTTGACGAGAAAGTGAAAACATCCAGTTATTAAGTTTTATTTCAACACATGAGACGGTAAACTTGTCTGCATTAACATGCTGTCACTACCGGTTGAAGTGTAGATTCTTGTACTGTCCAGCTGCTGGCATCTCCTCTTGTGTCTCGTGCTGTGTGTGTTGCAGGAAGAGAGAGAGAGAGAGGGGGGTGTCTGTGTCGAGCCCTTAAAGCGAGTGAGGGATTTCTCGGACAAAAGATCACGAAGAAACACGGGCAGTGCGGCTGATTGGTTGACGAGGTTGCACAGGTAGGTCCACACCTGCAGCCATGCCGACGGTTGTACTGCTGGACACTTCGCTGTCGATGGCAAGACCCATCTGCGGTGAAGCTGCGGATGAAGTTCAGCGGAAGCACCTGGCGGCACATGGCCTTGGCATACTTTTTGAGCACCTGTCTTCCCAGTATCGCCTCGAGTTCACTGCTCTCGCCGCTTTCTCCTCTGCTTGCAAGCTTTTGGTGCCGTTCACGCGGGACTGCAATGTGCTGCAGGTGCATTCATCTCGTAATAAGTAGTACTAGCGATACCCGTGCACATGCACGGGATAGCAGTACAACATAGCTGGTAGCCCACGACAGACCGTACACGGGGAATGACAAAAATACGCATTGTGCAAAATGCAAGTGGTACTATGGAACGCCAAGACTTCCCAAACATTGTCGGCATGTCCGCTAAGTGCCACAGCAATTTCATAGGGATCGTGTGACGGCGAGCCGAGTTTTTAGTGTGCAAGCTTGGTATTATAATAGAGATTACGTTGCCTTGTGGAACGATGCACGACTGGTCAAGTTGCTGTATTCACAAACATTTTACAACAAACATTCTCGGTTATTCATTCCGGTACCCAAGTATCTCACAAACACCTGCTGTTGTTAAACCTTCACCCTTCACTGCTCTATGATGTGTACCCTATACATCAGACGGCCTACAAGGACTTCGTAGTCACTGTCCTGTTTATCATCGCCGAAAACAAACCATAGTACAGTCCAAACAAGCTACCAGGGTGGACTGGATATGCTTTGTGGACGCAGCACCGTTTTGCACAATAAGGTCCGGATCCGTAATATGTATCTTAGCGTGGCATAATATGATACTTTTATGTACGCAACACAGAAGTGAGGGGGTTAAACGGGTTTCCATCATGATGATGCATCGTTTTGTGGGGACATGGCGATGCTGCGGATTCGGTGCCCGCTGAAGATCAAAACAGGAATTTGGAATTTGATCAGAGTGCCAATACACTGTGGCCTACTCTTTTTAAAGTCCAACGTGAGATGTATAGCAACCTAGAGGTACGCACTTTCGTCTCCAGGCTGTCTAGCCTGGGTTTGAATCCCGACACAGATATAAACTCTCCTCATCCTGGTGTTTCACCGTTGGGTGATTCATCTCTGTGTGTGCCGTCCCACAGATGGATGTTAAACTGGGTGTCCCATCTGCTAGCATTAGTTGGTGGACGTTAAAGATCACAGGATGTTTTTTTTGCGATGAGTCGGTGAGTTGATGTCAGCACCATGTCCGTATTCCAAATTCCTTTCAAAATCGGCTCCTGTCTAACACCAGGCCTGACCAGCCGGTTTGTGATAAGACTTGGGTCAAAACTCATCCCACATTTGACCCTACAACAAGGTGCACATTGATTTTTGTAGTAGTAGTAGTAGTAGTCGTAGTTGTAGTGCTTTTGTTTGAATGGCTTTTCGAGGCTTGTGATTGGGGTGCAGGGAAGCTCAAGCAAACATAAGTTTAAGGTTTAATGTTGCAGTAGTAGTAGTAGTAGGAGTCGTCATTCAACCAAAATATATTTAACATCCACAAGCGAATGGTCGCAAAAGTGAGAACAGTATTTCCATTAATGTGTTAAGGCATTGCTCCCAGGAAGAGCTCAGCTGCGTGGATGACCAGGACAAGACCTGCATTGAAGTGGCACTGCAGACGGCAAGCACTTTAGTGCAAGAGGAGTGGGGTCTTAACACTTGCTGTCAGGTGAGGTTTGGGTTCATCTCACACTCTTATTATCCCAGTTCACTCCGATGTTCTTCGGTCCAAGTAATGTCTGCTTTTTCATTCCAAATCCCCACTATCGGGATGCATCTGGTCTTCCTGTACCCAAGTGATGTTTTCATGTTTTTGTTCACAAGCAGATTGTGTTGGTGACCGATGGTTGCCTTGGCATTGGCAAGGGTTCGTTGCGGCACTCGCTGAGGACCCTAGCACAACGCACTGAGAACAACACTTTTCCCCTGCCATTTGCTTTCCCTGCCAAGCTTCATGTGATGTGTGCCGCTAGCCTCGAAGAGGTGAGGCGAGAGGGGTGTGTGTGTGTGTGTGTGTGTGTGTGTGTGTGTGTGTGTGTGTGTGTGTGTGTGTGTGTGTGTGGCTGATCTGAATTTCGAACTACGGAACCTTTAAACGTACATCTTTTCTGATACATTTTGCATGACATGTTGCTATGGGTTTCACTTTAGCTGCTTACGCTCACATTGGTCTTGATTCTCATCATATAATTGTGAACCTTTTGCTTCCTGTCATATTATGGCTGCAGCTACAGGCCATGGGAACATTGGACAGCTTGGAGAGGTTGGTTGAGCTTAATAATGGGCAGGGAAAGGTCTACACCTTGGAGGGTTCCATTTCTATCAAGGCAGCACAGGCCATGTTTTGGTGAGTCCGTTGATTCAGCTCAACAGTTTGAGTTGGCATGTTTTGCATTCCCATCTGAATCCATGGCTCGTGATGTTGGGGACCCATGTTCAAATCGCATTATAATGTGTCTGTAATTCACCTGAAAGTATGTCGACGTCTCCTAATGTCGTCGTCCTGCACGTCAGTTGTGTGCAAGCTCTTGAATGAGCCTTGGATCCGTGTTAAGAAACAATCCTTCTCGGGATATAGATAATGCGGAGGTGCTTGATGTGCCAGAAAATTTTGAGAATGTCGTTTTCCCTCCCCATTATTTGTAGCAAGCTCATCGATGATGCATTTTCACCATTTTTGTCGGTTCTACACTGTGGACACCTCTCTTCTGAAGTCCACCTCTTTCCACGACCAGAACCCATCGTACCTGAAAACCAGCTTGAACCACACCCCATCACGGTCTCCACAGGTGTGACTTCACATCCACAGTGAGAACCGTTCTCTACACAAGATGGTACCCCTAACAATCAGAACATCTAAAAATCAACCTTGCCAAACTCGTGGTCTACCTGCATGCTGGTTTGATTTGTTTTGGTTTGCATTTGCGAGGTCTTAGAAAATTGAGTCACATGACCATTTGCTCGCGTGAGTGTTATCTCTAAAGAGCAAATAATCATGATGTTCACAACAGATGGCAGTTGGTGCATGACTCTTCTGATTCTGAATCTGATGTGCCATACTCTGATGCAGAGTGTCGGTACTGCCAAAGCAGTTTCTTGGCAAGGGTTGTACTGGGTGGTTTGTTATTGCCTTCCCAGCAGCAATTTATTCAGGGTGCCGGTGATGGCTCACCTACTCTTCGCTCATGGGCACCGTGGGATCTGTAATGTCCACGAACGATTGCCGGGAGACCGGACGCCAGTTTAACGTCCATCCGAGGGACGGCACGCACATTGATGAATCACCCTCCCTGTGAAACACCGGGATTACATTTTATAGCCGGGCCGAGATTCAAACCCAGGCTAGACAGCTTTGAGGCGAGCATGCGTACCTCAAGGCCATCCTGCCAGCCCTGTGTGATTGTCCAAGAGCTTTATTTATTTCCTGTCCACAGATTTGCAAATCGTGGGGTTCATTGAGATTGGTGATGTCGCCAGCCCACCTGTACTCTCTCGACACCTTGTCCTACCTACAAGCTCCACAAAGGGTGAGCTGTTGTTGGGTGTAAAATATTATTTTCATTTTGTTTTGATGACTGATGGGTTGTTAGCCATCACCAAGATATATATTTCGAAAAACTAACACTTGCTAAAATTGTCCAATCATGGTTTTATTGGACATTGAAATACCTTGCATCAATTTGGCACAGTTGTCACACTTATGCATATCAGTGATGGTGCAACCAGCGATGCTTACGATGGCTGATTTGGCTGCAATTCCAAGCCAACAATGCCGGAAGCAACCTTCAGGTACGTGAGCAGTGACCTGATTCCAATTTGGTTTTGGCAGCCTTGGTCATGCAAAATTTCAATGGAAAACACTGGTGCCATATCTTTGGGACAATGTGGTTACGGAAAAGATAAACCATGAAAGAGTGCTGATTAAGGGAACGCAAAACATGCCAAGGATGCCGTGCGCAGAATGTGGTCATGTGACTTAACGAGCACAAAAGCTTCATGTTATAACTTTTATATTGATTCTGCCTCTTGTGCTCCCAAACCTTCACACCACGTGACTTACTTGTCCCATAAATGGCATTAAAGTGCTAATAGTAGGGACGTGTTTTTAGATGGAGGTGATGAGGGTGGTGCTCCTCACGTTGAGGATGGTGGTGAGGAAGAGGTGAGTGTACAGAAAGCTGGCAGTCGCCCATCCTTCTGTGTTCTGCTGCATGGTAGCCTCAAAGTGGAAGCAATGGTGGCCATGGTACAGCTTGGGTGAGTTTTGTGGAGGAAGCTTATAATGGGACGATGAAAACGGTGAAAACCTCCAAATGTACATGCTTGAACGTTTACCGAGTTATGATGGCGTTAAGAAGCGCTTGATGTGTCGGATGCAGTCCCGAGTGGCTGGGCATGCTCCATTCACAGGCAGACAGCAAAAAGAAATCCAACTTGATGTTGTCCTTGTTCTATCCTGGCACGGAGATGATGCCCTGGCTCGGACGGCTTGACCGCCTCACACCTATCTCAGGTGCTGCGGCCATGTTTGTTGGGGTTTGGAGGTGGAAGAGGGGAGGGGTGATCGTAACAGCTTGGTATTACTGGGGAAGGAGAAAGAGTGTGGGATATGGAAGCTTTGTCTCTCTTTGAATTAAATTTCTCCGAAAAGTGATGCATCATGAAATGTTGATTGCATCAGGTTACTATTATTTTTTTGGGATGGAATAAGGTTCTGAAGCACCTTATGTTGAAATTTGGGTTCATAAGGACTTTTTTGTTAAATCGCTGGTGTAGTCACCTTTGTTAAAATCACTGTAACACCATCGTCGTTTGCATCCAGATGTGAGAATTGTACTTACCAATATCGTGTGGTTCTTGCTTGTTAGATTTTGCAGAGAATCCTTATGGGGAGGACAACTCGAAGATGCCTTTCCCAGTGATTCCAGAATCCAAGCGAAGCTATGCACAGAACGTGGTCGTGTGGATCAAACCAAGCGCCTTGCAGGTATCTTGACCTCGGAGCCAAACGCAAACTTCATGAGTAAGGTTTGTGCTATATAGTCTGTTTTCTAGCCCTTCCATGAGCCTTCACTTTGTATACAAAAAACCCTGCTCCGGGGTATGGGGTTTGTCAATGTACATCCCACAAGTAACTCTCACCCACACGGAAGAATCTTGTACTTTAATACCGAGTTGGGGCGTTCTCACGTGGTTTTGTGGAGGTAATAATTAGGGCATCTTCAACTTTATAAACGCTTACATTGCCGGTGTCAAGTTGATGACAAAATGTTGAACCTGTGCACGATACCATTTCATTTACAAAAATGATTTGACATGTAATGGCGGTGGATTGCCAATTTTAATCACGAACGATAGTTCTTCTGAGTGGACTGCCGTTATCTATAAGGTAAACGTGTGCCACGTTTCACGGTCCACCTCATCGCTTGAATTCCCGTTTCCACCAATACACACGACAAAAATTGCTCGTTTGAGGTGAGACATCTACGAACCCGTCGGACACGGCTACCCTGCTAGTATCTAATACACAGCAAACCATGATTTTTAATTTATTATATGTATGCACAGTCAAGGCTCATGGAAAAGCTAGTACTTTTACTCCACTGAACGGATCATGACAAAAGAAACAGTAGACAGAGAGGGTGGGGGGGGGGGGGGGGGGAATACAAACAGCAAAGCTGATGCCAAGATAGGCTTGCACAAACAATGGGTGTGGGCAGGAATGAGGGACAGGAGAGGATGCATACAGGAGAGAAACTGGAAATTTGGGAGAAGGGAGGATGGGGTACAAAGGGGGGGTTAACGAGTGTAGAAAAGATCATGGCTTTGGATTGGGGATGATGGGAGATGGTGGTGAACAGCTGTCTTGAAGACCTGGAGGGAAGAATGAGATTGAAGAGGATGTAGAAGTTGATTTCACAGGTGGGAGAAAGAGGAACAAATGAATGGAGGTGAGCAGTGATCCTGGATTTGGGTGGTTACCAGAAGAGGGTTGACGATGCACCATATGAGCCCTGCAGAAACCTGGGGGGTGGACAAAGCACAGAAAGAGCAGAGGGTGCAAGACCAGAAATAAAGCGATAGAAGATACAGAGAGAACCACCGATCTGTCTGCGATGGCAAAGTGATAGACCCATAGACTCAGCTTTATCACGGGAGATTCCAATGATCTTGAAGGCCCTGGTTTTCCATGGCATCAAGCTGAGCAAGATGTGAGGCAAGGGAACCAGCCCAGAGAGGAAAGCAATACTCCATCAAGCTGCGGATGAAGGCCTTGTCGGTGGATCGGAGTTCAGGTGTGTCAAGGAAGGAATTTGTACGACGGAGAATGCCCAGTCGGCGGTTTACTTTGGAGGCCAATGTTGAAATGTGGTTTTGCCCAAGAAAGATCGTGGTTGATAGTGAGACCAGGAGTATGAATGACAACCTCCTCAAGAGGATTGTTGAAGTATCTGGGGCGTGGGAGGTTTGCAGACGCTCCTTTCAGAGAGAGATAGTGAGAGTGTGAGAATTGTCAGGCTTGAAAGACATATTCAAAGTGTTTGACCAGCTTGTGATTTTTTTTTCTTTTTTTCCTCAAGGTCTGAAGAGAGGGAAGAGGCTGCAGCCTGTGTGTTTTATAATGTGTGTTTGTAAAATTCTCAAGTAAGGATTTCCTTTAGGTTGTGGAAATCCTGAGGATCTGTTGCTTTGCTTGGCAACCAATCAAATTAAAGAAAGGAAGAGGTGTCCGAAAGCTCGATGACGGCTAAGCAATCTACAAACTGTGTTCAGGAAGAGACAGAAGCACTAGTGGAGGCTTTTCTCAAGCACAAGAGACATCACATTGTAGTTATGATATGTGTTGTTGAAGCACTTTTGTTTACAACACTATAACTATAAATAGTGTGTAATTGTTAAGAATCCCTCGATTTGGGTAAAACCTGGGTCCACAGGGTAAACGGGGACTTTCCCCGAGTTGAACGAGGCCCCACACATATCTCTACAACACGGGATTGATGAGTTATGAACCAAGTAACACGCCACATTCAATGTATTTATTATGTACGCAGTTGACCTTTTTTCCTGGGGTCACCGTTGGTATCAATTTAATTGGTATCAAAATAACCTGAACATAAAGTAATAAATGTTCATACCATGAAAGTACCACTACACAAGCAGCATGGACTAACGACTCATTCAGGTGCACCTGCAGTATCTGCATCAGAACACACCTTCACATCGGCTCAGATATGTGTTAAACACAGTTTATAAATAAATTATTTAAAACATATTGTTGTGGAAATGACTCCTGGGGGGGGATCTAAGATCCTTCGTATAATTCCAGTTATTAGTGTTCGCGATAATCGTGACCAATTTCCATGAAGAGCACCTTAAGGACGGTTTTAATGAATATTCAAATACGCAATGATCCTCAAATGAAGGATGTCCTTAAGAGGTAAATCCTCAAATCCTTCCTTAAGAATGCTTTTTTGCAATCTGGCCTATGCCTTTATGTGGTGTTGGTGCTGCCAAAGCAGTTACTCGGCTACGATCCTGCTCAGGCCGCCACTCCAACAGGTAGTCAGAGCAGGAATTTGGGATTTGGTCATAGTGCTGTCGATAGCTCGCCTACTCTTTGCGAAGGATACCGTGGGATCTTTGTTGTCCATCAACTAATGCCGGTAGATGGGAAGCCCGTTGAAGGTCCATCCGAGGGGCGGCACAAACATTGAATCGCCCTGCCTGTGAAACACCCGGATAACAGTTTATAGCTGAGTCAGGATTCAAACCCAGGCAAGACAACTTAGAAGCGAGTGTGCATACGCTCTATCTTTTGAGAAAGGCCTTAATTTTAATTTTATAAGAATTAAAAAAACTCAGTTGGCATCTTGGTTGCAGAATATTTATGGGCAATGACATGTTATGTACACGCAGGGTTTGAAGCAACATGTAGATGGTCCCTTCAGTTTTTATATGCATGTGTATATGCAGTATTAATACCATTGTCATGGCTGATTGTGCAGTTGAAGTTGTGCTTCATTTTAATACCAACCTGTTATTTGTGTCCACCAGGGTGATATTCAGAGGGTTCTCAGGAATGCCAGAAAGCTACCGGAGAAATTGCAGACCTTCTACAAGGTTGCTTTTTGCCGGTCTTTCATTAAAATGACTTGAATGTTGATTAGTTTCTGCACTTAATCGGGTGACTCGAGTAACGGTGTTCTCTTTCGTTCCTAGGAGGTTAACAGACTTCGGCGTGCAGCATTGGCTTGTGGATTCACCGACCTTCCAAATGCTGTTGCTGAACTGCTCGAACGTGAATGCAGCCTGTTGCCCGACAAGACGCACCCGGATGTTGCCTTTCAATTGATCCACGCTGCTAAACAGTTGCGCCGTTCCACGCGCCGCCCTGCAGAGCACACTAACTACGAGTACACCATTGTGCCGTTGCGTACCCACTTCTCCGACAACACGGGGGATTGAACAACAGCTCTACCAATGAAATGCATCAATTCGTGTTTTGTATCATCACTGCTCGTGGGGTCTGGGTACTTACTTTAATTGTTTACATTCATCTACTGAGACGACAAGGTTTATCCAGCTTCACCCCCTGCCTTAAAAGTGAGCTTGAGTTACAACTCGATTAATGTTAATTTTTTGAAGACCCCTTGAACAAAAGCCTTAATCTCTGTGCTTGGTTCTTTGCAGGGCTTGTCCCCCATCCCAAAACCAGACATGTTTTAGAATTTCACCATCAAAATTATCCAAAGATGAACATGATTAGTTTCTTGATGCTGCAAATTTGCAAGCAGTATGTATATGAGGAACATCCATCCCATTCGTCATAAATCACATGCTGTATAAGAAACAGAAAACTTCCAGAGTTTGTGTGATCAAATCCAATTTGATTCAACAGTAACGTGATCCATTTACAAAAACAAATCTTCCTGATAACCAAGCTCAGCCTTACCTTTACCTCATTTGGTTTGACCAGAGCTGAAGGCAAGACGGACCTTGATTATAATTACACACGTGAGAACTTCAAATTAGCCTTTCAAGATTTGGTAAATTTTGAAGATGAATATTTACTTATTGAAGATGAACACAAAGCTGACATGTAATAAATAATTCACCTTTATTTCAAAAGAAAAACCAATATGTTTTTCATCGAGAAATGTTGGAACTTTTCTTTCCACAATTCCATTCATAATTGAAGGTGTTCTTCAAACTCGATCAGGTAATAAATAGCTTTGAGTTTGCACGCCACGTAATCATTTAATGCTGAAGGTGATTTTAAAGTTGATCTGATCCACTTCAAATACTTTGCTCCGTCTCAGCCGAAGGCAAACAATTCCAAAGTTTCTTGATGACATCTGGATGTAGTGCCAGGAGGTTGAAGTCAAAAGTGGTGCCAGTCACCTGAAAGTGACTGGTCTTCTCGACGAGGTCCACAACCTGCAAGCATATGCATACATGGCTATCCTCCTGAAAGTGGAAGTAAATTCATCACATGCTTTATTTCTAGGTTATAATGCACATGATGTGGAAGGACTACTGCATTTGTTGGAGGCAAACAATAATTGTTCAATTGTGAGCTATGTTACTCCCATGCACAATATAATTTGTATACAGCAGTTTTCCAATTATGATATTTGTAGGGTAAATGAGTCCAGGCAGACAAGCCAGGTCCTAAATCCAGAAACAGCTCAGAAGGCATACTGTAGCATTTTCCTACTTTGATACATGGGTCATTAAAGGTTAGTCACAAGACTTGTATGCATGCATACCCAGAATGCTTTGCACCACTACGACCTCATGTTGCGGCAACCACCTAAAAGTTTTTAAGCAGTCCGTCATCCCTTTACTATAACAGAACAAAAATACAAATCAACCTGGAAGAACCATCACACTTGGAATACGATACAAAAATCACAGGAAACTACATCTCAAATGCTAAAGTGTGTGTGTTTGTCACTTCATTGAACACATATTATGCATGCAACAACCCACCTTAACCAACAAAACTAAAAAAACACTTTGTAAATTGGACAATTTCATTTCTTATTCACTGCCTTGCAGAAGCTACACAAAGGTAGAAAGGGAATGCTCCCCCAACCGTGGCCATCAGTGGATGGGAGAAAGATGGAACAATTCCAGGACTGGTACCAAAGAACATAATTCTGAGAATGGTTCCGAGTCCGAAAGTGAAATTTATCAATTTGGAAAGCTCTTTGCCGTTGCAGTAGTGGCACGTATTCTGCACTTATAAAACAAGCAAAGCCAGACGCAGTAAAAAATTAATATATTAAAGGTTAAACAAGTAGCGTTACAAATTACACCATCCCCATGCCAAATAAAAAAATAAATAACAATCCTCCAGCGCGTGACATTGCAGGGGCACCTTAGGTGCCTGGGGATGCCGCCTTGCAGGACATGAAGTCGGAATTGGGAGGGAGCGGTGCACAATAATTGATTGCAGAATTAAAATAAATAATGATTGTAAAATAATTAATTTCTCAATCACTTGTAGAATGGCATACCTAAACCACGACCGTTTCATCCAAATATAACTTTGAAAATCAAGCAATTCATCAAAAAATGAATAATTAATTCATCAAAAATACTCTTTATAGCCAAATCACTTGGTCACTGTCATGTCAAAATATCATCTTCCAAGCTCAAAATATGCCTGAGATATTGCCAGGATGAGAAAAATAAATAAGTAATAAATCGATAATAATTAAGTAATTGATTAATAAAAAAATAACTTTTTTGCCAAAGCAAATCTTCACTTTTGTCCCCAAATTTCAGCTTCCTTGCTCAAAGGATGGCTGAGATATTGCCCGGACAAACAAGAAAACGGAGTAAAAACAGAGTACTCCCTTCAGCGCCCG
>CM068962.1:33118773-33135037 GCA_035128595.1 Eptatretus atami | reverse complement strand
GACATCTCATCCTTCTGACAGACAGCAGCCTCTTCCCTCTCCTCAGACCTTGAAAAAAAAAAAATCACAAACTGGTCAAACACAATTTTTCTTATGTATACATATTGTCCATCCTTTATGTTCTCCCTTACCTCCCATCTTTACCTGCATCCCTCGTTTGTCTGTCTCCATCTACTTTCTACCTCTGCCCTGCTGTTGGATTTTTCACCCTTTCTCCTGTTCCCCGATTTGTTTCTGCCATCGTCTTCCACGAGCTAGACCTGTTTAAAAATACAATAATAAATAAATAAATAAAAAAAAGTCTTGCCCGACATTCATGGCATGTTTCGGAACGTATCCCACGAATTCAGGGACTTGCAGTACTATAATATATATATATATATATATATAGTATATATATATATATATATATATTACATATTTAACTACGTGCTGCCTTCATGCACCAAAGTGAGTGCCCCAGTTACTTTGCGGTGTAGTGCGGTAGAAAAAGGTCATGGACCACGGTGTGTCCCGTCTATTGTTTAACAGGTGAAACCAGCGTACAATGCAAAACAGAAGGATATATAATAAGTAATGTATTAATCCCTATAGACGACTCTTCAGACACAAATAACATTCAATAAGATTGCATCAATTATTTTTAAAGAAATATTCAATGCTTTTGGAACTCCCCAAAGCTACATGACAGGTTTCAATGCAGTTTTTAATTAACTCACGATTTTCAAGTCAGCAACTTATCTCATTTACCCCCGTTCTTAATTTTAAAAAAACCCCAGCAGGGAACAATTTGGTGTTAAAGTCGGTTGTGATCATGTTCGAAACAGGCTCTGTTGCCCCAATAAGTGCACACGGAGTGACATCCGACTGGCCAGTTGCATTGCGAGTCCCCAGAGGGTGATCTTCATATCACCAAAGGAAGTAGATTAGTATCCACTACTCGCCATTAAGGACCACACAGCAGACCATCAGTGCCGAGGGATCAGGATGGAGAACTTGGCCATGGTTTTGTCGATATGCCCAGAGAGGATTTGCCTGCATGGATGCCGGTTCTGTGACACCCGCAGGATAGTATTGGTTCATTGAGAACCCGACCGGCCAGCATGTTAAAAGAAATAAATAAATAAAAATGACCAGCTGAAATGCAGCTCGTTCGAGAGTTGGGGCTGTGGTCAACATGCCACTCAGCACCCTCATTGCTGTTGTCGCTGGATTATTAAAATTAACTTCAGCTTGGATGTGTCATGCATCCAGCTGTAGCTTCTCTTTGGTTATACAATGTTCCATTCCCCCAGGTATGGCTCTCTGGCCACCTTATATTGTGTCCTACACAAGGCCACTCCACGGCCTGGCGTCGAGGTATCTGCGTAGATGTACTTGTCTGTGGCCCAGATAAGCATGCCCCATAATAATTCTTTCCCCCAATCCAATTTCCTTTTTGTGGGAGTATAGCTGTCATGTTATTTGGACATATTAGTCTAAATACAATCCTCAAGCCACTTGGACATTAACCCCCACCAACTTTTTGCCATCAGCAACCCTGACAGTCTACACAAGTGTCCTTTTCCACATTAACCACAATACACCTTATCAACTTTTCCAATCATGTGGAATATATTATTGATCCGTAACAATATTATATATATTTATATTTCTCAGAACAACATTCACGGAAGATATGTTCATGAAAAACGCTGGGAATGTCAAATCCGTGAATGTCAGGGCATTGTTTCAATGGGAAAAGGGGGGATAGGTTCCCCGCGGTTCATGATTCATAAGAGAAAATCATAAATCCCGTTTAAAAAATAAATAAAAAACACATGGATACACCCACAAAAAGGTGAAACAACAAACAAACTGCAAACGAGAAAAAAATAAAAATAAACCAATATCACCCGCAGGGTGACCCGTATCTTGCCAAAAGGTGACCACGTGTGACTTCTTTAAGGTCACACTGAGGTGAACAGAGCTGCTATCCACCAGGAGCGACTCCTTGAGGAAAATCTGCTACGAGAGATTCGATCGTTCTACAGATAACCATGAAAAATATGTGTTTGCCTCATAACGTCACCAAATTACGTCATAATTCTCAAGCTTGACATATCTAGAAAGCACTCATCGAGGTGTTCAATTGATGGGTACTACACGATATGTTCCTAAAACTTGAAAATTTGACCCTGGGTCAAATATGTTTGACCTCAGGCGCTAACCATGAAGGTCAAGGCCAATCGCCACCAAAAACTAATCAGCTGAGCGCCAGACCATATACTACATTCCCATAAAGTTTGGAGAGATTCGATTAAAATTACTCAAAAAATAAGGGTTCGTCGACTCCCTGATTTGCGACAAAGTGACCTTGACCTTTGAACTTGACCTTCAAAATTTTATGCGCTGAAAGGGACCTCTATAGGCCTCTGATATGCGAAGTTACAAAAATTTCCAATGATAACTGTGCTCTGCAGAGTGATTTATACGTGATTACAGACAAAAAAAAACAAAAAAATAAAATAAAATAAAAACACATTAAGGTCAAGCCAATCGCCACCAAAATTAATCAGCTGAGCCCAGACCATGAACTATATTCCATGAAGTTTGAAGACGATCCGATCAAAATTACTCAAAAAATAAGGGTTTCGTCGACTCCCCTGATTTGCGACAAAGTGACCTTGACCTTTGACCTTCAAAATTTTGTGCCTGAAAGGCCTCTATAGGCCTCTGATATGCGAAGTTACAAAAATTTCCAATGATAACTGTGCTCTGCAAATTTTTTATACGTGATTACAGACAAACCAAAAAACAAAAAAAAAAAAAAAAAAAAAAAAAAAAAACATACAAGCTGACAACATATTGTTACGGCTGTGGAAATTCGCAAACATCATTCAGGTCCCGTAGGTGAGATATATTTCTGAGAGTACAGTGTAGTTAGCCCAAACCCATTGTATAGAGGAATTAATGTGATTCATTCGGGCTGCGACGCTTTTAGTTAGGCGTTTTTCTGTTCTGCTTTATTTTTCGAACCAACCACACTTCAACGCCAACAACGCCAACCAAGCCACCAGTCCAACAACGCCAGCACCGCCACCCTCACAACCACCGCCACCATCTTCGCCACTACTCCACACCAACGAACGCCATCCTCCGCGTCACGTACGACGGTTTCCGCGTTGAAACCGTCGAACGCAAGGGGGAAGGGAAAAGTCCCCACAGCAAGGCGCGCGTTTTTCCCGCCTTTTCCTTCCTGGCCCGGCTCCAGAAACGCTTCGCCTCGCCCCCACGAGACGCAGTGTGGAGGGAACGAAGGAAACGCCCCGCTTCGAGTGCTTTCGAGAAGCGCCTCGAAGGGGGTGGAGCCAAAGGCGGGCGGAGAAAGAGGGCGTGGCGCCGGGCGTATAGAGTGAGAGGCGCAGAGGTGCTGCCCTTTTTTCTTTTGCTCTGCTCGCTCTCTTGGTTCGACGCTCTCGCTTCTGCTTCTTCCTCTGGTTCGGCGCTCTCGCTCTTCTCTCCTCTGGTTCGGCATTGCTCGGAAAGGCAGACGGGGGCCGAACGCCGGAGAGAGCTCGCGACCACGGCAGAGACGGGCGCCAAGGACTCAAACACCTCAGGGAAGTCGCGACTTCCATTTTCTTTTGGGTTTTGTGTGAACGTGTGTGTGTGGCGCCGTGTCTCGTGAAGTAGAATTGTGTGTAAGTGGTCCGTGTGTCGCGTATTCGGTGGTAGCTCTGCATTGTGGGTTTGTCTTTAGTTTGATATATGTGCATTATTGTGACTGTAAATACATGCTGTGCTTATGTGTGCTATTCGTTGTCGTGTTAAATAAAATGCTTGTTTGTTGAATTCTTCCCCCGTTCGCTGCGTCCTTCCTTCGGGGGTCTCCATCTTGTTTCACGTAAAGGGTTTGAGTGGGCGCGGGATGCCGATAATTAATCAGGAACCGTCAAGGCCGACATAACACCGCTCGGTTATCCCGTTAGCATGGAACGGGTCGCTTAAGCGGCCCGGTCCGAAGTCGGCCTGTGGCGAGGTACAACCCCTCGGTAGGTTACCCGTGCGGGTATTTAGGTATATCGACTTTCGGCGATTCACCCCATTCCGCGCGGGTAGAATGCGGACTGGTTGTGGTGAGGCCGAAAGGTCCACCCGTGACTGGATCCCGGCGTTAGCCGGGAGGTCACGACTGAATTGTCCGTCCGGTGGGCGAGGCGGTCGCGATTCGAGTCACGTGGCCAATCGCACGCGACGGGCGCGAATTCGCAACACTGGTGTACAGGAGTGTGATTCAAATTCGCCTCGGTCTCCAAGCTAAATTCAAGGAATCGGTTCAGGGGTGAGAGAAGCGACCCCCGATTCCCTCTAAATAGGAGCGAGTAAAATTAACCCCTTACGTGGAATAAGATGGCGTCTCAAGGCGAGCGGGAGCCGGGGTAATAGAAATGGATGTAGAGTGTTTAGGATCCATGGCCCAGGATGGAAACCCCAAGCAGGACATTGGTGTGCAGGAACAGTTCCCCCCCAACAAACGCAGAGCTCGAAATAGGTGCGGCGCGGCCGCCGGGTATAACACCTCCCCTTCCCCTCTCCACCAAAACCCCCGATCCTGGCCGAATCGCTCAGCCGAGTGCACCCGACATGGCCCAGCTATTCGCCATGCTGGCAAAAATGGAAGCGAATGTAAACAACAAAATGGATGGAAACGCACTCAAAATGGAAGGAATGAATAACGAGTTTAACGAAAAAAATGGATGGAATGAAAAACGAAATAAAAGGAGTGAACAAGCAAATGGAAACAAACACAAACGAAATGAAAACGAATATGGAAACAAATGCGCAAGGAATGAGGAAAAAAATGAAGAAATGCGGGGCGAGATGCAGCAAATGGCCGAAGCCTGCAGGCGGGCATGAGGGCAATAACGGGGGAGTGCGTAATGCGACGCCACGTGTGGAGCGAACGAGCTGGGAGGGGGTGCAACCGTTGCCAGGCCCGCGGTGAACGCGGTGAGGAGAAAATAATTCGGGAGACGTGTTGGGCGAGGGTCGTGACAGAGAAAGTGACGGTGACGAGAGGGAAAATTAAATGGGGTGACCGAAACGTGTGAGACGAGAACCGAGGTGACGACAAAGGAAAATAAAATAGTGGAGACAAGGGAGGTAATGGGTGAAGAGTTGGCAGAGACACGGGAGATAGAGGGTGAATTGGACGGGGTTAAAGACGCACACACACACACACACGGAGTTAGTGGAGGACCATGAGGGGAGCTGGTGGACTGTGTTGTGACCCGGTGCGAGCAGCGGGATGGCTGCCTCCAGGAACGAGGGAGGGAGTTTGCCCCCTTGAGCGAGTCACGACCAGGTGAGTTCGGTCGTGTCGAGCGAGTTCGAGGGGACGAGTGCTGTGGACGGTGTCACGGAGAGCTTGGGGGGTATAGAGGCCCCGGAACCCTTGTGGTGGCACAAATCCCCAGCGTGTTGGTCCCGGCACGTGTGGTGTCGAGGGTGTACACGAGCGTGGCGAAATGCGTGCTGCAACGCACGCAAAGCGTGGTGAAAGGCGTTGTGTGACAAAAATCCCGTGTGTGGATGAGACCCCAGGTGTGAGTGCGACCCGTGTGTGAGTGGTGTGGTCGCGAGTGTGCCAGGATGCGTGCTTCCCAGCACACCGTGTGTGGATGAGGCACCGCGGTGAGTGCCCCCACGTGTGCAAGTGGAAGGCCGTGGTGAGTGGAGCCACGTGTGCGAGAGAGGTGGCATGCGTGAGTGAACGGCGAGTGTGAGAGAGACCGTGTGTGTGAGGTCTCTGTATGTGAGTGTGTTGGAGTGGAGTCTGTGCGTCGTGACACGCAGGTGGTGCGTGGGTGGAATGGCGACGACGACGGCGACAGAGGGACAGAAGCCGGGTAGCGGCTGTAGCTGTTTTGGGACCGTGCCGGGTTCACCCAGCAGCGAGCGCGCGGTCCTGTGTTGCAGCGCACGAGACCCCCACGTGCTCGCTTGCGGGAGTGAAGCCCGGTCCAGAAACGCACGCGGTGGATGTTGCCGATCCGCGGACGGACAAACTGTAGGCTGGTTTACGGATTTGGACCGGACGGGTTCTCCACGCGAGCTTGTGTTAAGCTCCAACGGGCAGTGCACATGTGTTCGCGTGGGGAGCCCCTCGGAGTGCGAGGTTTGTTTTTTTGGGGGTGCGCAGGGTGACGGCATGGCTGCACGTTTGTTCGGAATCCGGCAGGAGGGTGAATCCCTGCCGGATGCACCGTCCAAGAGGGACGAGGTACGCGTGCAACTGCATGACGTCACGGGCAAGGGGCAAAGTGCGCGAGCTGTGAGTTGCTGCGCTGGTGCTTCGCATAATGGAGAAACAAAATTAACAAAAGCAGGCTCGCTTTCGGGTGAACAGGATTCCCTGGGCAAGGGTGGAAGACCCCTTGGCCAGGGCACAGGATGAAACTAGTTAGGGGAAGGGTTAGTGTTAGTTAGACCGCTTCATGGGGCAGGGGTAAGTCCTCATGGGGCCCATGGAATGGATTAGGTAGAGGGATTGTAGTGAGCTTTAGGTGGGAAAATGATTTTTGATGATTGGAGACAGTGACAGACTGTGAGTGTGTAGAGGGACGTAGCTTAGCTACGTAGTATTAAAATGGACGTGCTGTAGTTTAAGGATGACGTGGAGCACGAGTTAGATAGGGGATGCAGATAGAAGGATGCAGGATTCAGCGATGTGTGTGTTGAAGAGTTGTGAGTTGTGTGGAAACATGTTGAGTGAGTGAGGCCAGCGGGTCTGTGAGGGAGCGAATGTGGAATGCATGGTGCGATGAATGATTGGGGGAGGAGTGACTCCCGCCCAAGGACCCCGGGGTCAGTGTAGATGAGTTAGCTGGGTTAGTTTAAATTGACAAAATGGAGGTCGTTTTGTTGTTGGTGGGATGTAGGCTCATACCCGCTTGGAGGGGTGCAGGAGCCCTGTTGACGGCTGGAGCGTGGCTGCGAACGGTGAGTATCGCTGAGTGGGTACCCGGCACCGGGCTAGTCGGCCGTGGTAGGCCAAGGGCCCATGGGGGCGGTTAGCGAAGTGGGCACGTGCGCCCGCTTGGTGCGGGGCCCGGAGCGCCGTTAGCCGCGTGGCAGTGTCGTGGCACGGGTGACCCTCGGAAAGGGGCCCGGGGCGCCAGCCTGCCACGTGTGAGTTTCAGGGGAGTTGCCATGGGGGCACTCCCGTGTTTAGGGAGCTGGTAGGCTCGGAGCAGTGTAGTACCCGGGGGTGCCATTGTAGGGATTCGGCAGAGGGTCGTGCCTGCCAAAGGGAGCCACGCGTCCCAGCCACGAAACCGTGCAAGGGCACGAGGGAAAATTCGAGGCGAGGCCCGAAACTGTAAGGACACCAACACGGGCGACGGGAATCTGGGTTGTTAGAACCAATAGTGTAAGCGAGAGGTGCTTTTGAAAGCCCCGGGTAGTTTAAGGTTAATGTTAGGGTAGATTAGGAAGTGTACCCCTCCGCACCATCCATCCCTTCGCTCTCGTTGTGGGCCGCTGGACCCACTCTGGGTTAGAGATCGCTGAACTCTGGGAGGCCATCTTGAGGCTTGGTTGGCCTCGACACAGGACGCTAGCCCTCCCTCATTCCCCTCCGGGAAGGGAACGTAGGGTTGGAGTAGGCTAGGGGACGATAGGTTAGCCGAACAAGACGATAAAGGGGGTTCGGGACGATTTATAGTGGGGAAGTAAAAATAAAAACAAACAAAAAAATAAGTTGGGCTAAATTGGTTTTTGACAAATTAAGGGGTGGGTATGGACAGTGACAGGCAAAGGCGATAGGTGGGAGGGAGACAGTAGGTAGGTCCGAGCCCGCCTTCTGCGAGTGGCCAGCACCACCGCACTCCCTCACGAACCTGACTGCACGGCAAGAGGCCGGCCAACTTCATCGGCTGGCTGTTTTGCTGCAAGGCCTGTGCGGCGGATCGTCTGCAGCTGTGCTTCAAGGCCTGTGCCGCCCGTTCGTCCGCCGGCTGTGTTTGCTGCAGCGGCCTTTTTTCTGCAGGCTGTTTTGCTGCTCACCTTTGCCATGCCTTGCCTGCCTGCCCTTGCTTTGGCCCATGCCCACTGCCCTCATCAGTTTGCCCCCGTTCTGTTTTGATTTGCCCCCTTGTTCATTGCCATGTGCGCCAGGATCAACAAAGCAACAGTTTGCAAGCTGCAGAACTGTCCTGTTGCAGCTGCAACACGGGCTGCAGTGGCGGCCCGTGCACCGGTTTCTTTTGACTCTTTTTCTTTTTCCTGCAGAGTCCATTGATCCTGGCCATGGAGTAGTGTAAATTTAAAGGTTAAGGTGTTAAGTGTATTGTAAATATGAGTGTGCCCCCGGCATGTATGTCTTAGCGCCGGCAATTTATTATGTCGTCCGTATGAGTGAGTTTGTTTAGTTAGTTACTCAGCCCTCAGGTTATTTATTTTGGGGACACGAATACATGAATGTCGCACTCAGGGATCCGTAGGTAAAACGTACTAGGGAGAACTACACATGATGGCACACGATAATTTGACGACTCGGGACGAGTCTGTAAAAAGGGAGGGGTAGTGTTACGGCTGTGGAAATTCGCAAACATCATTCAGGTCCCGTAGGTAGAGTATATTTCTGAAGTACATGTGTAGTTAGCCCAAACCCATTGTATAGAGGAATTAATGTGATTCATTCGGGCTGCGACGCTTTGAGTTAGCGTTTTTCTGTTCTGCTTTATTTTCGAACCAACCACACTTCAACGCCAACAACGCCAACAACAACAATGCCAACCAAGCCACCAGTCCAACAACGCCAGCACCGCCACCCTCACAACCACCGCCACCATCTTCGCCACTACTCCACACCAACGAACGCCATCCTCCGCGGTCCACGTACGACGGTTTCCGCGTTGGAAACCGCGAACGCAAGGGGGGAAGGGAGAAGTCCCCACAGCAAGGCGCGCGTTTTCCCGCCTTTTTCCTTCCTTGGCCCGGCGCCAGAACGGCTTCGCCTCGCCCCCCACGAGACGCAGGTGGAGGGAACGAAGGAAACGCCCCGCTTCGAGGCTTTCGAGAAGCGCCTCGAAGGGGGTGGAGCCAAAGCGGGGCGGAGAAAGAGGGCGTGGCGCCGGGCGTATAAGAGTGAGAGGCGCAGGAGGTGCTGCCCTTTTTTCTTTCTGCTCTGCTCGCTTCTCTTGGTTCGACGCTCTCGCTTCTGCTTCTTCCTCTGGGTTCGGCGCTCTCGCTCTTCTTCCTCTGGTTCGGCGTGTGCTCGGGAAAGGCAGACGGGGGCCGAACGCCGGAGAGAGCTCGCGGACCATGGCAGAGGACGGGCGCCAAGGACTCAACACCTCAGGGAAGTCGCGACTTCCATTTTCTTTTGTGTGTTGTGTGAACGTGTGTGTGTGGCGCCGTGTCTCGTGAAGTAGAATTGTGTAAGTGGTCCGTGTGTCGCGTATCGGTGGTAGCTCTGCATTGTGGGTTTTGTCTTTAGTTTGATATATGTGCATTATTGTGACTGTAAATACATGCTGTGCTTTATGTGTGCTATTCGTGTGTCGTTGTAAATAAAATGCTTGTTTGTTGAATTCTTCCCCCGTTTCGCTGCGTCCTTCCTTCGTTGGGTCTCCATCTTGTTTCACGTAAAGGTTTGAGTGGGCGCGGGACGCCCGATAATTAATCAGGAACCGTCAAGGCCGACGATAACACCGCTCGGTTCACCGAAAACTTATTGATGGCGCATTCGTGCAATCAAATACAAAGGTACCGAGATCGTAGCCTCAACTCCTCTCCCTTCTTGTTTCAAGACTTTCTCTTCATCGGGTTTTCTGTGTGTGTGTGCGTATGCATGCGTGCGTGCATGCTTGTCCTGGCGCCTGTCTACTTAAGACTGCAGAAGATCGTCATTGTTATCCTTTTTATTGTTATTATTTTCACGTCAAGTCTGCTCTGTGTCCCCTTTTGTAAGTTGCCGGTACATCCTTGGCAGTGTCGCTCGGCTGCATCCAATCCGGTAAAGTGATCCGATCCGGTAGAGTGATCTGGTTCGGACAAGGCGTACCGAGGGCGTGTTCCCCGGTAATTAAACCACATTATTAATTAGGTAACCCGATTAACCCATAGACGGGAGGACCCTAGGTCACACGGTTGAGTTATTCGCATCCACGGTCGGTTAAGCGACCCGCCGCGTCACGGAATTATCCGTGTGCGACGGCCTACAATTCCGGGGAGTCTGGTGGTAGCCGAGATAGCTTTCCCCCCTAGTGGTCTTCTCACCTGACACCCCAGCCTGCAATAATGTATTGGATATAAATCCCATTTGAGTAATCAGGCTATCCCAATAGTAGTCATGGTTCCAAATATATCATGGCTCGAGGTGTTGGTGCTGGTGCCATTAGGTTCATTTATTTTACATGCACACACTTTTCATTTATATCTTTTGGGAAATTGTAGATGTTCGGTTGTGTTAAGTATCTGCTTCTGCAGAATGGAACAACAGCTTTGACATCTTGCGCCATCAATATCTACTCTGCGAGCAGAGTCAAAAGCTGCTGTTCTATTTTTTGCTGGAAATCATGGTAGATCAATAAAAATGTGAATTGTAGCTTTCTTTGTAACTTGTACAACACAAAATTAAACACATGGTTTCATAAATACACAAATTTATCGTTCCACAAAAGCAAATACATTCTGGACACCCTTCAACAACAACAAAAAAACAACAAAAAAACAACAGATTAACCAAGATTGGGAAAATTAAATTTTGTGCTATCAATATCCTGTGATGGAGAGTCATGGAGTAATGATCTGGCACCAATTGGTTCCAAGCCTAAACTTTAAGATTTTTGAAAACGCCAAAGCTCTGTCAAGAGCACAGGCCTCTGTTACATGACTAACAGTTCAAGTGACAAAAACAGCAAATTTATTTTATGGATTCATATGGAAGATATTCAAGCTCTGGAAAGTTGTGATACCTTAAAAATTGGATAAGTTTCATTGAACTTCAATCAGGATAATCAGGGTGAGCTTTACCCAAATTTTTTTGACATTTCTGTTAGTTACGTGCTCACATTAAAGTACAAATTAAAACCAACTATGTCCTTCTTTGTAATTACATTGTAATCTTTGACATATATTCAATGAATGTTTCAAACTCAAGAATGGAGACAAATAGTTTCAAGATGAATTTTGAAATAAATATTGTTTTGTTCCTACTTTTTTGTTGCAATTATGGAATCAGAATTTTTCTAAATAATCATATTAATGGGTCTCCAGGATTGTACTCCCCTCCTCCACCCCCACATTTGAACACCATATGATTTATAAGAGGTGCAACCATAAATATGTCATGTGTTAAAGGATTTGAATTACAGCGTTTGTGGAACCTGTAGATAGTCTCAAGAGAATTACCAAATACTGCATTGTTAATGCCAAATACCAAAAAAAAACAAAAAACAAAACCCAATAAAAACAACTGGTTCAGTAATGACTTTCAAAGTAGAAGTGATCTACCTGCTCCACATGGTCTCCACATGACTTAACCAGCACTTCACAGAGGCATTGACATCATTGTTGGAAGATGTATGTTCTCCACGAAGGTGTTAAATTTGCGGAAGAGATGAAAATATGACGGAGCCAAGTCGGGGCTGGTGATCCTTTGTGGCAGTACTCCATTGACCGTCTCTTACTCTTAGGATTGTAATGGTGCACCCAACTCTCATCTCATCTCCAGTCAGTTATCCCAACTCTCACGCTTCACAGCACCGACGTCACGCTGCCCTCTGCCATCTTAACCAACGTATCACCGAGACGTTTGGTGTCAATCACAAAACGTCACACCCAGTGATGGGAATAACTAATGTGTCGACTGCGCTTTGTTTCATTCAAATGTCTTTACCTGTTTTGGAGAAAGAGAGGAGGTATTCAACACACCCTTGCATATACCTTAACTTTTGTTCCTCACTTCTCCCACCTGTTGAATCCCTTCAAAGAGGCTGTGCTATCCTGTTTTTCCCTCTATGCTCAGGCATCTCAAGTGAACCCCTTGCCCCCTTCCCACCATTAGTCACGTCTAACCGAACCCTCACCCAATTGTTATTTGCTGGTTATTGTGTTAATCCCTCTCCCTTCCTCCCCTTTTCCCATTTGCTTATTGTGCCCAACGATTACCCCAATGTCAATTCATTATCTTTTTACCCTCAGTCACCTCACTCTTCCATGAGTCTCAATCTTGTAGAGAAAAATAAGTCCATACTTTGTGGTTGAATCTCGACTCTCAAATGCTTCTGCGACACTTGGAACCAACATTACCTTGAATGAAGAGGTGGCTCGTTTTAAAAGTCACAAAAACTGAATAAGAGAGCCAATTTTATTTATTGTTAAAGTTTCAGGCATTTTTACAAGATATTTCTTCATGTAGAATAATTTCGAGCAAATCAAATGCATTTGAAATCGAAATTGGTTGAAAATATCCATTAATACGACAAAATCACCCCGACGATTATAGGAGAGAAAACTTGGCCCAAGAGAGGACGAGTAAAAGGAGGAAGTTAATACCTGCTGAAGGACATCCCTTTCTTTCAAGCAAATAAGCTCTTCTTGGAGCTTTCGCAGCTGGGTCCAGTCTTGCTGCTAAAAGAACAGTACAAAGTACATGCATCAAGCCACAAAACAAGAGCACATAGAAATTAAAAGTTCCAAATATATATATATATATATATATATATATATATATCTACAGCACCTTATTGAACGATCAGAAATACGACATTTCAGGAGGTTCATCTGCACAAGGTAATTCATTATAAAGAACAATCTTCTCTTGTTTTCAACAATAATCTATGCACAGTATTTAAAGTCTGATAAATGGAACATGTCCATCAATGCTGGGAGGAAATAAATAAATAAAATCGCTCTTCAAGGATCATTAAAATGGACGCATCCATCCATCTTGGTCATCCACTGGAAGAGATTCGATCGTTTGAACGGCTTGACTTCACCATCAACCATGACCTCTCCTGGACCAATCACATAACAAAGCTGGCCTGCAAAGCCAGCCACAGAGTGGACATCCTCCATCAATCAAAGTCTTTCCTTAGAAAAATCAGAGCTAGTCACAGTCTACAAGGCCTTTGTTTATAGTTCAATTGAATACTCCTCTCAGCTATGGCCTGGTGCCCAGGTATCACATCGGTTTCTCCTGGATTCTGGGGAATCTAAAAGTCAAATTTTTTGGAACCTTCCATTATGAAGCCAAAACATAGGGTGTGTTGCTCTCACACTGCAGGCAGGTCAATGGTCTCCTTTTAAACTGCCTCTTCTCCACTGTTGCTCCCTCCACCTGCTCTGTCATCTGACCCTTCCTATACATACTACAGGATGCAGATGTTCTTCCAGGAACCCCCTCACCGTTAAACTTCCAAAACCCAGGCCAACTGCAGAGAACTTTTATTCTCCACTCCTCCCACCTGTGGAACCCCCCTGCCAAAGGCCGATTTGTCTCACTCTTCCCTCCAAGCAAGCAATGCACCACTATCTGTCATCCCCAATTCTCTCCCATGATCTTTATTACCCCCATTATAACCTTTCCTTTCTTAACCCAACAACCTTACTTGCTAGTTTTAGTGTATCCTCCCACCCTGTTCATTCAGTCCCTTGATGTTTGTTCCACTAGCAGCTCTACCTTCCTCTTCCATGAGCTTTGCTAATGTAAATAATAATAATAATAATAATAATAATAGAGAGCACAGGATATGAAGTGCCAGCCTCAGATTATCCAAGTCATCAGTAAATTAATCACGTAGAAAAAATCTCTAGTCTGACACTTAAAACCAGTGGTCTTCTGTTGGGACTTGGCATGATATTCAACGAAGAGAACGACATTTCAGTTCTCGTTGCCTCAAGTACATACCACACAGTATCGATATCTAATTAGCTGTAATTTATATTTGTTTGTTTCACATACAGTGGTGAGAAAAAGTTTGTGAACCCTTTAGAGTTTTCTGTATTTTTGCATAAATTTGACCTAAAATGTGATCAGATCTTCATCAAAGTCCTAATAAGAGATAAAGACAACCTGATTAAACAAATAGCACACAAAATAATCGACTTTTCATTTATTTATTTGAGCAAAATGATCCAACATTCAATTTCTTTGTCGGAAAAAGTAAGTGAACGTTTACATTCAGTAACTGGTGACACCCCCTTGAGCAGCAATAACTTCAACCAAACGTTTCCTGGAACTCTTGATCAGTCCTGCACATCGGCTTGGAGCAATTTGGCCTATTCCTCCTTACAGAACTGCTTCAACTCAGAGATATCTGTGGGTTTTCTTCCAAGAACTGCTCACTTCAAGTTCTTCCACAATATTTCATTTGGGTTACGGTCTGGACTTTGACTTGGCCATTCCAAAATGCAAAATCTCTTCTGCTTCAGCCATTCTGTTATGGATTTAAGTGTGTGTTTAGGATCATTGTCTTGCTGCATGACCCACTCTCTGTCAAGGTTCAGCTCACGGATGGATGCCTTGACATTCTCCTGTATAATTTGCTGTACAATCAAGAATTCATGGTTCCGTCAATGAGGGCAAGCAGTTGGGTACTGAGGCAGTAAAGTAGCCCCAAACCATGATACCCCCACCACCGTGCTTCACGGTTAGGATAAGGTGTCGCCCACCAGATTGAGTCTCCTTAAGTTAACCTGAGGCAGTCCCTTCAGGTGGGTGCCTGGAATGTGCTAGCTCTAAGAGAGGATGATCACCTGTCTGTTATCATCTGAGCATTGGTATTGCAGCACTCTGAGGTTCGGAGACTGGATAGTGGTGAGATCATGGCGGGCGGTTACACCTACGATTGGTATGGTCACTCTGATGGTCACTATGCCCAAGGAGTTACTGTAGCTGCATCCAATAAACTGACTCCAAAGATAATTGAGGTTACACCGGTCAACAAGTGTATTCTGAGACAAAGGATTCATCACTCCTTGGGTGTCGTTTCCAGAGTCTGTATATTCTCCGAATGAGGTGAGTGATCTCACTGTGAAGGACATTTTCTATGCCATGCTCGAGTCTGTGGTTGATCAGTGCCCCAGGTGAGATACTCTTCTAGTCTTGGGGGATTTCAATGCATCAACTGGAACTGATAGCGATGGTTATGAGATGTGTGTTGGTCCCATGGGTCTGGAACTGTGAACCAGAACAGCAATAAGTTCCTTGACTTTGCAAGAAGTCAGGGACTTAGGTTGGCTGGTTCATGGTTCCAGCACCCACAGGCTCATTGCTGGACTTGATATCCCAACGCTGGTGGTGTGACAAAGGAGATTGACAATGTGCTCGTTGATGGTCACTGGAGGATGATCCAGAAGTGCAGGGTGTACCGGAGTGCTCAGTTCCTAAATACTGACCACCGGCTTGTTGTAGCAAATCTGAAGTTGCAGCTTAAATCCAGAAAAATGGTATCATCGCAGCCTAGGCTGTATGTTGGCAAACTCAAGGATGAGAGGGTAGCTGAAGAGTTCAAACAGGGCTGAGTGGGGATTTGGGGGAGGGGGTGGGGGGGGGGTTGGGTGCTTTAGAGAATCCTGATGAGTTGTGGAATACCTTCAAGACCACCATCCTTGATGTTGCCGGTGGAGGTCTTGGAACTCACCACAGGGCGAAGAGAATTTTGTTCTCAAGGGACACTGGATACCATTGACCAGAGTCACAGGACCAGGCTTAATGGCAGAGCTGAGCTGTTCAGAGAGTTGAGGCATAAAACTGTACCTGCGCCAAGGGTGGACAAGGAGGCTTGTGTGCAAGGAATCTGTGAGGGGGTAGAGCATCACCTGTGGTCAAGTGATTCTCGTCCTGCTTACAGGGGAATTTGTGCATTGCTTTCCTCCATGCCCATCCCTCGGTGTACTGCAGCTAGAGCAGAGGGTGGTGGGCTCTTGACAGAGGAGTCCGAAGTGAAGGCCCGCTGGGCTGGTTACTTTGAGTGGCTGTACTACGCTGATCCACCATCTGTTGAGTTGGATGTCAGGGGTGTTACAATCCCTATTGCTGACCCTCCAATCACCTGTGATCCACCTTTATTTGTGGAAACAGGCTGCGGTGAAGCGGTTGAAATGGGGTAGAGCTCCTGGGATCTGTGGCATCCATGCTGAACTTCACAACGCTGGTGGAAATGCCACACTAGTGTCATTGCATGCAGTTCTGTGCTTTGCCTGGAACACAGGCATCATCCCAACTTACTGGAAGAGGGGCCTTGTCATCCCTCTCTGGAAAGGGAAGGGT
>CM068962.1:33107277-33118763 GCA_035128595.1 Eptatretus atami | reverse complement strand
ACTGCAACAACTACCGAGGGGTGATGCTGCTCTGAGTGCCGGGAAAGGTCTTTGCTCAGATAATTCCTGATAGTGTTCGCCACCATCTGCTTGATCACCAATGCCCAGAGCAGTCAGGCTTTACACCAAAGAGGTCAACGATTGACCATATCCTTGCTCTTCAGGTCCTCACCGAACGCAGACGAGAGTTTCGGCAGGGGCTGCTTGCAGCCTATGTTGATCTTTATAAAGCCGTTCGATTCAGTGAATCGGGATGCCCTCTGGAGGATTCTTGGTCTTCGTGGGGTGCCACCAAATTGATCAATCTGACGTCTGAACGATACTCTGGTACTGAGTGCTGTGAGATGTGGTGATACCATCTGTGACTTATTTCCAGTTGTTACAAGAGTTCATCAAGGGTGTTTACTGCCCCCCCACACACACTTTTCAACACTTGTATGCACTTGATTCTGGGGAGGATGTCGGAGAGATCGAGCTGTTGGTGGCAATCGTTTGGGAATGACGTGATCTCTCACCTTGTTTTGCAGATGATGCAGTCATCTTTGCGATGACTGGATATCCTTTTGTGGACCCTCAAGGTGCTGAATGAAGAGTCAGAGCTGCTTGGGGATTACGGGATTCCTGGGTCAAAACTAAGATCCAGGCTTTCAATGACATCTTGGATGCTGCTGTCTTGTCTGTACCTATTTGTGGTGAGGATGTTGAGGTTACGGAGATGTTCACTTCTCTTGGCAGTGATATTCATGTCTCAGCTGGCTGTGAGCCAGAGGTTAATCGACGTCTGGGTTGGGCCTGGGGATTCATGGATTCACTGGTTCATGGAGTGTGGCGCTGTCGGTACCTGTGCAGGATGAAAAAAGTCTGAGTCTTCAGGTTCTCGGTGTTTCCACTCTTGCTCTATGGATGTGAGACTTGTGCTCTGAGACAGAGACTTAATTCCTTTGGTACCAGGTCTCTTCAGAGAATCCTTGATTATCGCTGGTCGACTTGTGTCCAATGAGCGGTTGCTGAGAGAGACTCAAATGAGATTTCTTACCTGCATCGTCCATGAGCATCAGCTGCAGTTGTATGGACGCAGATCCTGCTCAGCAGATTCTCTCATTGAGGGAGCCTCGTGAGTGATGGATGCCAATGGGCCGACCAAGTGCCTTGAGGTTGCAGCAAGTTGATCGGCATCTCAAGGAGTTGGGGATGGGCCAGGCATCTGTCTGGGGGATGGCCAGACAGAGGCCCCTGGAGTACCGGCGGAAAGTGTACACAGTGATGCGCTGCTCTGTTGCATGCTCCCATACCTGACCGGACCTGACCTTGTTGGAATGAAGCGTTTGGTTTCGCCAAACAACGTTTCTCATTGAAGCCAAAAAGTTCCACATTCGACTAATCTATCCACAGAACATTCATCCAATAGCCTTCTGGATCACCTAGGTGGTCTTTGGCAAACTTGAGACAGGCAGCAATGTTCTTCTTGGAGTGCAGTTGTTTCCTCCTTGCTATCCTCCCATGCACACCATTCTTGTTCAGTGCTTTCCTGATGGTGGACTCATGAATACTGACATTAGCCAATGCAAGAGAGGCCTGCAGATCCTTAGATGTTACCCTGGGGTTCTTTGTGACCTTATGGATTATTGTACACCTTGCTCTTGGAGTGATTTTCATTGGACAACTGCTCCTGGAAAGAGCAACAATGGTGTTGAATTTTCTCCATCTGTACACTATCTGCCTGACAGTGGATTGGTGGAGCCCAACATCTTTGGAAATTGTTTTGTAACCCTTTCCAGATTGATGAGCATCAACAACTCTTTCTTAGGTCTTCAGAAATCTCTTTTGATCGGTTCATCATTTCATGACAAGCTTCCACAAACCTGTGTGGTGAAGACCAGACTCTGACGTTGATGAACAAAGTTTATGTTTTTCATATTGGGCAGGGCCACCCAAACTCACTCCTGATCGTCATCCCAATGATTGAAACACCTGACTGTAATTACCTCCTCAATCGAGCCGATTATCCTCGAGGTTCACATGCTTTTCCCGGCAAATAAATTGAATGTTGGATCATCTTCCTCAATGAATAAATGAAAAAGTTGTTTTTTGTTTGTGTGTGCTATTTGTTTAATCAGGTTCTCTTTATGTATTATTAGGACTTGGATGAAGATGTGATCACATTTTAGGTCAAATTTATGCAAAAATACAGAAAATGCTAAAGGGTTCACACACTTTTTCTCACCAGTGGAGGTTTAACAAAACAGCGTATTAGATGACACATGAAGCACATCAAAAGAAATCCCACCTAACGTTTCGATATACTGTTTGGGAAATTTATGTTCATTCAGGCAGGGATAGTCTGTTTCTTGCCATTTTAATGCTTGCTGTAGATAGTGGATTATTGTAAAACAGAAATTGACACATATTATCCAACGATTGGATGTTAAGGTGGTCCTTATTTTTGAAGTTCACAATTTTTCAACACTCACCTCCTCATAGGCATCTACAACAATCCTTGACTACGTTGTGGAATGTTGGCTGAGAACCTTTACCTCCCCCCACCTCCACCACCACGCCCACTCCCCTTTAAATTTGTTTTCTCCATAACCACTGAGAGATTGACCCAAAACTTTCAACATAGGAGCGCCTCCACTTGGAGAATTTATAAGCAAAGTTACATGATGATGAGATGGAAATGTGGCGGACATTACAAAAAAGTCTGTTTTCTCTAGGCATGGGTTGCAGGGTGTTTCACGTATCAGGAATAAATGGCCTCAACCCTAATCCGCTCTGCCTCGGCCAAACAAATGACACCAAATTCTATCCCTTAAGAAAAAAAACAAATAAAAGGCAAACCCATCAATCTAAGCTCACGGTAGAACACGAGTCATTTTGATCTCGTGCTCATGGTGGAGCATTTTTGATTAACATTTAAGGGTTGCTCAATGAAGTTGAAGTTTTACCTTGTGGCTCGCATTATAATTGGCATATTCTGAATATGGTCCACCTTTATTGGTGGGATCTCTCCTCATGGAATGCAATTTAGTCACACCTGGGGCCCAGCATCGTGCAAGATGGATGGCCAAGGCATTATATGCCCTCAATATCTGGATGTTTAGGAGATGGTTTAAACTCACTTGGCATAAGGAGAGAGAGGACTCTGCGACATCTTCATCTTTTGAGTCGACTGCATGACATCTGCATCTTTGTTGTTTGAGTCTACCGTAAACACCTTAACTTCCTATAACATCTTGTTAAGTAGAAGGTGAATTATACCCTTTCAAAATATGCCTTTTCATAAATTTGCGAGACATTTATTTGTGAGCTCAGCCAGATAAGCCGACCCAAAACCCATTCTTCATACTATACCTTTGGAATAAGCTATCACCATTGTAAAATATCAATGAGAAGTTCATTGGTTTGGCATTCTTTGATTCAGCTGTGTCCACAGAGTCAAAACGAGAAAGTCACTCGGGAAAGCACATACCTCCACCGCGCAATGCCTGATCCAATAGAACATATCAGGCACAATAAATATATCATTTTTAGCCCTATCTCTCAATGGTGAAGAATCACTTAAAAAAATTAATAAACCTCGTATCCAGATCCGGATTCGGATCTTCACCAAAATCGAATAAATTTGTCCTTGTCACATACCCAATCCGTCCACCAAGTTTTATCTGAATTCGTCCACAACATTTTGAGATATCATGCTATATATCATTTTTGGTACCATTTCTCAATGGTGAAGAATCACTTTAAAAATTCTAGTCGTCGGATCCAGATCCGGATCGTCAAAAAATCTCACCAGTTTGTCCTCGTCACACACCCAACCTGTCCACAATTTCATCCGAATCCTTCCATAACTTTTTGAGATATCCTGCACACAAACAAACAGAAAGCGGTGAAAATATAACCTACTTCACCTTCGGTGGTGGAGGTAACGAGCAATAGTAAAGGCATGGATAAACCTCCAAAGTGCGTCCAGCTGCATATCAGGAAGTCTGGGGGCATGTCAAATTAATATTTTGTCGCAAAGAACAAAATGGACTTCTTTAGGTACCTTAAAATTCCAGCTGGTTTTCTGGATTCTGACCCCGAGACATGCCACGGGAGCTCCGAGAGGATAATAAGAAGGCACCACAGACAGTTAAACACTTGAAGGTGGTAAATAACAATGCTGAAAGGTGTTTGGCCCTGCAGGAGTATAATGGCATCAAAAATAAAGAAAGAAAGAACAAACAACTCCTTCACATTGTGTAAGACTGTAGAATCCACTTCCTCAACAGCAAAAAGGAATTATCAATGCAAAAATAACGAACCCTGCAGGGCCACTGCAGTCGAGAACTTCAACCCCATTGAGCAAACTCTAAATATGGTCCAAAATGGATGAAATTTAACGTTTTGGTTTTTTTTGAACAATGAAAAAAACATTAGGAGGTGACGGCTTTGGAATTTTAGCTTTCAATTAAACTTGCAAATAAGGGCCAGCTACAGGATGTATCAGACCGTGGGATCATTAGCGTCTACCAACTAATGCCGGCGGACAGGACGCCCAGTTTAACGCCCATCTGAGGGACGGCACACATTGATGAAGCTCCGAGTTGATAGGTTATAGCTGGGTCAACATACAAAACCAGGCTAGACAGCTTAGGGGAGAGTGGGTGTACTTCCAGGTTATCCTGCCAGCCCACACTGGATGTGTAACGAACTAAAACGAGCGGAAAATGTTCTTTATGACCTTTCGATGCCTTTGCTCAGCTACAATCAATTTTATTTTTAAGCAATTGAAATTAACTTTTGATTCAGATTTTTGCTTCATCATTAACATAATACTCAACAATTTTCAACTGCACACCACATCCGAGGAGGATTTTGCTGCCAAAGCAGCTTCCCCAGCAATTAAATGCAGTGGGTGGTTTGCCATTGCCTTCCCAGCGCGATCGGATTTCAAACCTGCAATCACCAAATTGCGAGCTCAGCCAGATAAGCCGACCCAAAACCCATTCTTCATACTATACCTTTGGAATAAGCTATCACCATTGTAAATTAGCATCAGCATGTTTAGCTACATGTTTTGAAAGGGAGCAAATAATAAAATAAATAAGTCAAAGGAGCTCCTAAAAGCCATGGTATATTGCTCTGCATTGCCGCGCCATTAAATAAGCTTTCTTTTCCTGCTTAGAAGTCCGAAAACAATGCATTTCCAGTTGGCTTAAGGTTATTGCAGTGCCTTGTATATCAATGCAACGGGCATTCTTCTTCACAAACGAGGCCCGAGAAATGTGAAAACAAATTAAATAGGAATAGAATGAATCAGTTCCAAACAGAAGATATGATCAACTAGAAGGGCACTCGGTAGAGCGCAAACCTCTGCCGCATAATGCCTGATCCATGAGAACATATCGGGTCCAATCCATTTTTCAAATATCATGCGAGACAGCTCTATATCGTTTTTGGCCCCATCTCTCAAAGGTGAAGAATCACTTTAAAAATTAAATAATTCTCGGATCCAGATCCGGATCTTCAGCAAAATTGAATCAATTCGTCCTTGCCAGACACCCAAACTGTCCACCAAGTTTCATATGAATCCGTCCACAACTTTTTGAGATATCGTGCCATATATTAGTTTAGCCCAATCAAAGGTGAACAATCACTTTAAAAATTATCAGATTTGGATCTTCACCAAAACCTAATCAGTTCGTCCTTGTCACACACCCAACCTGTCCACAAAATTTCATGCGGATCCGTCCACAACTTTTTGAGATATCCTGCACACAGCCAAACAAATAGACAAACACAAACAGACAAAGGGATGAAAACATAACCTCCCTCACCTTCGGTGGTGGAGGTAATTAAGAAAGACTGCAAAGCTGACTCATGAATAGTCCAATACAAGTTGTATAACTAATTAGTCCAAGCTCTGCACTTTAAAACTTACAGCTATTACTGTGTAATGATGATAAAAAAAGTTTTTTTTGTTTAGCAGAACAGGAAAGTACTGTGGCTCAAGTCGGCCCGAGTGCAGAGTGAAGGTTGTACCGGCATGGGAAGATTGGGTTTGGAGATTGCTGCTCCATCCTCTTCTCCATTCTGCTCTGTGGGCCTGTAACAAAGGTTGTACAGGATAAAATGATGTAAAACTTAAAATCACAAGCTCACCACATAATTGACAGAGCCAAGCAAGTTATCAAGACCAACAGCTTGTATAAGCCAGAGTATTGGACATGACATTTTATGCAGTAGAAAAGAAAGTTTGGTCAAAGTTTAACCTCATCACTCAATGGTGAAAAATCACTTAAAAAAATTATTGGATCCGGATATTCCCCAAAACCTAATCAAGTATTCCATTTTACATACCTAACCTACCCACCAAGTTTCGTCCAAATCCATCGATAACTTTTTGAGACATCGTGCTACATATCGTTTTAGCCCAATCTCTCAATGGTGAATAATCACTAAAAAACAGAAAAATTATTGGATCCAGATCCGGATCTTCCCCAAAAACCGAATCAGTTATTCCATTTTACATACCCAACCTACCCGTCAAGGTTTATCCGAATCCGTCCATAACTTTTTGAGACATCGTGTTCACAAACAGACCGACGGGTGAAAACATAACCTCCATCCACCTCCGGTAGCGGAGGTAAATATATTTTGAAATAATAGAACAATTATAGCAACAAGAAGTTGAAAACCTAGGTGTAAGAGTTGATTACCGAGGTTTCCAGTCTGTAGCAGTGGCTTCCTTTGAAAATTGGTTTAGCTGGTAGTCTTTGTCACATCTGCTGCCGACTTCACCCTCCACTTTGTCCCCTCCTTTGTCAGTCCCTGTGGAACTCTGCACGACGTGCAGTAAAACAAAGTCGAAATACTGCAAACATTTATGAAACACAGAAATGCTGATTGAGACAATGACAAAGGATAAATTGCACAAAAATGGAGTAAAGAAATAAATTGGGACAAAATAATATTTTCCAAATTCAGCCAAATCAGTGATCCAATCATCACAAACATCTTATTCTGCGACAAAACCAGACTGATGCATAATGGTTAGAGCGTCCACTGTGAGTGTCGGTGGTCGTTGGTTTGAACCATGGCTGAGTCATACCAAAAAGGCTTTTTAAAAAATAGTGTGTGCTGCTTCCTTACTGGACGCTCAACATTTTAAAAGGATGCAGCATGGACAAACAACCATAGGTTGGCCTCCTCCTGGATTGAAGTTCCTTGTAAAGGGATCATACAGTACCTTCAGAAAGTATTCACATCCCTTGACTTTTGTCACATTTTGTCGTGTTACAGCCCGAATTTAAAATGGATTAGATTAAAAACAAAATTGCCACTGATCAACACAATATGTCATATAATGTCAAAGTGGGAACTTTTCTTATTTTTTTAATATAAATTTTTACAAATAAATTAAAAAAGAAAAGCTGAAATATCTCAAGTCAATAAGTATTCAACCCCTTTGCTATCCATCCATCCATCCATCCATTGGGACCATACTCTGAGAAGCGCGTTGTAGCTGCCTAAGCAGTCTCCTTGGCTATTAGGCACAATCCTGGATGGGTCGTCACTCAGACACAGTATACCAGTGTGGGGGAAAAATTTATATTAATGTATTTTAAATTGTAACAAATGGAGTTTCAGAAATGTAACTTTTATGCTGCAAGTTGAATTGGCTGTCCTTTCTGGCCAAAAGACTTTTGCCCTAAATGATAAGAAATGTGTTGTTCTGGAGCAGAGTGACCGAGCTGATAAATGAACCTTTGCTTAGAAATGTACGAAGTGGCTTCTCCTCTAAAGGACACGTCTACAGTCTGGGTGAATAGCTCCCCAACCTCTCTCTCATGAAAGTATAAAATGCTTGAAATGTAAAACTGTTTTCAGTGCAAGCACGTGAGGAAGTATAGTATCTCAGTGGCTTGTACTCCTTGGAACTGACCAAGTACCAAGTTAGAATAAAACTCTCTGATGTAATGTAGAAGTGGATTGAATCAGGTTGGTCTAACTGTTAACTAAAGTAAGAATAAATGGAATAGAACCAAATAATATTGCAATCAATGGGGATTCTTAAGTTCATTGTACGAGGGTGAGAAGTGTATAGTGTATAATTAGAAAATAAATTGTTTCACAAGGAAGGACTTGTGTGGACATCAGTTTTATCAGTGTCGATAGGGTTTTATGCAGGATTTTATAACCAAATCGGACAAACGTTAAACTCTGTCTGAAGTCAAATAGGATTCCACAATCGGCCAGTTAGAATCCTTCAGGAGGACAACGATCACAATAAGGTGGGTTTAAAAAATCCACGTCACCAGCATGCTGGCACTCATTTTGCCGACCTCGGAAGGATGACGGCCAGAGTCAACCCCATCTGGTATTAATTAAACAGCCGAGTGGGATTTGAACTCAGGATCCTAGGATCCCAAGCCCACCATCCTAACCTCCAAATAGAGCTCAGGTTCATTCTTGAGATGTCTCCACAGCTTGATTGGGGTCCACCTGTGGCCAATTCAATTGATTTGACATGATTTAGAAAGAGAAACACCTCTCTATATAAGGTTCCACAGTTGTCAATGCATGTCAGAACAGAAACTCCACCGTGAACTGTCCAAGGAACTGTCCATAGAACTCTGAGATAGAATTGTGAGGAGGCATAGATCTGGTGAAGGGTATAAAACAATTTAGAGTGTTGATCGTTCCCAAGAGCACAGTGAGCTCCATCATTAGGAAATGGAATGAATATGGAACTACCCAGACTCTTCCGAGAGCTGGCAGTCTGACCAAACTGAGCAACTGGGCAAGAAGGACCTGGTCAGGGAGGTGACCAAGAACCCAATGACCACTCTGACAGAACTACAGAGTTTCTTGGTTGAGATGGGAGAACCTGCCAGAAGGACAACAATCTCTGCAGCACTTCACAAGTCGAGCTTTATGGGAGAGTGGCCAGACGGAAGCCACTCCTGAGAAAAAAAAGGCATACGACAGCACACCTGGAGTTACGTGAAAAACTCTGAGAGCACGAGGCAAAAGATTCTGTGGTCTGATGAGATGAAAATTGAACTCATTGGACTGAATGCAAAGTGCTATGTCTGGTGGAAACCAAGCACAGCTGACCCATCTCACACCATCCCTACCATGAAGCATAGTGGTGGCAGCATCATGCTGTGGAGATGCTTTTCAGCAGTAGGGACTGGGAGACTTGCAAGGATAGAGAGAACAATGAATGGAGCCAAAACCAGCAAATCATTGAGGAGAACCTGCTTCAGAGTGCAAATTACCTTAGACTGCGGCAAAGATTTGCGTTCCAACAGGACAATGACCCTAAGCACACAATCAAATAAACATTGAAATGGCTTCAGAACAAGAATGTGAAAGCCCTTGAGTGGCCCAGCCAAAGCCCAGACTTGAATCTCATTGAGAATCTGTGGAGAGACTTGAAGATTGCCGTTCACTGACGCTTCCCATCCAACTTGACAAAAGCTTGAGTAAACCTGCAAGGAAGAATGGGAGAAAATCCCCAAATCCAGATGTACGAAGGTGATCCAGACATACCCAAGAAGAAGCGAAGCTGTAATCGCTGTCAAAGTCGCTTCGACAAAGTATTGACTCAAGGGGTTTGAATACTTATTGATGCAAACCATTTCAGCTTTTCATTTTTAATTAATTTGTAAAAATTTCTAAAAACATGTTTTTCACTTTGTCATTATGGGGTATTTTGTGTAGATCGGTGCCAAAAATTATTAAATTTAATCTATTTTAAATTCAGGCTGCAACACAACAAAATGTGACAAAAGTCAAGTGGTGTAAATACTTCCTGAAGGCGCTGTATATAAAACCATCACAATCACCCACCTCAGCAGTCACCACAGGGAGCGCATCTTCAACCTTGCTCTTGCTTGGAAGGCTCGTTGACACCACCTGTTGTGAATCTTTTACTTTCTGTGCAGACAATGTTTTTTTCAATCCTGCCATCCTTTCCGTTTGTGGACGCGCTTCTGATTTCCCTACTCGGCTCTTGTTCAAATCCACATTGTGCACATTGCAATGCTTCTTGTGCTTCTGCAAATCAAAATATTTTTCTGGCTGCTTTGCACCGCATCCATCTGCTTTTGGTCTCTGTGAGAGTTTCATGACAATGTTCTTTCCTTGCCGCTTTTCCACAATCTCATTGGTCACCTTCGTTTTATTTTTTGAATGATTCTTGACTTCATCTGAGCCTCTGTGCTTACATTTCTCCTGCTTTGCTGTCTGCTCATCGTTGCACTTTGTACCATCTCCTGCAGGAAGTACCAACAAAGCTCTTTTATCACAAGGAACATGAGATGCCCTATTCTTCTTGGAGGCTCCGTCATCGCTTGCAACGTCTGCTGCCGGTCGTTTCATCCCTGAACTTTGCCCCTTCTTCTCCAGAGATGGATCTGCTTCCTGATTCAACTTGTGCACACTCTTCCCTTCTTTGATGATTGCACCCTCCTTGTGTGCCTTGTTATTACTCATATTTCTGGTTTTCTCAGCAGAAGAGTTTCTGTTCTTTGCTTTTTTCTCTTTGTGCTTCGTTACCAATGCTCTTTTGGGTGTTTTGAGTGTTCCTTTTTGGCAGAATCCTCTGAAACACAAAGATCAACATGTCACCGTTGGAGGCACAAGCCTCCGATTCGAGTGCCAATGTTTTTTTGGTCCACGTCACGCAGTCGCCCCCACCCCCCTCCCCACCACTCACTTTTACACTTGATGGCAATTTTAGCTTTTTTACCAGATCTGTTGACTCCTCTGGTTGGTTTTGTTCTGACATAGGTAAGGACACCACCACCTGAAAATGTGACATTAACAAACTTCACAAAAGGCTACAATTGATCCAGAAAGAAGAATGTTACGTGTAGAGCAAAATAATTTTAACTTTATAGTCAAAACAACAGGAAAATAAGTGCAGGTCATTGCGCAGAGACCATGTAGAACGAGTGCTCACAGCGCCAGCCTTGAGTAAACGGGCACGGAATTCAGGCGAAGGGCAGTTGAAGGTCAGCTTCTCACAACGAACATGGCTGACTGGTTGTTGGCCAGGTGTCTGCAGGAAAAGATCATACTCGAAAGACATCTTTCGGGGATCTTCCTGTTGGTAGAAAGAATATCAAAGTGTGGGCAGGGATAAATTAATTAAAAGGTGGTGGTTCATTAGCTTTACATAAATCCTCTTTTCACATCTCAATTTTGTTTCCCTGCACAAATGAGAGCAATATGGTGGTATATTAATTACTATGGATAATGCGCTGGCATTCTTGAGGTTGTAAGAACAACATCCCTCTTAATGAGTTGGGAAACCAGTTGGTTTCTGGAAACCAAGCAAGTCTTGGAAAAGTTACAATAAATAAATAAATAAATCAAAACCCAGCTGGCTCATGAATGACATTCAGGAAGGTAGAGCAATCTGCCTGCCCCACCTGTGGTGCCACTCCATACTATGGTTGATTCTTATTGCCATAAAGGCAGCTTGTAATGAG
>CM068962.1:33096459-33107117 GCA_035128595.1 Eptatretus atami | reverse complement strand
TGCCCCATTGCATTACCAGTTGTTCCTTTCTCATCTACATTTCAAATATGCTGCCAAGATAGCCTAGGCCCAAGAGGTATGCACACTCACATTTGAGCTATTTAGCCCGAGTTTGAATATTGAGCAAGCTATAAACAGTCACCCTCATGGTGTTTCACATGCAGGGGAAGGCATCAGTGCGTGCACCGTCCATCGGAACGACGTCAATCCGGGAGTCCCGTCTGCAAGTAGTGGTTGTTGGTGGATGTTAAAGAATAGTTGGTGAGCTATCGACAGCATCCTGAACAAATTCCAAATCCCTGCCACTTTCAGTTGAGTGTCCTCCAATGAAGTGGCCATCGATGCCAGATTGGTTCTCGCATCGAAACGTTTCTCAACTTATTGTGAACGCCCGTCTTTCGTATGCAGCACAAGGTTACAGGGTGGTGTCTGGCTGAGAGCACGCTTATGCTGCTGATGCAATGGCCTCTGTCAGTTAGGGCAGGAATTTGGGGTTTGGCCAGGGTGCTGGCGATAGCTCTCCTACTATTTGTGACGGACACTGTGGGATATTTTTTGTCCACAAATGGCAGCAGATGGGACACCAAGTTTAACGTCCATCCGAGGGATGTCACACATATTGATGAATCAACCTATCTGCGAAACACCGGAATGATGTTCCAATTCATTCCAAGATCCAAATCCAGGCTCATCAACCTCGAGGCGAGTGTCCGTACCTCCAGGCCATCCTGCCAGCCTTACGGATGCACTGAAACTTCATCACGAGTATAGGTCTCCATTATTACTTTATTTATACATTTCAGTGTTAGCTGGATGATAACAGCTTAGTATTAATGCAAACCCCACCTGGCTGCAGCTCTAAACTTTGGAAGTACCGTGTTTTTGAAGTATATGTGAACAGGCATAATGAATCCAGCATAACCAGACTCTTCAACTTCGAAAGGTGGCTCTTTATAGACTGCAGGACAAACAAACAAGTGCAACAAGAGTCATCATTATATGACAGGTATCCTCATAACAACTGAAAAGGAAATTACTTCATATGACAACGCTGGTTGACCTGCTATTCTTGTTATGGAAGTTCGATACAAACATCGGAAATGTTGTTAAAATGCGTGATGAGACAAGGAGTCATATATATATATATAGAAAGTGTACACCTCCTTTCAAAATTTTCACCTTTTGTTGCCTTATAGCCTGGAATTAAATTGCGTCAAATCAGACTTTTTCCCCCACCTTGATTTGTACATCGTAACCCACAACCTCCTCGTGAAAAACGAATTTTACAAATTTCCGAAAATTAATTTAAAATACAAAACTAGAATATCTTGGTTGGATAAGTGTCCACCCCCATTATAATAGCAATTGTAAATTAGCTCAGGTGTAACAATCACCTTCAAAATCACACACCAAATGCTAAGTTGTATGATTCTGATTATTTCAGAATACAATCAGCTGTTCCTATAAGTTTCCTCTGCTGGGTAGTGCATTTCACAGCAAAGACTTCAACCATGAGCACCAAGGAGCTTTCAAAAGACCTCTGGGATAAAGTTGTGGAAAGGCACAGATCAGGGGATGGAGATTAAAATATTTCAAAGGCCTTGAATATCCAGTGGAGCACAGCCAAGGCAATCATTAAGAAGTGGAAGGTGTATCGTAACACAACGACCCTGCCTCGGTCAGGCCATCCCTAAAAAATGGATGACCAAGTAGGAGACCGATCAGAGAGGCTACCAGAGGCCAACGTGGCAATGTTGAAAGAGCTACACCTTTATGGCAAAGACTGGTCACTGTGTGCATGCGACAGCAATATCCCAAGCACTCTACAAGTCTGGCCTGTACCTTAGGGAGGCAAGAAGGAAGCCATTATTCAAAAAAGCCCACCTTGAGTCCTGTTTGAGGTATGCAAAAAAAAAAATTCTGGAGATTCTGAAGCCATGTAACAAAAAAGTTATGTGGTCTGACCAAACCAGAATGGACCTTTTTTGCTTAAATGCAAAATGTTAAGTTTTAAAAAACAAAACAAAAAAACAGCACATCACCCAAAGAACACCATCCCTCCTGTGAAGCAGGGTGGTGGCAGCATCATGTTATGGGGATGTTTCTCATCAGCAGGTCAGAATAGAAGGGAAAATGGATGGAGAAAAATACCCCCAGAAATCCAAGAGGAAAACCTGCTGCCCTCTGCAAGAAAGCTGAAATTGGGACGGAAGTTCACCTTTCAGCAAAACAACGAACCGAATCACACAGCCAAAGCTACAATGGAGTGGCTAAGGAACAAAATTATAAATGTCCTTGACTGGCCAAGTCAGAGCCACAACCTAAATCCAAGGAAATCAAATTTCACGGCATGAATTGAAGAATGTTGTCCATCAACACTCCCCACGCAACTTGACTGTGCTTGAACAGTTGTTTTTTTTTTTACAGAAGAATGGGCAAATATTGCCCAATCAAGGTATGCAAAGTTGGTAGAGACCTATCCCAACAGACTCACAGCTGTAATTGCTGTCAAAGGTGCTTCCACCGAGTATTAACTCAGGGGTTGGATACTTATCCAACCAAGATATTCTAGTTTTGTATTTTAAATTAGTTTTTTGAAATTTGTAGAATTTGTGGGTTACGATGTGTAAATAAAGATGGAAAAAGTTTGCTTTAATGCAATTTCATTCCAGGCTATAAGGCAACAAAACGTGAAAAAATTGAAATGAGGTGTAGACTTTCTATAGCCACTGTGTATATGTATGCAGGTATGTTTGTATGTATGCACACACACATAAACATAGATGGTGGAAGGAGCAGTGCGAGTGGGGGTTGGCAAGGAACGGAGATGAGGTGAATTGTGTTTGTGAGAGCAATATGCAAATGTACAAAGCGATCATGACCATGAAACTCGTCAGACATCAAAGCAGCAATTACTTTTTAAAACTGCTCCAAACTTTCTTTTGTTTCAATAAAAGCAGCATGGCCACTGATGATGTATGCATTGTACAAGTTAGTTAATTGTATCAATGACCGTGTAGTCTTCAGTTAGACGTTAAGCTCGGACCCAAACTGCGAACATTAGCTGGTGGATGTTAAAGATCCCATGGTGTTGTTGACAAAGAATTGGCAATGTGTGTGTGTGTGTGTGTGTGTGTGTGTGTGTGTGTGCCACCACCCTGAACAAATTCCAAATTCACGCACGAACGTGCAAGGACTGCATGAGCAGTACTGATGAGGCTCAGGAGTGATGCAACCAACAGACCGAATTTGATTTTAAAAAACTAAACAAGAAAAACGAGAATAGAACAAATTATTCCAATTGTGAATCTTAAGGATTCCTCGATAAAATTTGAGCATTAGGACTTCTTTGTCCGATGCAATTAAAAAATAAAAATAAACCAATGTCACCCGTAGGGTGATCCGTATCTTGCCAAAAGGTGACCACGTGTGATTTCTTTAAGGTCACACTGAGGTGAACAGAGCTGCTATCCACCAGGAGCGACTCCTTGAGGAATATCTGCCTACGAGAGATTCCGATGAGAATCGTTCTACAGAGTAACCATGAAAAATATGCGTTTGCCTCATAACGTCACCAAATCACGTCATAATGTCTCAAGCTTGAATATCTAGAAAGCACTCATCGAGGTGTTCAATTTGAGGTACTACACAATATGGTTCCTAAAACTTGAAAATTTGACCTCGGAGTCAATATGTTTGACCTTAGGCGTTAACCATGAAGGTCAAGGCCAATCGCCACCAAAAATTAATCAGCTGAATGCCAGACCATGAACTATATTCCCATGAAGTTTGAAGACGATCCGATCAAAATTACTCCAAAAATAAGGGTTTCGTCAACTCCCCTGATTTGCGACAAAGTGACCTTGACCTTGACCTTGACCTTCAAAATTTTATGCGCTGAAAGACCTCTATAGGCCTCTGATATGCGAAGTTACAAAAATTTCCAATGATAACTGTGCTCTGCAGATGTATTTATACGTGATTACAGATAAAAAAAAAAAAAAACAAAAAAAAACACATGAAGGTCAAGGCCAATCGCCACCAAAAATTAATCAGCTGAGCGCCAGACCATGAACTATATTCCCATGAAGTTTGAAGACGATCGATCAAAATTACTCAAAAAAATAAGGGTTTTGTCGATTCCCCTGATTTGCGACAGTGACCTTGACCTTTGACCTTGACCTTCAAAATTTTATGGCCTGAAAGGGACCTCCATAGGCCTCTGATATGCGAAGTTACAAAAATTTCAATGAAAACTGTGGTCTGCAGAATTTTTTTTCGTGATTACAGACAAACAACAAAACAAACAAACAAAAAAAACAAAAAAAACAAACAAAAAAAAACATACAGACTGACTAACATATCTTGCAAAAACTTCGTTTTGGCAAGATAATAAGGGAAAGCATTTCTTTGCAGAGTGTGCCCTTTTCAGCAATGTAATGGTAACAAAGCAGCATGAGGCCGAATCGAGTCAATGTTACAAGATGAGCATACATTGACCATCATGATATACAGATAGCACATCCTGCAGGCATTCCAAAGAAGTTTTCAACCCCCTAAACTCTGATGCAGCTGAGCTCCATCACAGCTGTTCCTTTCCCCATCATCATACTAAAATATGCAATTTGGTGTCTGTGTCTTACCTTCAATCGCTACTTATTGAATCTTAACGAAACTTGCCAGGGGAACATGACGGAGGTTGTAGCGACTTAATTTGCTCCCTCCTGGGTGGGGGAATTTCCACCTTGGACAAACTCCATGTTAAAGTGTATACACAGCTCATCATGGAGTTTAATGGGGCACAACTACAGGAGGTAAAAAATTATAACCACAAACTATTCAGTCAATTTTGGGCAATGTGCTATTACCATTTTAAACAGTCGCTGCAATTGTTTAACAACAAATGGAAAAAAAATTGTTGGAAACCCGACGTCCTTGAGCCATTCGATGCTCATCATATCAAACAACGGATCCGAGCAGTCTGGACTTACTTGACCTATAGGTAAGCCGCTATGATCTTTCACTAATAAAGTTGCTTAAATGAGTCTTTATGCACGAATGAAGTATCCCAATGACTGTCCGATTTTTATAGCCATCAAATTACATGTGGACTGTATCAACTTATTATGGTGTTTGAAATGGTGCAAGATATTTTGGGGCCTCAAATGTTATTTATCTTGGGCAAGGTTTCAAATATGATGTGCCATATTGCCCGACACCATAATGGCCCAAATGTGACCTTTATTCAATGCATAACCCCATTCGGTTTTAGCATCAGCACTTCTAATGTACATGTTGGTCCAATTTCTTCAAGCACCAATTTGTTAGTTTGTTCTTCTTCTTCTTGCAGTCCATGGGATTAACATTCATCTCCAACACCACGTTTCAAAACTGTCAATCATCTTCTTTTATTTTTCACTGTCCACGACTCACATCCATACATTGCAAATGCAAAGACCATAGTACTCATCAGCCTCCTATTGGGTTGTATCGTCACATCTTTGTCTTTCCAGATCTATCAATCCTGACATTGCTGTTCTCCCAAACACTAACCATATATTTATATCCCCTCCACATTCTCCACTCGCTTCAATCTTGGAACCCAGGAAGATGAAACTTTCCATGATTTCCACTTGATGGTCTCCCACTCTGAACAAGTCGATCTTCTCAGTTGACAAGATTTTAGTCTTAGGTTTAAATAAAGAACAGCTTTTTCACTATCTGCAGCAGTTTCATCAATTTATCTTTACTTTCTGCCAACAGAGTGGTATCGTCAGCATACCTTGGGTTGTTGGTACATGGTACAGCAGCACAGCAGACTCCAGCAGTTGGTACAGCAGACTCCAGCCTCGATGTCATCCAAGTTAGGTTTTTCATCAAAATTAAGATAACCACAGAGTAATCGGTCAATTTTGTTCAACGAAAATGGCATGATAATCATGGCATTAAAATAACAATGATATCAACACAGGGGCGAGCAGGACGACCGAGAATTCGAGGTACGCACAATTGCCTCAGGTGTCTAACCTGGGTTCGCATCTCAGCCCAGCTATAAACTGTTATCCCAGTGTTTCAAAGGCAGGGTGATTCACCAATGTGTGTGCCATCCCTTGGATGGACGTTAAACTGGGCGTCCCATCTGCTAGCTTTAGTTTGTGGACATTAAAGATCCCGCAGTGTCCCTTGCAAAGAGTAGGCGAACCATCACCCTGGCTAAATTCCAATTTCCTGCCATAACCATAGGTGAATGTCAGGCCTGGCCAGCAGGTTGTTGAAAGACTTGAGCCAAGATTCCCCCTGCCAACCCCACAGGAATGTCGGAAATGTAGCCACGAAAGAAGAAGAAGACTGCCGTCATCAACTACACATTATCCCCCCCCCCACCGCCCCCACACACACCTTGTCCACTCCCTAAGGGAGCAGGTTTTTATGGTCACACCAAAATTCAGCAATTGTATGCATGTACATACATACAATTGTGTATGCACCAGCTGAGATACCTGTTCCTTGCACAGGTAAACTCTACTTTAAATAGAATAGGAAAGCTAAAACCTGGAAAAGAGTAGAATATAGTTTTTGTTGTGTATAGCAACAATGACTGACTGAACTGTAAACTGTGGATGTGGTGCAACTGACCTAATCTCACTGAATAACTTTGTGGTAAACAATATTGTACATTTTCTTTATATTACAAAGTTAAAAAAAAAGTTATTGCAAGTTTTAAATTAAGTTATTGCAAGTTTTAAATTAAGTTATTGCAAGTTTTAAATTAAGTTATTGCAAGTTTTAAATTAAGTTATTGCAAGTTTTAAATAGAGTTATTGCATGTTGTAAAAAGTCCTTTGAGGGCTTCCCACTCTGCTTGCCATCACATACGCATGTATGAACGTGAGCTCTTGAAATGACCTAGGACGATAACCTTGAGGCTTTGCCCTTGGGATTTGGTGAGAGTCATGCCAAAGCAGACTCCTGCTGGAAACTGAATTTGCCAAAAGTCAAAGGGCAAGCCTATGTCTGATGGGATTATCGGTAAGGGATCCTCCCTCGTTTGGTCCAGTGGTGATGGTGATATTTAGGCAATGTTCTGTTGCATATCTTTGGTGGGTTGAGGTTGCGTAAGAGCATGATTGGCACCCCTATTTTCAGGAGGAGGTGGTGAGGTGGTATGCCTGAGGGTTCCAGGCTGTACTAATTATTATTTTAACAAAATTATGAATTGGTCTTTTCCATATTCTCATAATAAAGCTTTGTTGAAAATGACAAAAGCTCAAATAATAAAAAAAAAAGTTCGTTACTGCCTGGACAGACACACAGAAGTGACTGCAAAACCCCATCTTCCGCCGCACAGGGGATGGGCTAATAAAGTTGAATACAGGATATTGTGAAATTAACATCACAGCAATCTTTAAAAAATATTTTACGTTTCAGAAATAGCTGATACTGTACAATTAAAAAGTGTCTGTGTCAGCATCTACTCTATATTTTCACTTTTAAAATGGTTTTCTCTGCAACCGCTTGTCCGATCGACGATTGATACAGCAGAGACCGAGACTCCTCATGGAGAATATGTTATTGCCAACTCCAACGTCAAAGGTCAAATGGTATGTCATACTGGATTAAAGAAAAAAATTTGGACATAATTTTCTCTGAAAAACAAAAAAAAATTGAAAATTGTATTACGTCATCAATAATGCAATTATTGCAAGGTGGTCACGTCATCAACTCCCGATGGGGTATACAGAGTGATAATGACGCCATTTGGTGAAGTGGTATTACAGCCATAATTGGTTGACTTGAAATCCTTATCCCAAAAAATAATCTGAAACTTCATACATCTGATCTACGAGCTAACGCGAGTGAAGAATTAAATTTATGACCTTCATAACCCATACCAAGAAACTGACATAATAGGGTGAATGGATGATACGGGTGTATGGGCCATAATAGTAGCACGTCCCGTCGACGATGGTATTTTTGTTCAGAATAAACGTGCGAGGTGAGACTACGAGTGCCGTTCTCGTTTCGTGAGGTTAAAAATTAGTAAATAAAACACTACAAAACCGCTTATTCATAACATTTGGCTATAACTATTTTCAGATGTTAAAATGTTTTGCGTGAGCTTGGTAATTGGCCAAAGGTACAGACAAATATGTGGTGAAAATAAATAAATAAATAAAAATCAATTTTTTTGAAAAGACAGACAGACAGATAGATAGATAGATAGGTAGTGATACATACCACCTCCCCCATTTCCCCCCTTGTTGCATGCTATGTTGTGCAATAGCATACTGGGCCCGACCCGACGATATAAAAACAACCCTTGCTTTTTCTGAAATGGGGTAAAAGTAGGACAATGTATTTATTAATCAAGTGGCCACATTGAGACAAGAATTAACGACGGTCCTGGTGAGGAGGTCAAATTCCATGTTACCTCGTTTGGGCTTCAGGAAGCTTGCATGCAAGATGAAAACGACCTTTTCTACAAATCCATGGATCTTCTTGTGGTCAAAGCCACGCACAAACACACGCCAGTCGTGTGTGTAGCCCTCGGCACTCATTTTCTTCCTTACAATGGCAAAGTGGCCCAACTCAATCTGCACCTGCAACGCCTGAACGCACAGGTAAAGAACAAACAACACCTGGTAGAGAGCATACCTCCACGCTTTTTGAGATATCTGTTCATAGACAGACAGACAGACAGACAGACAGACGTAAAAACATCACCTCCGTCCACTTTCGGTGGCGGAGGTAAAATATACCATTAGAGATGGGGAATCCCCCGCCATTGAATGAAAAAGGTCATACATATTCCAGATAATGAGGGAGGTGAATTGGAAACAAGACACCATTTGGTCATCATCTCGAAAAAGTTCCCCAGGGGTGAGAAACGTAGTAACCAAAAATAATTGAAATCAGATAAGCGGTTTTCCATTTATTACAAAAAAACATTTTTTTCAAGATGGCCGCCCCAGTCGGCCATCTTGGATCCGGCCAGGCCCAAAATCAATAGGGTTCTTCCTTTTCAGGTGGTACATGTGTGACCCGAATTTCAAATCGATATGGCGAACAGTTTATGAGTTATCGCACTCACAGCTATAAATGTTGACGCCCGGACGGACGGACGGACAGCGGGACGACCCGGGTGACAACAATATCCCCCTTCCGCCACGCGGCGGGGGATGAAAAGGGGACACTCGTGCACACCTGTAAACGACATCCCGAAATTGAAACGTACGAGTAGCTCCTCCAATTGCCGACCACTCACCGTAGTAGCCATGCTGAACGGCACGAGATGTCTGTATCGAGCTCGAGAACCACCAAGAGACGGAGCAACCACGTTCACCTGCGCGGGACACCTGGCGATCACCACGAATACGCGAGATCGAAAACACGGGGCGTGGCCTCTCGAGTGAGAACTTGTACTAAATTAATGATATATATATATATAAACAAGGTGTATAAATACATTCACATGCTTAGCACATGTCACGGACCACACACGAAGTTAGAGTTAAAACAATTTATAAAAATCTGTAAAATAAATAAATAATAAATCAACTTCCACGGAGAGCAGGTAGGAGGTGTTATTATATATCGACAATGGTGGCTTGGAGTGACAGATATCGATTCCCAACGTTGTTGATTATGTTCCTGCCGTTTCATCCCCACCAAGAGTTTATGAGCAAAATGTCTGATTTTCTTCTTACTGTTCCCCTTCAGGTGCAATGTCGAGTCACTGAAACAATATATACACACCACTGCAGTACAAACGACCGTTATGGCACTTTTGGGAATTTTTTTTTACCAATGATTCTGTAAAGTTTACCAAGGGTCCTGTAAAGGTTACCAAGGATCCTGTAAAGTTTACCAAGGATCCTGTAAAGTTTACACAGGATTCTTGTAAAGTTTACCAAGGATCTTGGAATGTTTACTAAGGATCATGTAAACTTTATGCAGGATCTTGTAAAGTTTACCAAGGATCCTGTAAAGTTTGCCAAGGGTCCTGTAAAGTTTGCCAAGGGTCCTGTAAAGTTTGCCAAGGGTCCTGTAAAGTTTACACAGGATTCTTGTAAAGTTTACTAAGGATACTGGAATGTTTACTAAGGATCATGTAAACTTTATGCAGGATCTTGTAAAGTTTACCAAGGATCCTGTAAAGTTTGCCAAGGGTCCTGTAAAGTTTACACAGGATTCTTGTAAAGTTTACTAAGGATCCTGGAATGTTTACTAAGGATCATGTAAACTTTATGCAGGATCTTGTAACGTTTACCAAGGATCCTGTAACGTTTACACAAGATCTTGTAAAGTTGACTGAGGATTCTTGTTAAGTTTACTCAGGATCCTGTGAAGTTTACCAAGGATCATGTAAATTTTATGCAGGGTCTTGTAAAATTTACCAAGGGTTTTTGTAAAGTTTACCCAGGGTATTGTAAAGTTTATGAAGGATCTTGTAAAGTTTATGAAAGATCTTGTAAAGTTTATGAAGGATCTTATAAAATTTACCAACAATCCTGTAAAAACTACCAACGTTCTTGTCGAGATTTACCAATAAAGGAGCCTGGTGTTGGCTTCGTGGTTAGGGTGGCTGGCTTGGGGTCCTAGAGTCCTGAGCTCGATCCCTGTCTGCTGTTGAATTAACACCAGGTGGGGTTGACTCA
>CM068962.1:32936048-32954723 GCA_035128595.1 Eptatretus atami | reverse complement strand
TATCATACTGTTTGAACCGGCCCATCTCACCCTTACTGATTACTCAACTATATCACACTGTTTGAAACCGGCCCATCTATCTCACCTTACTCAACGATTATAACTGTTTGAAACCGGCCCATCTCACCTTACTGATTACTCAACTATATCACACTGTTTGAAACCGGCCCATCTATCCTCACCTTACTCAACGATATCACACTGTTTGAAACCTGCCCATCTCTCCTCACCTTACTCAACTATATCACACTGTTTAAAACCTGCCCATCTATCCTCAACTTACCAACTATATCACACTGTTTAAAACCTGCCCATCTATCCTCACCTTACTCAACTATATCACACTGTTTGAAACCGGCCCATCTATCCTCACCTTACTCACTATATCACACTGTTTGAAACCGGCCCATCTATCCTCACCTTACTCAACTATATCACACTGTTTGAAACTGCCCATCTCTCCTCACCTTACTCAACTATATCACACTGTTTAAACCTGCCCATCTATCCTCAACTTACCCAACTATATCACACTGTTTAAAACCGGCCCATCTATCCTCACCTTACTCCATATATCACACTGTTTAACCTGCCCATCTATCCTCAACTTACTCAACTATATCACACTGTTTGAAACCTCCCATCTATCCTCACCTTATTCAACTAAATCATACTGTTTGAAACCTGCCCATCTATCCTCACCTTATTCACAACATCATACTGTTTGAAACCGGCCCATCTATCCTCAACTTACTCAACTATATCATGGTGTTTTAAACCGGCCCATCTATCATCACCTGACTCAACTATATCATGCTGTTTGAAACCGGCCCATCTATCCTCACCTTATTCAACTATATTGTTGTGGTGCCGGGCATCGTTGGCGAGCACGACCGCTAGATGGAGCCGTAGAGTCGGCTCCACGATCACCCGGATTTATTAGGTCGTCACCCCGGATAACTCCGGAGCCGACGGGTCCTTATCGGACCGAAGATCGCCAATAGGTCGACTGCGTGGGATTGGGTTGATTGCCAATTTCAATTTACCTCAATACCCACGTCGTCCAAACTACCGGGGAAATTCACCCTCAGCAGAGCTCGAGTGGAATGAGCCGTTAGTGTGTTCGAACCGTGCGTAACCCGAGTGGATGGTTACCGAGGTCCGTCGGTCCAAATGCACAATTTGCCGCTTCCAAATTTCCCAACACGCACCGTGCTAAACCAATAAAGAAATCACAGAAACGAGCTGATACATTTAACAGGGGATTTATTTATAATGGTGGGGGGGGGGGGGGGGAAGGGAACACACAAAGAGCAGAGTTATCCGACTATAAGAGATGCAGTCAATGTACAAGCAAAGCACTTATCCAGTTGCTACTTAAAGACGGGCCCACACACAGACACACACACACAGAAATGGACCCGTCGGGTCTTTATTGAAGGCCTCCAGCTCGAGGACAGGTGAGCTAGAGACCAGAGCCTGTGCTTGACCTGTCCACCTCGTGTGGTCTTTGACGATCCGGCTCGATGGGACTCGAACCCGCAACACGATGCCGCTCCAAGCACCAGGTACCACACTCTCCAACCGGCCACGCACCAATCGACCAAGGCCAAGGAGAAGATCAGAGGCGACGATGACCGAGCTCGGCAGGACTCGAACCCGCAACACGATGATGATGACACACACAGACGACGATCACGACCCTTTTACCACCACGACGACCTCCACCACCTCGATCCTTTTTCCACCCTTTTACCACCACCACTACCCAGCCTGGCGTTTGTTATATTCCTTTTTCGTCCGGGGTGAGCAAATCGCCGTCTGAGGCGCTCTCCACCCTCATTGGCGGCGTGTCGTGGGAAAGCCGCCTTCTGTGGCCATCTCAACCCTCATTGGCCGGCGTGTCGTGGGAAAGCCGCCTTCTGTGGCCATCTCAACCCTCATTGGCCGGCGTGTCGTGGGAAAGCCGCCTTCTGTGGCCATCTCAACCCTCATGGCCGGCGTGCCGTGGGAAAGTCGCTTTCTGTGGCGTGATTGGACAAGGGGCACGCCCCTGCCTTCCTGGGCGGAGTCCCGCTCTGAGGCGATGGAAATGTCCGCCTACGTACGTGGCCGAACGCACGTGGGCGATGGCATCGGTGTGTGGAGTGAAGTGAAGAAGGTTTGTTGCAACAAATCTCCGCAGCACACACATGTAATTCCCGTTAGACACAGGTAGGGGGCCCTAACAAATATGGAATAGGCAAAGCCTAGAAGCGAACGTAGAATTCTTCTTACATTCGCTTATTAATATATCAAATTAAACCGTCTTTTGCTATGAAAAAATAAATATTACCTTAACATTACTTCACAACAACAACTACACGCCTAGAACAGGATCTCATCTGCAAAAATAAATATTACCTCAACATTACCTTCACAACAACAACTACACCGCCTAGAACAGGATCTCATCTGAAAAAAAAAAAATCCTCAACTTACCTTCACAACGACAACTACACGCCTAGAACAGGATCTCATCTGAAAAAAAAATTTCCTCAACATTACCTTCACAACGACAACTACACGCGCTAGAACAGGATCTCATCTAAAAAATAAATACTAGAAGCGAACGTAGTATTCTTCTTACATTCGCTTCTGACTTTACCTACAACTTGATCACAACTGTATACGCAATTTCCGGTTACTTCGCCCTGGATTCGAATCAGCGATCAAATAACGTAAATCACGATTAAAAATTATTTTTTGATGATGCGGGAGATATCTTTATTAAAATCAGTGGAGGAAATATACACCATGTCTGATATTATTTGGGTATTTCATGTCTCCGACGATGCCTTTATCTCCCGGCATGCATCATTCCCCATGACAAAACCGGAAACAAAAAATAACCAGAAGCAAAAAAAAAAACGGAAGCAAAAGGGTCATAGGCAACGACATGGATTCAAAATTGCCAGGGTATTGTGTTGTTTTTGTTGTTTCCTATTCTCTCATGCGCACGCGTTAAGTAATATTCACAAGATACAAATAAAACCCAATCGTGTTTATACACCGCACAGCGTTTAAAAACAACCGGAAGCAAAAGGTCATAGCTAACGACACGGATTCCAAATAGCGAGGGGTATTGTGTTTGTTGTTGTTGTTGTTGTTTCCTATCTCTCATGTGCACGCGATAAGTATGAAGCTCACTGCGTTCGCTATAACACACACTTACCGATATAACTGTTCTATAGGGACCTGAATGTTGAGTGCAGTAAGCTTCCAATTCGTAACAATATATCATGCTGTTTTAAACCGGCCCATCTATCCTCACCTTACTCAACTATATACACACTGTTTAAAACCTGCCCATCTATCCTCACCTTACACAACTATATCACACTGTTTAAAACCTGCCCACCTATCCTCACCTTACACAACTATATCACACTGTTTAAAACCGGCCCATCTATCCTCACCTTACTCAACTATATCAACCTGTTTAAAACCTGCCCATCTATCCTCACCTTACTCAACTATATCAAACTGTTTGAAACCTGCCATCTATCCTCACCTTACTCAACTATATCAAACTGTTTGAAACCCAGCCCATCTATCCTCACCTTACTCAACTATATCACACTGTTTGAAACCTGCACATCTATCCTCACCTTACTCAACTATATCACACTGTTTGAAACCTGCCCATCTATCCTCACCTTACTCAACTATATCAAACTGTTTGAACCTGCCATCTATCCTCACCTTACTCAACTATATCAACACTGTTTGAAACATGCCCATCTATCCTCACCTTACTCAACTATATCATACTGTTTGAAACTGCCCATCTATCCTCACCTTACTCAACTATATCACACTGTTTGAAACATGCCCATCTATCCTCACCTTACTCAACTATATCATACTGTTTAAACCGGCTGATCTATCTCATCTTACTCAACTATATCATACTGTTTGAAACTGGCCATCTATCCTCACCTTACTCAACTATATCATACTGTTTGAATCCGGCCCATCTATCCTCACCTTACTCAACGATATCATACTGTTTGAAACCGGCCCATCTATCCTCACCTTCCTCAACTTATCATACGTTTTGAAACCGGCCATCTATCCTCACCTTACTCAACTATATCACACTGTTTGAAACCGCCCATCTATCCTCACCTATTCAACTATATCACACTGTTTAAAACCGGCCCATCTATCCTCACCTTACTCAACTATATCACACTGTTTAACCTGCCCATCTATCCTCACTTACTCAACTATATCACACTGTTTAAAACCTGCCCATCTATCCTACCTTACTCAACTATATCACACTGTTTGAAACCGGCCCATCTATCCTCACTTACTCAACTATATCACACTGTTTGAACCGGCCCATCTATCCTCACTTACTCTCAACTATATCACACTGTTTGAAACTGGCCATCTATCCTCACCTTACTCAACTAATATACTGTTTAACCGGCCCATCTATCTCCTTACTCAACTATATCACACTGTTGAAACCTGCCCATCTATCCTCACCTTCTCAACTATATCACTGTTTGAAACCAGCCCATCTATCCTCACCTTACTCAACTATATCATAGTTTGAAACCGGCCCATCTATCCTCACTTACTCAACTATATCACACTGTTTGAAACCGCCCATCTATCTCACCTTACTCAACTATATCATACTGTTTGAAACCGGCCCATCTATCCTCACCTTACTCAACTATATCACACTGTTTGAAACCTGCCCATCTATCCTCACCTTACTCAACTATATCACACTGTTTGAAACCGCCATCTATCCTCACTTACTCAATATATCAACTGTTTTGAAACCGGCCCATCTATCCTCACCTTACTCAACTATATCACACTGTTTGAAACCAGCCCATCTATCCTCACCTTACTCAACTATATCATAGTTTGAAACCTGCCATCTATCCTCACCTATACTAACTATATCACACTGTTTGAAACCGGCCCATCTATCCTACCTTACTCAACTATATCATAGTTTGAAACCGGCCCATCTATCCTCACCTTACTCAACTATATGACACTGTTTGAAACCTGCCCATTATCCTCACCTTACTCAACTATATTACAGTTTGAAACCGGCCCATCTATCCTCACCTTACTCACTATATCATACTGTTTGAAACATGCCATCTATCCTCACCTTACTCAACTATATTACAGTTTGAACCTGCCATCTATCCTCACCTTACTCAACTATATTACAGTTTGAAACCTGCCTCTATCCTCACCTTACTCAACTATATCATACTGTTTGAAACCGGCTCATCTTTTCACCTTACTCAACCATATGACTGTTTGAAACCGGTCCATCTATCACCACCTTCTTCAACTTATCACACTGTTTGCAGATTGGGTTTGATTAGTAGCATCCCTTTCGGACAATTACGGACGGCACAGCACACAGGCAGGCAAGTAGGGATGGATGGACGGATGGACAGCAGGCAAGTAGGGATGGACGGGCGGACAGTAGGCATGGACGACGAAGGGATGGACAGTAGGCAGGGACAGACGGACTGACGGACGGACACAGGCAGGGACGGACGGCAGGCAGGAACGGACGGACGGACGGCAGGCGGGACGGACGGACGGACGGCAGGCAGGGACGGACGGACGGACGGCAGGCAGGGACGGACGGACAGCAGCAGGGCGATGGACGGACGGGCAGGACGGATGGACGGACAGGCAGGGACGGCGGACGCAGGCAGGGACGGACGGACAGCAGGCAGGGACGGACGGATGGACGCAGGCAGGGACGGACGGACGCAGGCAGGGACGGGCGGATAGCAGGCAGGGACGGACGGACGGACAGCAGGCAGGGACGGACGGACGGACAGCAGGAGGGACGGACGGACGGACAGCGGCACGGCGGAGGACAGCAGGCAGGGACGGACGGATAGCAGGCAGGGACGGACGGACGGACAGCAGGCAGGGACGGACGATAGCAGGCAGGGACGGACGGACCCCACGACCGAGGTCCTTTTAAATTAATATGTTATGTTGTCATTGTTGTGTTTAATATGCTTTTGTGGATCTTCAAATGCGCAATACATAACTCTTCTTTTTGTCCAGGTCGTTCTTGAACATAATTAATTGATGTGGTACAGTCCAAACTAGTTGACAATGAGGAAACAAGTTACAAGAAAGCCCGGCCTGAGGAGCCGGTAAAATGAGACGCACCTACCTTTGTATAACCATTCTAACCACCTGGGAAACGTCTGGCTTGTCTCTTGTAACCGTTTCCATAACGACCACACACGAAGTCCTTGTCTGCCTGCGAGTGGAGATTCCTCATCAGTTCGTTCGATGCAAGTAACAGAATCGAGTAATGAACATGCTACGAACACGGAGCGGGCTTCACACCTGGCATTGGCGGAGTTCTCTGCGAGACGTCTTGCTCCTTCTTCTCTGCGGTCTCATCACAACCTTGCCAGGACGCCATCGAAGAAGTAGTTCTAATTCCTCTTTCTCACGATGAATTACATTGTGATTGTCACGTGCGCAATGAGCAACACACCCAGGTCCATAATATATACCAATAATAGGAGAGAACTGCAAACACAAATCGCCAAAGACAACCTATACGGCAAAATGATGTTAAAACTGTACAGTATAAAACTGTACAGTAATACACGTCAACCGCACGATTTACGGCAATGAACACCAGATCACGTGGTTTACGGCAATCCACGCCAGTTCGCATGATTTCGGCAATCCACGCCAGTTGCATGATTTACAGCAATCACGCAGTTCGCATGATTTACGGCAATCCACGCCAGTTCGCATGATTTAACGGCAATCCACGACTAGTTCGCATGATTTACGGCAATACGTCCAAGCCACATGTTTATAACAATCACGACTGTCACTGACAGTGATATCTGTATTAACTGGATGGAAGATCACTGACACTGATGTTATTACTAACTGGATTACCATTCACGGGTGAATGTTGTCACGCGCCGCCATCTTTAGACCCCCAAAAAAGACCTTACACGTTGTTCGTACCAAGTGAGGCATTTCTCTTACGTTTTAAAATCGATCGGCCAGAGCCTGCAGGGAATATTGCGAATAATTTTTTGCTATTTATTCACAAACGGTATGCGGGCAAAGCATTTGTGAACGTGTTATCCTTTGAATAGTATGAAGAGCAGAGGTAATGAAAGGCTCCCTGTTTGACTTACGACAATTCACGACCATCTGCATGATTTTACGACATTCCAAGACTGCGCTTGATTTCCGGCAAATAAGATGGTTCGGATTTCGATGGACGATTTGCAGTGACGTCATCGAAGGCACAGCTGTTTTTCTTGTTTCATGACGAACCCATGAACTTTGTTCCAAGGCATCATCGCTGGACTTGGTATTCCAACGCTGGCGGTGTAGGAACGGAGATTGACCATGTGCTCGTTGATGGTCGCTGGAGGATGATCCAGAACTGCAGGGTCGACTGTAGTGATCAGTTCCTCAATACTGACCAGCGGCTTGTTGTAGCAACTCTGAGTTGCAGCTTAAATCTGGGAGAATGGTACCATCCCAGCCTAGGCTGGATGTTGGAAAGCTCAGGGATGAAAGGATCGCGAGGAGTTTGCGAACAGACTAGTGGGGATTTGGGGATCTGGGTTGTTTTGAGGAATCTTCAAGAATTGTTGGAGCGCTTCAAGATTACCATCCTTGATGTTGCGTGGTTGCCTTGGAACCCACCATCAGGCAAAAGAAGAACTTTGTCTCCCAAGGGACGCTGGATACCATTGACCAGGCCACAGCACGAGGCTAATGGCTTGCTGAGTTGTTCAGGGAGTTGTATGTTCGTTGAGGGCAGACACGGAGACCGATGTGCGAGGAATCTGTGAGGAGGTAGAGCATCACCGATGGTCAAGTGATTCTCGTCCTGCTTACAGGGAATTTAATGCATTGCGTTCTCCAAGCCCGTCCCCGGGTACTGCAGGTAGAACTCTAGGGTGGTGGGCTCTTGACAGAGAGTTTGAAGTGAAGGCCCCGCTGGGTCGGTTACTTTGCGAGGCTGTAACAGGCTGACCACCAGCTGTTGAGTTGGATGTCAGGGCTGTAACTATCCTCTTGCTGATCCTCAATGAACTGTGAACCATCTTCGTTTGTAGAAACACAGGCTGCAGTGACCAGGGGAAAGGGGGTAAAGCTCAAGGGATCTGTGGCAAAAATGCTGAACTTCTCAAGGCTGGTGGAAATGTATACTCATGCTTTGCATGCAGTTCTGTGCTCTGCCTGGAACACAGACATCATCCAAACTGACTGGAAGAGGGCCTTGTTGTCACTCTCTTAAGGGAAAGGATGACACTGTGCTCTCAGTGCCAGGCAAGGTCTTCTCGAATATATTCTTGATAGGGTTGCCACATTTTCTGAGCAGCAGCGCCCAATGCAGTCGGGTGTTGTAGAAAATAACTCAATTTCCACAAGATGTATCAGCATACCAAAGAGACCTTAATTTGTATAAACGGAGGAAGAACATTGAATGCTTGACTGAACATTTGAATGGACTTCAACTGAACAGAAGCCTGAAGCAATTCTTCTTATACACACTTGACATTCCAAAATGGGAGGGAGATATTGCAACTCACTACAGGGTTAGCTGATAAGCATTAGGCAAAATAACTCAAACTGCAATACGTGTCACTGGGTGGAAGGGAGAGAATGACATAATCTGGCAAAAGTTGCAGTGTTATCAACCAGGTCACCCTGTTTCATAGTAAGACATTCTTTTATCAATAGTGGGTCAAATGACTCTTGGGTAAAGGGAAACATAACTGACAGCCAATTCGACTGTAGCATAAATTAAATTTATAATACAGCAACAATTATAATTGAGAATACACGAATATAATTATTTTCTTCACACGGGCTTCACACCAAAGAGGTCAACGATTGACTGTGTCCTTGCCCTTCGGGTCCTCACCAAACGCAGATGAGAAGTTTTCGGCAGGGGCAGCTCACAGCTAATGTTGATCTCTGCAAATCATTTGATTTAGTGAATTGGATGCCCTCTGGAGTATTCTCTTTCTTCATGGGGCACCACCAAAACTAAACAATCTGATTTTGCAGATGATGCAGTCATCTTTGTGGAGATGCTGGATATCCTTTTGGGGGCCCCACGGCGCTGAAGGAGTGGGGGCTGCTGGAATTACGGGTTTCCTGGGCCAACAAAAAGCTCCAGGCTTCAATGGCATCTTGGTGCTGCTATCTGTCTGTGCTTGTTTTGGTGAAAAGATTGAGGTCACGGAGAGATTAACTTTCTTGGCAGTGATATTCATGTCTCCACATGTTGTGAGGCAGCGGTCAAAAGATGTCTGGGTCGGGCCTGGTGAATCATGGATTCCACTGGAAAATGGGCGTGCGCTGGCTGTCGTACCTATGCAGGGAGAAAAGTCTGAGTCTTTAAATCCTTGGTCCTTCCAGTCTTGCTCTATGGATGTGGACTTGGACTCTGACCAAAGATCTGAGACGGAGACTTAATTCTTCGGTACATAGATCCCTTCTGAGGACCCTTGTTTATGTCTGGTCCAGACCTTTGTGTCCAACCAAGCGTTGCTGAGAGAGACTCAACGATGAGTTTGTACCTGTATAGTCCGTGAGTGTCAGCTGCGGCTCTTGGCATGTGGTTCGTTTTCCTGACACTGATCTTGCTCATCAGATTCTCTCAGTGAGGGAGCCTCATGAGTGTAGGAGGCCAACGGCCGACCACGTGCTTTGTGGTTGCAGCTGTGGATCGTATCTCAGGAGAAGGGATGGGCCAGGTATCTGCCTGGGAGTGGCCAGACGGAGCCCCTGGAGTACCGGCGGAAAGGGGACGCAGCAACGCACTGCTCCAGCGCATGCCCTCCATACTGACTTGGTGTAGGAATTGTGTCACTCTGGAAACCGTGCATCACAATTGATACTATCAGGCCCACGATGCCACTCAGCCTTTCATCCCCTCACACTTCCAAACATTCGGAACGAGATGCTTTTGCGTCCATCAATTACGAAGGTCCTTTCTTGAGCCATCCCAACGCAATCCATGTGTACAGCCCCTGACCGGTTTCACCACTGCTTTTTGGACGCAACATAATGAGCAACTTCAATACTCATGCCAGGTGTGTGTGTGTGTGTGTGTGTGTGTGTGTGTGTGGTGGTGTGTGTGTGTGTCTCAGTGTGGTGTTATCTTGATTTGCTGGTTGAGGAGATGTAACAAGTCTTCCAGAACTCAAAGTATCCACCATCCACTTTGGTAAGGATCACAGTTCATGGACCAAGCCGTTCAACTTTGTTGTTCGAAGAGTTTTTGTTCCGAGGGTTCTTTTCAGGATCATCATCGAACCCCAGACTGCCTCCAATTGTAGTTGTTTCTTGGTAATATTCCCGGGAAAGTTTTCAAAATCTCAATGAGGTCTTCTTTATTATTCCTGTTGCTCCAATTATCATGGTACAATTTCGACGCTGTTTCAGATTCTAAGATCTCTTGATCTCATTTTTTGAGGTCCTTGTATTTGGTACATTTTCTTGACTCTGTATTATTTAGCCAAAATCGCTGGATCCTGATAACTAAATCAGCAAGACTGTCTTTTCCTTTTTGTTCCTGCAATGTCCGGTCGCCAGGCTTTTTTTCTATGTTCATGCTCAATGGGATCATTCAGGTCATATGTGAGCATGACGTCCTTATTTCAATGATCGTCCTTGGTTCGGTTTCAATGAGTTTCTGGAACTGTGATTGAAATTTTGCAGATATGCCAATGATCACTTTGCATACTTGGTGTGCCGGTTGTGGTGCAAAGTTGTTCTGATCAATAGTTTTTGCATCCAAACACAGGTGACTCTTACTTTCTGTTTCTGTCTTGCAGACCTCACTTGTCATCTGGCTCAGTCCCGCTATCTTTTTAAATCCCCTGGTGTAGTGTCCTTGATCTTCGCATTTATTATTATTTCGTTCTCCATCCCATCGAGTTCCCTTTTATACTCTTCTTAGCATTCAATAGCCTTCTTTATCAATCCATCAGTCCAATTCCTTTTTGTATTTTCTGCTCTTTTTGTCATTTCCCAGTTATTGGTGTATATTTGTTGATATTTATTTTTATGTCTTTATTTGTCTCTTTGCAATTGTTGGGGCTGTATTTGTTGCTGTTTCAATTTTCCTGAGCACATCTTCGATTCGCACCTGTTTGTGAAATCCCTTACAAGGGGAATTAGGGGATACTTTTTTTCAGGTTTGTTGTCTCATGGTGTTTAAAACTGAATCCGATAGACTGTGAAGCATTTCACATACTCAGCTAGTCCTCACATCGATCTGAGTACTGGTTGATTTCATCAGTCCGCTCCCTCCCTCTTGTCTCGGCAGTTACTTCTCTATGCAGGATTTTACTTGTATGGAAGATTTTTAAGTCTCTGAGTCAACTATTTATTTCTGATTGATGGCAGTTTAATTATTCCACAGCTGCTAATGGAACACTGTCCTGCGAAGTTGTTATGGCTTTGATTTGTTTTTGCTGAGAAGCCCCCCCCACACTTTTTACAGGGGACAACCATATCATTCGTCCCCCCCCCCACTTTTTCATGAACGTAAGTTACGTACACAAACGAGCGGTCTGTACAACCAGCCGAGAGCTCCTCAAAACAAAAATAAAACTTTAATCTCTATTAAATTTTATAGGTCTATTATAGTTATAAAGTGATAGTTACAATCAACATTGAGAATCCGTGCTTCCAAGCCATGTCTCCCACAGGCCAAGCTCATATGCGACGTCGCTTGATCCTCTGATGTCTCGTCTTCCTATCTTTGCGATAGCAGATTCGCCACGTTGATTGTCACGCACTAACGGGAAGTGACCTGGACATTTTTGAGTATGCTTGTGATCGTTTCGGACTTTGTATGTCATTTTTGAGTGTTTTAAAGAAATCGCGCTTCATGGCCGAGTGCCCCACCTCGGATAGTGTTAGGCCGCAAACGACTCGGGCCCCCTTTACGACCGTATTTCTGATACGTCAGACTTATCAGAAAACGTGCAGCGATGGTCTGCTCTCACACGTCGAGATTGAGAGGCCTCATCCATTGTTGATGGTAGAATCAGAGTGACTAATTAACTCAGTGGCCTAATGGATACGGCTTCTGACCTCTATCCTTGACTCAGTAAGCTTAATGTGATAAAGGCCTCGCCTCCAAGCTGCTATTGATACAATCTGTTGGAGACAAACTCTATTCCACATGAAGGCCTGAAGCACTCACTAGTCAAACTCTTGTTTTTATCTTAAACAAGAAGTACCCAGTGTGCTGGGCCACCGGTCTCTCGCCCACCCCCTTCCCTCTCCAGACTCCACCCCTTCACCCTCTCCTCCCCAACCCCCACTTCGCTCCTTCCAGACTCCCTCCCTACTCCATCACCTCCCCCAATCACCCTCTCGCCTCCCTATCCACCTTTCCTCCCTCTCACCCACCCCTCCCCTCCCTCCACCACAAGCATTTTCAGGATGTATATTAAAGGTAGTGTAATGTTACATAACTTCTAAAACAAAAGTAAAAAAACTCCTTGGCAATTTCCCCAGCGTTCCTGACTAATAGTTATTATAATAGCAGAGTATCCACCTCTGGGGCAAGTTTCAATGGTGCACAGTACTTGTTTGAATATACTATGTTTTGTTTGTAGAATAGGTAGGTGTTGTGGTTGTGCTTCAAGGTTCTAGATGGCTCACTCAAATGGGTTCATTCCAATTATTGTGTCTCACATCGAAAGGTCTGAACGCTCAACATGTAAAAGGGTCTAAAAAAAGTCCAAGTGGTCTAAAATCTCACTAATATTGAAATGGTTTCAGGTCCAAGTTCTTACTGGCTGAAGGGTTAAGGTGCTCAAGGTCTTCAATGTCTTAAAGGAGCTTCAAGTTAAAGGGTCTTATGGTTTTTGGTTCTTAAGGATCTAAAGGTCTTTAAGACAAAGTGGTGGATGAAATCCCCTGAGAACAATCCCGGTCGACTTTGTATGTGTGCCAAATTGGGTGCTGCCACGTCTTTCAAAAAACGCAAACATACAGACAGCGATGGATTGTTATTTATAGAAGTCCATTTCTCTGAATTAGGAAACATTTATGGCAAACACTCAATACATCCTATAAATGTATAATACAGAATTTTTACGTATACCACTGCATTGCCACATTGTGCAACAAAATATGAATGTCACTCTTCAAATCCCTCTGTGTAGTTTAATTTGAAGAGAATAAGTACAGTACATGCGCTAATTAAAGCTAAATGGAACACAGATAAGCAAAATTAAGATGGGATGGTCACCCTTTAAGGTAGGGGTTGGACAAGAATGCCTCAATGAATATATCACTCTGGATAGAGCCCTACCAGTTGTGTACCATTCTCATAGGGTGACCTCCCACAGTGATCCACCTCATACCGAGGAAGTACACAACTGCATGGCAGACCTACCATGCTGTAACCCCCTGGGGATCTTCGCCCTGGTGAGTTATAATGACATCACCGCTTACCTCAGCACGGCGCCCTTTCGTTTTTAATTTCAAGGCATGCCCACTTCACACAGGAGGACAAAGGCTTCATAGTTTGAGCCGTGACCTCCTGAACAGAAGGGTGACGGCCGACTGACTACACAGCAATACGCTGAATATCTTAGTAAAAGAGGCATAAAGATGAAAAAGAGATCGACGGTAACTTTAAGCTTAAGACTGATCATGGTACAGCATCTGGCAGCACTCCAAGAAATATCAAGAAAGAGGGAGAAAAAGTGAGCAAAAGAAAGTAGTTTAATGATCTGGACGTATGGATCAGCCATGGATCAACTCTAGAGTCACCTGGAAATGAAGAAAGATAATTATCAACATTGAAAGGAGAAAGCAGAGTCACATTGAAGATATATGTGTCTGAGAAACAACCTGCATCACGGCAGCCCCAAATAATCTTCAGATCTGGAAAGTAAATAAGAAAGTAAAAAAGTTTTGAATTATAATCAAAATTGGAGTCAAATATGATTATAATCAAATTATATTGGAGTTTACCATAGGCAGAGTCAGTAGTCAAATCGTTGAGTAAGGTGAGGATAGATGGGCCGGTTTCAAACAGTGTGATATAGTTGAGTAATCAGTAAGGTGTGATGGGCCGGTTTCAACTAGCATTAAAACAAAAACTCTTCCTCCTTCATCTTCTTCTTCATCTTTAATCATGGTGAGTCTCATTCAATCCCGTTTGACATGTCGATGATATTTAGAAAACTCTTGCTCCACTAAATGTTTTTTTTCCGAACATTTCCATTTTATTCCTGCAACACATATCGCCCTATCAAACAGTATTTATGATCATACACCGCCTTTCGCTCTACTTGCAACACAGGTGAGAAAAGGATACGAAAAAAGCAGCTGATATTCAATAATTTATTCACACGCTGTTTAAAGGGTGAAAGTTAATTTTTTGCCAGGTACCCTTTCTGGTGTTAAAGGGGTCGAAATGGTCCAAGCCCTCATGTCTCTAATGGGTGTAAAGGTCCAAATGGTCTTGAGAGTTATTGGGGTCTAAAGGGTATGTTGCAATTGTGACGGTCTATGGGGTTTACATGGTAAGAAGTGGTCTTAAATGGTTAAGGGGTATAGGATAAAAGTCAGAATAACTGCAGGTGAGGATAGATGGGCCGGAGCAAACCTGTTGTCCCCTCTCGTGAAACCGGTAGGGGACTAATACATCTACTTGATGTGTAGTGATATTTAGTGAGATCGGAATATGTTGGAGGTTGGCCTTTTTGTAATTTAAAAAATATAATCCATCGGCTTACCTGAAATCTTTGACATGCTTCTAATGTTCAGTCGGGGTCGGTATAAGAAATTTTGAATTTTAATTTATATCTTTCATGTATCCACTTGATGTCTCTCATGAAGGTCCTCCCACCCACATGAGGCCTGTTTATAGTACTCTGTTGGCATGCATGCTGACCCGGCCAGAATGGTCACGAGGTCATCCAATATGGCAGTCAAGCGGTTACCTATTGAGTGTACAACCGAGCTTGATGGAAATTGAGAGTGTGCTGATATTCCCTTTCGCCATCGTGGCTGAGAGGTCTACCATCGTGAGTGGGCTGGGGAGTAAACTTGAACAGCGGAGAAGGTAAAGTATCGAATCCTTTGGAAGCCTCTTTCGTCTTTAAAATGTACTAGTACGTGCCCGTACGTGCGTGGCTGTACGTGCAAAAAAAAAAAAAACTTTCAAACAACGACACAGGCCGTTCCTTCGCTCTCGTAAACGACGACTGGATTGGGGCATTGTGTTTATCTATAAATGCGCAAAAGAAATCGAGAAATTATTAGAATACAGTAAGTCATCACTATCCGGAAGTAGTGCGTGCCCGTACGGAATGTTCACATGCATTCCACAAATTATCGCTTGCATTGAAGTAACAACTGCTGTGATACTTACACACACAGAGTTAATTAAAATCAAGTTTACCTCCCTGTCTTTGCCAGCCATGACATTCGCTGCCATTGACCATTGCCACTCCTATGCCACGGTAACTAAGGCACCCTTTCCCCATCGGCCACGCCTACGCAGCAACGTGTCCTGTCATTGGTTTGGTAAATAAATGGCTGCAGCAACGTGTCCTGTCATTGGTTTGGTAAATAAATGGCCATAACTTGGGAAGCACTTGTCCGATTAATATCAAACCTTGAAAAGGCACATACTCAGGTCCCCAGCAATATACCTGGCAAGTTTCAATTAGATCGGACCAGTGGTTGTCGAGAAACAGCGGTCACAGACACACACACACACACACACACACACACACACACACACACTGCTGGAATTATAGATAGATATATAAATGAGTCTGTACTTGCTTTAGGGAGAACCAAAGAGCAGAAGAGAAGGCCAGTAAGGTGCTGGAGATCTTGCAAGTGAAAGACCATAAGATCAGGGAATTGGAGCAGGTATGTAACAAAGGTTTTACGAAACTAATTACATGATGTGCTGTGTAACAACAACTGTGATTTGTTGACATGTGTTTTGCAATGCAGCAATCAAATGCACAGCAGAGAGAGCTGGATGACCTTGAGCGTAGACGTGCAGCTGTGGAGGAAAGCATTTCACTTCGGGAGCAGCTGTCTGCCCTTTCAACTCATTGGAAAGAGAGTACGAGTAAAACACAGGTAACTACGACTGATTGCCTTAAATAACATCCTGCACATTAAATTGAGCTGTTTCGCGTCTCAAATTGTTCAGTACAGTGGACTCTCTACTATCCACATATCAACTAACCACAAATGTCAAGTACCCGCATAAAATCGGCGCACATAGATCCCAATGAGACATCACCCAATGATAGGAGAGAGAGTCTGAGCGTTCTCCAAGAACTCGACCAATCGTTAGAATCCGTGCGATCCGCTCGCCACTTTACGTATTTAACCTTCACCTAATGGGGTGTGGGGCCAAAGTGTTCGCTTGATGGTGCTACACCATCGTCTTGTGCTTCAAAGGCAAAGAGGAAGCGTAGTGTGCCAACAATAGAAGACAAACTCAAGCTTTTCAGGCAGCTTGAGAATGGTGAAAGTGCAGCATCGTCAAGTGTCCGCACGGGCCGAGGAACGGACTTGTGCGGATAGTACAGAGTGCACTTTAACTCTTACAATCAACCAATCATTTTGCAATGCACTATTTGTCTTGAGTTTAATATTAATTTATTGATCTGATACAATAGGCATTTTGTCATTTGTGTTTCGATCACCATCGTGTTTTATACGATATCTTAGTCACTTTCTTGGTGAGCTTGGAAGTTGATGATTAGTTTTTTGCTCATCTTGATTGCAGGAAAAGAGGTTTAATTTCGAATGACCTTTGAGCCTTGTGTCCTGGCTGGTGAACGTTGTTGTTGTTGTTGTTGTTGCTATTTTTGGTTGAGAGGTCATCTTAAGCACTCGGTTGCATCAGATGAACAAAGCTGACCAGCACTGTTTGCGTAACGATGTCTCTGTTTCATGGAAATCACTCAGCCGGGAGATTTGTATGATTGAGTAAGTTACTTATGAAAGCGTTGCAGAATTTTTGATATTTCAAATTTACGTTTGATATCTGCACCCCCTTAGCTCAGCCGTTACGTTTGATATCAATGAAAGATCACATGAGATATAATAAGTACAAGAGACCACCCAAGATGCTTCTGACTTGAGTTGTGGTTTGCAAAATCATTTTCAAAGAGGACATTACCTTTGATCTTTTGAAACTGAAATTGAATAAAGCAATATTGTATTAAAACTCTCCTAACACAGTGTACATAATTTGTGATGCTGCACCCCCTTAGCTCATAACTGTACTGTTGTTTCTATAAACGTGGATGAACTGTGGTTTCCCTTTAGGCTCTGCGACACGAAGATATTGAGACCGAATCAGTACTTGTGCAAGAGTTGCGGAAGCGCTGTGCAGACCTGCAAATGCTCCTGGATAACGCACAGGTACATGGAGGGTTTTTGGGGAAAGAGTTCAAGGTTGGTATAACATATTTCAATAGCATCATGGCTGGCAATGTTATTGGCTATAGACCTCCCTCCTTTTAGTGATTGCATCTTGCAGGCGAAACAGATTGCTGCAAGTTAAAGTGATGGAGTGGTTGGTTGGTTTGGTTGCAGGATGCAGCAAAGGCTGGGATTGAGAAGCAGCAGCAAGCAGACCGTTTGCAAAATCGTGTTGATGAGTTGTCATCTCAGCTCTCTGTCCAGGAGAAAGAGCTGGCTCAGGCCAGGTATGTGCATTGTCCCATGATGGTACCTTTTGGCAGGGATGTTTTGTACAGTACTAGTAAAGAACGTGTCCTTATGTATGGGTTAATTTCCCCACTTTTGTGATGGCTATCGCGCATCTTGTTACCTCCGCCAGCGAAGCTGGATGGAGGTTGTGTTTTCACCCCGTCTGTCTGTTTGTTTGCTTATCTGTGAGCAGGACATCTTAAAGTTGTGGACGGATTCAGAGGAAATTTGAAGGGCACATTGGGTGTGTGACGAGGACAAATTGATTCCATTTCAGTGAAGATCTGGATCTGGATCTGGATCTGAATCTGGATACCAGAATTTTTGAAGTGATTCTTCACCATTGAGAGATGGGGGTCAAAATGATATGTAGCACGATATCTCAAAAAGTTGTGGACTGATTCGGACAAAACTTGGTGGACACGTTGGGTTGCTGACAAGAACAAGTCGATTGACTGCGCAACAAAAAAAATACTTTTGTCTGCTACTAAGGGAAATGCAGGTGTTCTTGGCTAAATCTGGGCTGCTGATTTCAAATCTGTAGTCAAAATTTATCCAGCACGTCAGGTTTTCAAGATATGTATATGTATTAATGATTCCCAGCATGCTGTATTGTTGCGAATCTGGAAGCCATGAGCACACAGACATTCAGGTTCCTATAGCTTAGCTATTTTCGATAAGTATGTGTTTTCTAGTTAGAATCCATCCCTAATCTAATGGTGAATAAATAAATGCGCTGTGCGTTATTTTAATAGTTAGGATTTTTACACCCCTTATAACAACAACAACACGCTTTCACCTCGACGCCATTGGCAACGTGCGTTCGACCACGTACATGGGTGAAGTTTCCTCGGCCACCAGAGCTCCGACTCCGCCCCGGAGAGATGG
>CM068962.1:32907226-32921563 GCA_035128595.1 Eptatretus atami | reverse complement strand
CAAGAGGAGAGATAAGCGAAGCAAGCATGCCAACAGCTTTAAACAAATAAACAATTAGCAATTTGAACAATCGTTGTACCTCTGCTATCCATTGCTCATTGGACTGGTTGATGAATATTAAGTTGGTTAAACAAGATTGCTTTCATAGTGAGGTCTACATAAGAAAAATCATCACTGTTTAGGAAGTATGTGTCGATAAATTGTTGGTATGTTGTCACAATGGAAGGCTGTTTTTGGTCGGAATCGGGATAGTACAAGTTTCATAAACTTGGTTTTAATTTTTTTTTTAATTTTTTTCTTCAACCTACAATTCCTTTGAACCCTTTGACTGGAAATGTCACTTTCGTGGTTTTATGCTGTCTCTTGCACGTTGCTGCCGAATTGCAGGAAAGACTTGGAAGAAGTGCAGGCTCTGTGCCGGGAAAGTGTACGACATACTTGCAAACAGACGCACCTTCTGAAGGAAATGCAGAGTTGCATCTGAAGAATCAGCACACATTACAGCAACAAGAGGAGTTGCACAAAGGCAAGCATCGGGCACCAGAGAAGAAAGTAAGCGAGCACCGAAAGTTGGGAAGTGTACACACACGACTTTCGGAAGACAATTCCTCCACCTCTCCTTTGATCATGCTATCCCATGTTGCTTCATGTGGACCCAGCACAATCATTCATTGGCGGGGGGGTAACTTTGTTTGTTGTTGCTTTGTTCCTGCCACTCATGTACAGATATTTCTATCTATTGATTTATATATTATTCCCTTGTGTTGTGCACATATATTATTCTGCATCAAACTGAGTTGTTCTGAAATGGGGTGGCAGGATGTCCTAGAGGTATGCACACTCACGTCGAAGCTGTCTCACCTGGGTTTGAATCTCGACCCAGCTATAAATTGTCATCCCGGTGTTCACAGGCAGGATGATCCATCAGTGTGTGCTGTGCCTCGGATGAATGTTAAATTGGGCGTCCCGTCTGTCAGCTTTAATTACCATCTGCCACCGACGGAAATTTGGTAGACAGGATGGCTGTGTGACAAGGACGAATTGATTAGATTTTGGTGACGATCCAATCCAGATACTAGAATTGTATGAAGTGATTTTTCACCAATTGAGAGTTACGGCCCGGGGTTGGAGGTTCGCCACGAGGGGAAGCACTCACAGTTTCCTCCGAACATGCGTTCTTGAGGCCATCAGCTGCGGATAAAACTCCACCGCTCGTGGGTTGCTAGTGAATCACGAATGCCGATTTGTTATCGCCAATCCTGAAGGGTTCTCATTACTTTGCATGTTACTGTTTCTGGTGGATTGGTAGTATCAGGGGGGCTGTGTCCTCGATGTGTGTGCTTGCTTTATCTTTCCTGATCATGTGCAGCCGAGCGAAGCTGCCAAGTACGCACTGGCTAATGTGTAGAGCCAATCGGTGGGGTAAAACCTCCTGGCTAACACTACGTGCAGACTTGCTAGACTAAACGGAGTAAAAAGCACTATGAACTAGGTGCATTACAATAACGAGCAATTCATTACAGCAGGGGTGAGGAATAGTATGTGGCACAAGCAATGGTTTTACTCCAAGGGGAAATTTGTACAGCAGGGGCAAGTAAAGGATTGGTGAGGAGCGCGGCAAAAGAAAATAACAATTATATCCAAAAGAAGACACAGGGCAGAGCTAACCCGATCAAGTTCTTCTACGCGGTCTTACTTTAGGGTCATTCCGTGCCAACTCACCTAAAACTTCAACAACCTCCCAGGTCACCTCCTCAGATTTTGCTGGAAAAAAATTTATTAAATGTAGATATATATGGCTCTACCACCACTGCAAAAAGATTAGCTTTCAATCATCATAGTTTAAAAAATATCTATCTCTAGCTAGAGACCTTTGAAATTTGGCCCTAAAAAATGCCAAATGTGAAAAACGGCATTTTTTTTCAACTTCAAGGGGCTTATAATTTATAATGGACTCCTGTAGAGAGTTAATAATTGAAATATTTAACTAATTGGGCATCCAAATTTTCAATTATGGCATCAGATAGCCTCTGGGATGCATTTTCTCACTCTATAGGAAGCTAAAAATGCTTTTGGGCCAAAACGAGCTAAATATGGTGAAACTATAGGAGCCCTCCTGAAAATATGAACTAGATTTTTTCCTCATAAACACAGTGATTATAGGGTCATTATCTATCCATAGATACATTTTGTTTGGGATAATACAGTTAGGTGATGAATTCTAAAAGTTTTACCATAAGCCTTGCCTCCGAGGCTCTAAATGGACCAATTTTGTCCGCTGGTTTGAACCATGTGGCTAGGGGTTTAGGATCTTAATTTTTTTTATTTTAAAGATGCCTCATACAAGATGTGTCTACTGACCGAATAATTTTATCTAATGCCCATGGCTTCAATTAAAATAAATTTTTATTTACATGCACGTTTTTTATAATTATTCACTTTTTTCATATTCATAGCTTATAATCTGAAACTGAACACTCTAGCAAAGTGATACTGCAGATATTTTATAAACTGGCATATGAAATTTAAGGATCTGTATATCAGAATGCCTGATAATGCATATGTTTTATCTGTAGAAGTTGAAAATGCACTGACCAATAATGGTGAATATGCAGGGGGCATTAACTGAGTTATGTAACAAACTTAGATTATTCTTCTCATAAATTAATAATTATAAGTACATTTTTATTCAAAAATAAATTCTTGTATGATATCCAAACAATGCTTGGGTTTTAATTTAAAAAAACATGTCCTAACAGTTCTCTATTTGAAGTCATTAGTTATGACATACACCACTAGATGGAGTAATGGTCTGTCACAACACTAAGGGGCAGCACAGTCAACCTGTCTGTTTGTTTGTCTGTTTGGAGAAACAAAGGAGAGGAGGAAACAAAGGAAAGGATGCAGAAACCTGGGCCCAGTGGCACAAGTTTGACAAGTAGAATGCACTGTTGGAACCAAATTAGACAAGGAGTGTCACAAGACCTATTATCCAAGGAAAGGTTGGGCTAAAACAAGTTGCTGCTTTGGAGAAGAAGTCACAAGATTGATTTTCATGGAGATCAGGAATTACTTTCAGTTCAGAAAGACAGTATTTGCCTACATCATGAGACCTGTATACCTTTCCCGGTATGAGTGTCGACAGACCTCCTGTTGTGATCCTTTCCAGTTTCACACGAAAATGGCACAGTAAGTCAAATAAAATCTTGTTTCGTAAGATCCTCCCTTATGATAAATTTATTGCTAAGTACTGGATCTTTATTTAGGATTTGGAGAAATTTGCTTAATTTCAAATTTTATTTGATCTTGATTTTGTTTCTACATTGAATAAATTGACAAATAAAGTCTTAATTGTTTCTACAATGTGCAAGTTCATATTTTTTTTTCATTAATGATGAGTATTGCATTTAAAATTCATGTATAACATTAAATACTTACAAATAAGTTAAAAACTAAAAAATTCCTTCCTCCCTACTGACTTTTTTAACAGGTCATCTTATGAAACAAACTTTTTTTTAGGCTGGCCTTCTATTCTTTTATTATTTGCCATATCATTTGCTTCACAGTACAAAGCCATGAAATATAGACCTATTCATTGTCTCTGTATATCTGTAATAAAAAAAAGCTGCTACTCACACTAATCAAATTTGTTCTAATTTATAATTTGCAATCACTTACGAAAGTAATCATTAGCATGTATTTATGAATAAATAGCATCCTATCACTAATGTCTAATAAGAAGCATAATTTAGCCTCATGCCGCACCCCCTGCAAGTTCACCTTGTTTTGTACAAGTGGGCCAAAATTGCCATATTTGGCTTCCTAAAACTAGGAGTATGTGCTTTCTAGAGACATTCTGATGCACACAATCTGAAATTTTGTATACCAGTTTATAAAATTCTGCCAGTAACTCTTTCCTGGATAGTTCCATTAAGATTTATAAACTTCTGAATATGAAAAAAGTGAATAATTATAAAAAACGTGCATGTAAATAAAAATTTATTTTACTATGAAGCTATGGGCGTTAGATAAAATTATTCGGTCAGTAGACACATCTTATATGAGGCAATCTTTAGAAAAAAAATGAAGATCCTAAACCCCTAGCCACATGGTCAAACCAGGGACAAAATTGGTCCCATTTTAGAGCCCTCGGAGGCAAGGGCTTATGTTAAAACTTTTATAATTCATCACCTAACTGTATTATCCCAGCAAAATGTATCTATGGATAGATAATGACCTATAATCACTGTGTTATGAGAAAAAATTCTAAGTTGTTCCATATTTTCAGGAGGGCTCCTATAGTTTCACCATATTTTAGCTCGTTTTGGCCAAAAAGCCATTTTTAGCTTCCTATAGAGTGAGAAATATGCATCCAGAAGCTATCTGATGCCATAATTGAAAAAATTTGGATGCCAATTAGTAAATATTTGCAATATTAGCTTTCTCGAGGAGTCCATTATAATTATAAGCCACTGAAGTTGGAAAAAAATTAGTTTTTTCACATTTGGCATTTTTAGGGCCAAATTTCAAAGGTCTCTTGAGTTAGATTATTTTTAAACTATGAGGAATTGAAAGCTAATCTTTTGCATAGTGGGTAGAGCCATATAGATATACATTTAATAATTTTTCCAGCAAAATCTGAGGAGGTGACCTGGGACCCTTAGGTGAGTTGGAACGGAATGACCCTTAAGTTGACATGACAGGCACCATCAGAACCACTCCAAGGAAAGTTTCAATAGCAAAAAAGGTGAGAAAATAATGAGGTGGTTGTGACCTCTTGTTACCAACATAGGGTTGACGAACCCGTGTGCCCAGTCGCTGAGGAGGGGAAGGAGAAGGAATTCAGTGTGTCCTGAGGGCGTGGTCAGAGGAGATGCAAATGAGGTGCCGAGAGGAAACTATAAAAGTGTGCGTATCAGTAGGGCCGCCCTGAAGGGGACAGCTGTTCGGAACTTTCCCGGTAATCACAGAGCTCCTTTTATGAATATGCGTCTACAGCAGATGAGATGGAAAAGAAAGAAAAGAACGTGTGAGGAATAGCTCATTAACGTGTAAAGAAGTCTGTAAGTGTTTGATGCTACTGGTCCGGCCCTATGACTGTGCTCCATCTGTGCCTGGATCTTTCGCTCGCCCAGCGCTCCACTCCATGAACTGTTTCGCCCTTGCTCTTTCTGTTCGCTCCATTCCGCCTCTCGCTACCAAGCCAGGCTGAATCCTGTGAACCACGAGCGCTGTTGAACCACGAGCTGAACCACAAGCAAGCACGCCATGCGGGACGCACAGCTTTTTAGTTACTTGGCGAGGGAAGAGTCTACAGGCGGATCAGGATGGGCAGCAGGAGTTTCCCATTGCCCCCATTTGTGCAAGGATGATTACCCTGACGCAAGCTCCCACCACACACGGGTACAGCCATGAAGATGGCTCCATTATGTTCTGGGCTTCCTTACCGACAAAGCTCCGTACTTAACATGGCGCCAGAGTTTTGGTTGTGTCTCATCCGAGCACGAACATGCGCTGAACACCCAATGGGGCTGCAATTGAGCGGAACGCTGGTGTTATCGACACGATGTTTAGCACACACACATGCTCTCTGAGTTAGATGCCTGAACATCCACAGTCCAACTGTATAATGTAACGTGGCACCATTGCTCCCTGTTACTTCCAAAAGGTAGTAATGGGCACCTGCAGTGGTTGTGGTTGAGGGGATGGTAGCAGCAGTGTAGCTGTGAGTTGTAGTGTGGTGGTTTGTTGTGGTTGAGGTGTCGTGGTTGTTCTTTATGGTTGAGGCATCAATAGCGAACGTACACCGAACGTGGTTAATGTTTCAATTGTGTGGTGATTATTGTAAAGGTGTTTTGAGGTTGTGCAATCATCGTAGCGTTGGTGGTTGGAGTATATTGAAGGTTGTCATGATATGACCATTGAATAATGGACGCAATTCAAATGGTGGTTCGGCGCATCTGCAAATTGACTGTGTGATATGCATGGCATGAAGGAGAGGTTCGTGTGCAGATTTGATGGGAAAAGGAGGAAAATCTACCGAATCCCATACAACGCATATTGACACATCAAGCCATTAGACATAAGGGAAGCCTACCTGGAACGACTACTAGCAAAATAACGATCTCGGGAACCGCTACACAGTATGTTGTGTACCATTCCCTTGAGGAATGATGGTTTCGCAGAACCGTCACAAGAGATGGAGCCAAAAACGACATATAGCAAGATATCTCAAAAGTTGTGGACGGATTCGGACAAAACTTGGTGGACAGGTTGGGTGGCCACCAGGATGAATTTATTCGATTTCGGTGAAGATCCGGATACAGATCCAGCCTATCAGTGGGATACAAAACGTGAACCGTTCAGCCTGGCAGAAGTATGCGCTCTACTGAGTGCCGTTCTAGTTGGTCGATGTTAAAGATCCCATGGTGTCCTTCATAAAGAATAAGCTATTGCCAGCATAGCACCATGACCAAATTGCAAATTCCTGTTTCGCATATATTTCCACGTCTGATGCATTTTAAATGCTCTAATGGCGGCGAGGTCTCCATTTGAAACTGTTTGTTCGATAATTAATAATTTTTCCAAGGGAGCTGAGATTACTGAGAGAAAATTACTCCAAGGGGAAGTAATTATAATTACTCCAATTAATTATAATTATCGAACAAACAGTTTCAAATGGAGCACCTCGCCGCCATTAGAGCATTTAAATTGCACCTTGGGCATCAAAAAGCCACAGATAATTATCTGGAGCTTTTTGATTCCCAAGGTCCGTAATATAATTTTTATTCGTGTCAAAGCCAGTGACCAATTGCAAATTCATAGTATGATTCTTGCCAGAGGAGAGAGTATTGCATTTGAACCCATTTGTTTGTCTGTCTGTCTGCACAGAACATGAGTACGTCTATTAATTACCTACCATTATAACGTGAGTACGTCTATTAATTACCTACCATTATAATGTGAGTGCGTCTCTAAATTACCTACCATTGTAACGTGAGTACGTCTATTAATTACCTACCATTATAATGTGAGTGAGTCTCTAAATTACCTACCATTGTACGTGAGTACGTCTATTAATTACCTACCATTGTAACGTGAGTACGTCTATTAATTACCTGCCATTATAATGTGAGTGAGTCTCTAAATTACCTACCATTGTAACGTGAGTACGTCTATTAATTACTACCATTATAATGTGAGTGAGTCTCTAAATACCTACCATTGTAACGTGAGTACGTCTATTAATTACCTACCATTATAACGTGAGTACGTCTATTAATTACCTACCATTATAATGTGAGTGCGTCTAAATTACCTACCATTGTAACGTGAGTACGTCTCTAAATTACCTTCCATTGTAACGTGAGTGTGTCTATTAATTACCTACCATTGTAACGTGAGTGCGTCTATTAATTACCTACCATTGTAACGTGAGTATGTCTATTAATTACCTACCATTGTAACGTGAGTGCGTCTATTAACTACCTACCATTGTAACGTGAGTATGTCTATTAATTACCTACCATTGTAACGTGAGTGCGTCTATTAATTACTACCATTGTAACGTGAGTATGTCTATTAATTACCTACCATTGTAAGTGAGTACGTCTATTAATTACCTGCCATTATAAGGTGAGTGCGTCTCTAAATTACCTACCATTATAACGTGAGTACATCTATTAATTACCTGCCATTATAAGGTGAGTGCATCTCTAATTACCTACCATTGTAACATGAGTACGTCTGTTAATTACTACCATTGTAACGTGAGTATGTCTTATTAATTACCTACCATTGTAACGTGAGTGCGTCTATTAACTACCTACCATTGTAACGTGAGTATGTCAATTAATTACCTACCATTGTAACGTGAGTTGTCTATTAATTACCTACCATTGTAACGTGAGTATGTCTATTAACTACTACCATTGTAACATGAGTACGTCTATTAATTACCCTACCATTGTAACGTGAGTATGTCTATTAATTACCTACCATTGTAACGTGAGTGCTCTATTAACTACCTACATTGTAACGTGAGTATATCTATTAATTACCTACATTGTAACGTGAGTGCGTCTATTAATTACCTACCATTGTAACGTGAGTATGTCTATTAATTACCTACCATTGTAAGTGAGTACGTCTATTAATTACCTGCCATTATAAGGTGAGTGCGTCTCTAAATTACCTACCATTATAACGTGAGTACATCTATTAATTACCTGCCATTATAAGGTGAGTGCATCTCTAAATTACCTACCATTGTAACATGAGTACGTCTGTTAATTACCTGCCATTGTAACGTGAGTGCGTCTAAATTACCTACCATTATAACGTGAGTACGTCTATTAATTACCTGCCATTATAATGTGAGTACGTCTCTAAATTACCTACCATTATACATGAGTACGTCTGTTAATTACCGACCATTATAAGGTGAGTGCGTCTCTAAATTACCCCATTATAATGTGAGTACGTCTATTAATTACCTGCCATTATAATGTGAGTGCGTCTCTAAATTACCTACCATTGTAACATGAGTAGGTCTGTTAATTAACCACCATTATAAGGTGAGTGCGTCTCTAAATTACCCACCATTATAATGTGAGTACGTCTATTAATTACCTACCATTGTAACGTGAGTACGTCTATTAATTACCTGCCATTATAAGGTGAGTGCGTCTCTAAATTACCTACCATTGTAACGTGAGTATGTCTATTAATTACCTACCATTGTAACGTGAGTATGTCTATTAATTACCTGCCATTATAAGGTGAGTGCGTCTCTAAATTACCTACCATTATAGCGTGAGTGCGTCTGTTAATTACCTGCATTATAAGGTGAGTTCTTCTCTAAATGCCTTCCATTGTAACGTGAGTAGTGAGTACGTCTGTTAATTTCCTGCATTGTAACGTGAGTACGTCTATTAATTACCTGCCATTATAAGGTGAGTGCGTCTCTAAATTACCTTCCATTGTAACGTGAGTACGTCTGTTAATTTCCTGCCATTGTAACGTGAGTACGTCTATTAATTACCTGCCATTATAAGGTGAGTGCGTCTCTAAATTACCTACCATTGTAACGTGAGTATGTCTATTATTTACCTGCCATTATAAGGTGAGTGCGTCTCTAAATTACCTACCCATTATAACGTGAGTACGTCTATTATTACCTGCCATTATAAGGTGAGTGCGTCTCTAAATTACCTACCATTATAACGTGAGTACGTCTATTAATTACCTGCCATTATAAGGTGAGTGCGTCTCTAAATTACCTTCCATTGTAACGTGAGTATGTCTTTGTTAATTTCCTGCCATTGTAACGTGAGTACGTCTATTAATTACCTGCCATTATAAGGTGAGTGCGTCTCTAAATTACCTTCCATTGTAACGTGAGTACGTCTGTTAATTTCCTGCCATTATAAGATGAGTGCGTCTCTAAATTACCTACCATTGTAACGTGAGTATGTCTATTAATTACCTGCCATTATAAGGTGAGTGCGTCTCTAAATTACCTACCATTGTAACGTGAGTATGTCTATTAATTACCTGCCATTATAAGATGAGTGCGTCTCTAAATTACCTACCATTATAACGTGAGTACGTCTATTAATTACCTGCCATTATAAGGTGAGTGCATCTCTAAATTACCTACCATTATAACGTGAGTACGTCTATTAATTACCTGCCATTATAAGGTGAGTGCGTCTCTAAATTACCTTCCATTGAACGTGAGTACGTCTGTTAATTACCTACCATTGTAACGTGAGTACGTCTATTAATTACCTCCCATTATAGGGTGAGTGCGTCTCTAAATTACCTACCATTATAACGTGAGTACGTCTATTAATTACCTGCCATTATAAGGTGAGTGCGTCTCTAAATTACCTACCATATAACGTGAGTACGTCTGTTAATTACCTACCATTGTAACGTGAGTACGTCTATTAATTACCTACCATTGTAACGTGAGTACGTCTGTTAATTACTGCCATTATAAGGTGAGTGCGTCTCTAAATTACCTACCATTGTAACGTGATTACGTCTATTAATACCTGCCATTATAAGGTGAGTGCGTCTCTAAATTACCTACCATTATAATGTGAGTACGTCTATTAATTACCTGCCATTATAAGGTGAGTACGTCTATTAATTACCTACCATTGTAACGTGAGTACGTCTATTAATTACCTGCCATTATAAGGAGAGTGCGTCTCTAAATTACCTACCATTGTAACGTGAGTACGTCTGTTAATTACCTGCCATTATAAGGTGAGTGCTTCTCTAATGCCTTCCATTGTAACGTGAGTAGTGAGTACGTCTGTTAATTTCCTGCCATTATAAGGTGAGTGCGTCTCTAAATTACCTACCATTATAACGTGAGTGCGTCTGTTAATTACCTGCCATTATAAGGTGAGTGCTTCTCTAAATGCCTTCCATTGTAACGTGAGTAGTGAGTACGTCTGTTAATTTCCTGCCATTGTACGTGAGTACGTCTATTAATTACCTACCATTGTAACGTGAGTACGTCTATTAATTACCTGCATTATAAGGTGAGTGCGTCTCTAAATTACCGACCATTATAACGTGAGTACGTCTATTAATTACCTGCCATTATAAGGTGAGTGCGTCTCTAAATTACCTACATTGTAACGTGAGTACGTCTATTAATTACCTGCCATTATAAGGTGAGTGCGTCTCTAAATTACCTTCCATTGTAACGTGAGTACGTCTATTAATTACCTGCCATTATAAGGTGAGTGCATCTCTAAATTACCTTCCATTGTAACGTGAGTACGTCATTAATTACCTGCCATTATAAGGTGAGTGCGTCTCTAAATTACCTTCCATTGTACACGTGAGTACGTCTATTAATTACCTGCCATTATAAGGTGAGTGCATCTCTAAATTACCTTCCATTGTAACGTGAGTACGTCTATTAATTACCTGCCATTATAAGGTGAGTGCGTCTCTAAATTACCTACCATTGTAACGTGATTACGTCTATTAATTACCTGCCATTATAAGGTGAGTGCGTCTCTAAATTACCTACCATTATAATGTGAGTACGTCTATTAATTACCTGCCATTATAAGGTGGAGTACGTCTGGTGAGTACGTCTATTAATTACCTACCATTGTAACGTGAGTACGTCTATTAATTACCTGCCATTATAAGGAGAGTGCGTCTCTAAATTACCTACCATTGTAACGTGAGTACGTCTGTTAATTACCTGCCATTATAAGGTGAGTGCTTCTCTAAATGCCTTCCATTGTAACATGAGTAGTGAGGACGGCTGTTAATTTCCTGCCATTATAAGTGAGTGCGTCTCTAAATTACCTACCATTATAACGTGAGTGCGTCTGTTAATTACCTGCCATTATAGGTGAGTGCTTCTCTAAATGCCTTCCATTGTAACGTGAGTAGTGAGTACGTCTGTTAATTTCCTGCCATTGTACGTGAGTACGTCTATTAATTACCTACCATTGTAACGTGAGTACGTCTATTAATTACCTGCCATTATAAGGTGAGTGCGTCTCTAAATTACCTACCATTGTAACGTGAGTACGTCTATTAATTACCTGCCATTATAAGGTGAGTGCGTCTCTAAATTACCTACCATTGTAACGTGAGTACGCTATTAATTACCTACCATTGTAACGTGAGTACGTCTGTTAATTACCTACCATTGTAACATGAGTACGTCTATTAATTACCTGCCATTATAAGTTGAGTGCGTCTCTAAATTACCTACCATTGTAACGTGAGTACGTCTATTAATTACCTGCCATTGTAACATGAGTACGTCTGTTAATTACCCGCCATTGTAACGTGAGTACGTCTGTTAATTACCTGCCATTGTAACGTGAGTACGTCTGTTAATTACGTACTAATTGGGTATTATGATGTATTAATTGCACAATACAGTGTACAAAACAAGTCCTAATAAGGGTCTGCAATCTCTAGTTGCTCCTTCTGGTTTTTCATGTTTGCTGAAGATGTTTTGTGACAGTCAATGAAAGGGAAAACTTCAAGACATCGTAGATTGCCTTTCAAGCAATCCAGTGGCTGTCTTTGTATACTCTCTTTTGTGTTTTTACCTGTGTTGAAGAATACTCAATTCCTCTTGTACATTTGAACGATTTATTTAATACATATGCATATGGAGAACCAGAGGAGATTCAATAACACAAGCAAGCAATACACTGTCCTCTGATTCTAATAGTGCATGGATTTTTGAGTTCCTTATATAATAAGCAAAGGTGGGGAGGGTGAGATGATGAAATGATGTCTGGTCATTTTGGAGACAATGCATGCTGAGGCTGACGTTTTGCGGCTCGGGTAAAAGATCACTCATAGCCTGTTTTGGTAGCGGTCATTCAAATTCAATTCAAAGGGCTTGAAGTACAATTTACGATCTGAAGTTTATAGGCGTTCAAACAGACATCTGGACATTACCTACACACATTCCATTTATGTTAGACTCCAGCTTCCAGCCAGACCTTCAGATGCCAATATATAATTATTTATATATGACAACCCTTACATATTAATAAGCTAAATAGAATAATAGATAATTCTCTCTACTGAAGAGAGATTGAAGATTATTTGGAAGGCCAATCTGTTTTGGGGAAGAGGGGTGTTTTACTTGGCAGACTGGTAACCTTCCAATACAGTAAAGAGATACAAGGATTTAAAATGCAAATGGAATACATAAATAAGTAAATAAATAAATATTATATATATATTATATATAATATATATATATATATTCAAAATAGATACATGTTTGAGCACATAGATGTAATAATCATGTTGTATTCTAATACATTTCCCATTAAAGGGTTAAAGCAATACATTGTGCTGTATGCTTAAAACTTTACTTTTGAAGTTAACTATCAATCAAACTTAATTGGCTACATTTTCCTTTTATCATCACACTTAAACCCATTATGCTAATTTTGGGGAAATTTGCATCTACACCTGCATGATTGTCATCTCTCTCTCCACGAAGGCTCCACTTTGTGTGTATGAGTAGGCAGGTGTTGGAGGTATTGATGCTAACTGCGTATGTATGCCAGAGTACCACTGGAGAGCTCTCAAGGCAACTCAACATCATCCAAGAACAGCAGAGAGCACTGGAAGCCAAAGATAAACAGCTTGCTGAGCTCCAGAGCAGGTCTTCCTCACACCACAATGTTATGTAAATTTGTTTTGAAACCACAAACATAACACAACTGGCATTTGAAACGGGTACCTCTTCTCACCACACTTGGTGGCAGTACCTCAGAATGTTCGGCTTTTAATTACGAGCAAGTTGAGAGAAAATGTGAACGGCACTGCATTTTGCAGTGGAGCACCGCCGTTAAACACGGGATGATCTGTGCGGTGGTGGTCATGACACTGTTCTATGTCTCGAGACAATGTGGAATTGCACACATATGGGAAGTGGTTTGACAGCACAAGAGAACGTGTGGAAGGGAAGGGAAGAGGAGAGTAATATGAGCTGATTTCCTTGTGTGCAAAGTGGGGTTTAGCAATTGGTTCCCTCTGTCTGGAGATGTCAGTCCATGATCGAGGTATCACCTAGTTTTAATTGAAATTTATATTTTGAACACGAATCGGAACATGAACCTGCAGTTTGGCGGTGCTCTGGCTCTGAATTTGGGAAATTGTATGGAATGTTTAATCCTTTGAACCATGAGCTCCTTGAACTTTCGGCTCTCCCACCCTGGGCTCCCTGAAGAAAAATCCGGCCACTCGGGTACATGAAGGTTTGAATAGCGGTCAGTAAAACAGCTGCGAGGGTTCAAACGGTTAAAAAAACAAATTTAAATGCTTCACTTTCCTTATTTCAAAATCAGAACTCCACACGTTCTTCACCACAATCAATTTCTCCTTCTTCACAAATATTATTTTGAAAACAGCTTGTCAACTAAGCTCTTGGTCCACCAACCCTCCTCCTGCATGTACAGCACCACCTTTCTCTGTGAGTTCAATAAAAATTATTGCATCCCATTCCATGATCTGTATCTCCATTTGTCCAACATGGAAATTTGGAATTTGGTATCCCTCCACTGCATATCCTCTTTCCACTCCCCCGACTCCTTAGTGTCACTCCCTGGCTATTGACTCCTCCAATTTTATCGGCCTGATCCTCGCCCCAGTGGCAGAGTTGCACTTTACATCAATAACTCAATTTCTCATTACTCTTGGACTGATCTTACACCTGCCAACCCCCAGGAGTACCGCTGGCTGCTACTTCCCCTCTGCTCCGACTTCTTGTTCGTCCGTGTTGTTCCATTCTCCAAACAGTGATCCCTCTCCTCT
>CM068962.1:32894579-32907216 GCA_035128595.1 Eptatretus atami | reverse complement strand
CCTCTCCTCTCAACTATTAACCACTCATCCCAACTCTCTCTTCCTCATATGTGGCGATTTAAATTGTCACCATGCAACTTAGCTGGATGTTTGGACCTCCCTCATCAGTCATGGCACTTCTGCAAAGGACTTCTGTGACTACATGGGACTGAATCAATCTGTGAACTTTCCAACGTGGATTTCTCCCAATGGCAAATCCTCCCTTTTGGACTTGGTGATGACAAACTTCCCTGCATATGTCTCCTCGTCTTCTTCTGCTCCAATTTGTTCATCTGATCATGTGCTTGTGAAAGTTAACATCTCTCTGGCTATTCTCAAAGAGCTGCTTCAATGCCGGTGAGTCTGGCATTTCACTCAAACATTGTCGGGGACTGCAAGCAGTCATCTCTCTTCAGATCTGGTCTCCCATATCTACTGCCCCTGATGGTAACTCAGCCTGAGAATTATTTCACAGAAACTGGTCTCTCTCTCTCTTATGCACAAATTCATCCCATCTCATCTTTAGTTGTCCTACCATTCTTCCCACCCATGGTACACTGAATCGTGTGGTGAGGCAGTTGCTGTGAAACTGCTTACCTTCTCTTCCTGGAAAGCAAACCCGATGACCGAAGGCAATCTCAGTGCTTTCCAAAAAGTCCACAACAAGTGTGTGTCCACTCTCAGGAGAGCCAGAAAACAACATCTGTCCAACCTCAAGAATGAACTTTCAAACCTGTCTCCCTCCTCCGAAACCTGGTGGTACCTTGTTAAGTCTATCTTTGGAGTATGTTCCCCTTCCATCCCTTCCCCCTCTTCAAATAGCACCACAGCCAACTCCGCTCATGAGAAGGTTGAATGCCTTGATTCTGTGTTTGCTTCAAAATTTTGTGTCCCCCAACCGTTCACTCTCTGTACCCATCAGACCCAGTCATACCCAACTGCTCCTAGAATCTGTGACTTTTGCACCTGAGAAGGTAGAGAAGTTTCTGTCAACCCTCAACTCTGATTCTGTAACTGGACCCGATGACTTCGATTCACATATGCATATGTTCTAAAGATCTGCTCTGTTGCTCTTACACATCGTCTCTCTACCATTTTCACCCTGTCATTTGTGCTAGGTCATCTTCCATCTGCTTGGAAATCAGCCAACATCACTGCATTACATAAAAAAGTTGCAAAAACTGATCCCCTCAACTACAGACCAATCAGCTTACTTCCAATCATTAGCAAGGTCATTGAATCCATCATCACAGATGATATGAAATCCTTCCTTTTCTCCAACAACCTCATCGCAGATCACCAACACAGATTCAGACCTGGTCACTCTCCAATATGCATGTTGCTCCAACAACGGATGGAGGCCCTCAATGTCAGACATGAGATCAGGACCCTTTCTCCAGACATATCTCGTGCTTTTGATACAGTCTGACATCATGCCTTACTCTCCAACCTGTCTGTCTATGGCATTCAAGGCCAACTCCACACATGGCTTACTGACTTCCTGTACTCTCATAGCCAGTGTGTGGTTCTCAACTGAGTTATTTCATCTCTCCCTGTCAAGGCTGGAGTGCCACAAGGCAGTACTCTGGGCCCAGTCCTCTTCCTAATCTTTATAAACGATCTATTTGACTCTCTGGAAAAGCCTCTCTACCTACGGTATTTGCTGATGTCTTCACCCTCTTCACGTGACATCCCTCATCTGACACACAGGCAGGCAGGCTGCAGCCTCTTCTCTCTCTTTAGACCTTGACATAATCATAAGCTGGTCAAACACTTGGAATATGTCTTTCAATCCTGACAAATCTTTCTCTCTCTCCAAAATGACCATCTGGCAAACCATCCCATTTACTTTAACAACCCTCATGGGAAGTTCATTTACTGAAACTTCTGGGTCTCACTATGAGCCATGATCTTTCCTGGGCAAAACACATTTCAGAGTTGACCTCCCAAGACAGTCGCCAACTGGGCATCCGCCATCGTACAAAGTCTTGTTTTGGCACACCTCAACTCCTATCCACCAACTACAAGGCCTTCATCTGCAGCTTGATAAAGTACTGTTTTCTCTGAGCTGGCTCCCCTGCCTTACACCTTGCTCAACTTGATGCTATGGAAACCAAGGCCTTCAAGATCAATGGAATCTCCCACGATGAATTTGAGGCCGATCACACACCCATCGCAGACGGGTCGGTGGTCCCTGTCTTCTACCACCTCCTTTCTGGTCTTGCTTTGTCTTTGCTCTATCCGTGCTTTGTCCCCCCAACCCATAGTTTTCTTCAGGGTGCACGCAGTCTTCCATAAACCCCCTTCTCGTGAAGCTCCCAAAATCCAGAATCGCTGCTCACGTGCACTCATTTGTTCCTCTCTTTCCCGCTTATAGAATCAACTTCCACATTCTCTTCAATCTCATTCCTCCCTCCAAGTCTTCATGACAGTGGTTCACCACCATCTCAGATCATTCCCCATCAAAAAACATGATTGTTTCTACCCCCACCTAACCCCACCCAAGCCCCCAAAGCCACCTCCTTATATAAACTTCCAGTGGTTGGTCGACAAGAGCTACTTGTGGTTCTTCTTGTTGGGGGTTGGTTTTTGAAATGTGCACCCATTGGTCGGACAGCTGCCGGACCCCACCCACATTTGTCGCTTGAAAGCAGGCAAAGTAATATGGCCGCCATCTTGGTTTTCTGGTGGGCCTAAGACATCAGGCCTGTAGGTCTCTGCTGATTTATACACTGCCCTGGTTTGTTGCGTCAGATTTCCGTTGGCTTTGTTTGGGTCGTGTTACTCATGATGTGACCCCGAAAAATCTAATCGTATGTCGAATAAAAATTATTCCTCAGAATTAATCAAGTACATTAGCATGCACAGTACGTGCCTCCCTAAAAGCCGTTCCTGTGGTAATGTAATCTTGTTAAACTTCATCTGATTTCCATCGGCTTCGTGACTCACGATGCGGTCTGCATGCGTCTTTTGTTACCTCTTCCACAACTGAATAAAACGTGCTTCACTCATGATAAACTGCACCACCACTGTGCAAAAGTAAGTCGCCTCAGTTGACGTGTTTTTTTTTGATAATCTTCCCCATCACTTTTGGGTACGATTTATTTGTTCTACGTAAAATAAATGTTCAGTAAACTAAAAGTGCGAACGAAGGTCACCATGTCTGCCCGTAATTTGCACATGCACAGGGGCCGTTCAAAACATGACGTAACGCTCGAGGTGGCTGGGGTGGGGTGGGGTGGGGTGGGGCAGTGTATGTCCAAATGTTATGGACCGTTACAGAGGGGTTTGGGGGTGGTGGTGTTTCCAATGGCTGTACGTAACGCTCATTCACCAATGACTATTTTGTTTACCTCCATAAAGTCAGAGCTTTTGCATTGACATATTGTTAAAAAAACAAACAAAAAAATTTGAGGATGTTTACACGTATTTATGGCTAATTATAGATTTGGAAAACACCCACTCCCGACAGCAGCATAATACTCCTTTCTTCACTGCTCCAGCCCCCCCCCCCCTTCCCCGTGGGTGGGAGGGGGTCAAGGGGAACTGATGTAACCACAGTGCAGTCATTCTTGTTCCTTCCTGAGAATTTCCTTCTGCATACATATTCCCACCCATACATCCTCCGTACCTCTCATTATTTGTCCAATTCTCCCTCTATCTTGTCCTTCAACCCTGCTGATGGTGTCCCCCCCCCCCCCCATCCTCTCTCTAATGTTACATCTTCATCCATTCAGTGTACTAGCTCTTCCACGAGCCCTTAACCTTGTATACAAAACCTCATCCCCAGTGTGCATGTGCACAGACGAGTAAGGTAATTTTTTTTTACCATCTGCCTGCCTGGCAGTCAAACAGAATTGAAAATCATTCCAAACGGGAGACTTCCTGTTCTTAGTGATGTCATAAAGGACACACAGGAGAGGAGATTGGGACTACACTCTGTGCAGAGTGTTGATGCTGCCTAATCAGTCTCCTTGGCTCTTGGGCACAATCCTGGACGGGTCGCCACTCTGACTTATACCAGCATGCTGATACTCATTTTGCCGACCTTGGAAGGATGACAGGCCGAGTCAACCCCACCTGGGATAATTCAACAGCCGAGTGGGATTTGAACTCAGGATCCAAGGATCCCAAGCCCACCACCCTAACCATTAAGTCAACACCAGGCATGAAGATCTCGTGTAATGTGATAAATAAGGCGGTTTCAAAGACTGCATCAGCGACGTTGAACTTCCGGATTTTTTTTTCTCTTCTCTACAGCCTTCAAAACCCTCATTTTGTTCCAATTGAATTAATTATATATTTGAACTAAACACTGTAGAACACAAATCATCATGTAGGCGCTTCCAAAAACCTCCAGTTGTGCAGTACTTTAACGAATTGGTACACCATTTTACGCCATCTCGACCAATCAAATTTGCCGCTCGTGCTCTCAGCACGGGGACGTATCAAGATTCAGACAAAATTGCAGCTCGTTGGAAATGTAGATCACGCTTGGAAACGCAAAGCAAGAGTTCAAAAGACCCTTCCCATGTGTCTCTTTTTCTGAACCCTGTGTGGGGTAAGGTGTTCTCAGATCTCTCTAGGTGGGTATTGGTTTGGTGTTATGTGCTGGAGGGGTCTTGGAGAGTTGTGGGAAGTCTTTATTTATCGATCAATATTTATTCATCTATTTATTTTCTTTTTTTAACCTTCATTTTTATTAATTAATTTTATTATTTCTTAGTCCTTTGGTTATTGTCAAAAACACATAGCCGGCACAACGCCAGATTATTTAACCCATTATCTGTTGGATCATTCCTTTTGCTTCACGCGTTCTTTATCACTCACCTGAGATTTCATAATTTCCATGCATTTTGTAGTATGAGACATAATTTCCTGCCTCACCAAGCACGTGCTTTACAGGGTGGCCTGCTGGGAGGATGATGCAGAGATTGAGCGAGGGTTGTCACAGGAGCAGCGTGATAGGAGAATGGATGCACAACAACAGGAGGGTGCACACCAGTCTGTCACAAGTAAACTGGAACAGACGGTGAGTTATCGGCTAACCAACATGCAACCTTTGATGCTCAGAATACTCGAATCTCCTCGCTGTTCTCCTAGTGCTAATCAGCATGTGCATAATTACAAGCCTTTTTATTGTCATGTTTAATATACAGAGCTTCACGTCCCGGACCGACTTTATCATGGTCTCTATTGTGCGATTAATTGGGTTGATTTGGTGTGCTGAGCATTTTCTTCCAATCGGTAAACATGAAGTAATATGCTTTGGCATTGTTAGCTCCTGACTGGAGGAAAGTGTTCAGCACTTTGAGTCCTGCTAAGGCATCGTGGGTATTTGAAATGGGTCACTAAAGGCTATGATTTGGACTGTGCATGGTACGACAGGTGAAAGAACTTGTGGAGGAGAGGGCACATCAGAAAACCAAGCTCGAGAATATACAACGACGTCTTGCCATGACCAGCAGGGAGAATGTACTCCTCGAGAATGGATCGAGGGAGCTGCGGGTTCAGTTGCAAACCAAGGTGTGATAATTGCATGGCCGATTGGTTTTTCTGGCTGCGATTACATGTTTTTCATGATTCGCCAGCAAGCGATAAAACCGGTCCGGCAGCTGAGGGGGTGTGTAGCATTGGGATTCTCATGTGAGTATGACTTGTGAATGTCATTTTGGCTGTGGAGGAACTCTGGGAAGAGTTTGAAACAGCAAAGGACTTACCTTGGTCACCTTTCATGGTTGCTTTATGCAGCTTCTTCAGCTGGAAGAGCATGGGAGGAGTCAATATATATACACACATATATATATACTGGTTTGTTTTTGGACTATGTAGTGAATGTATGGATGATCAGACCATTGAGGGATTGCCTTCACCCCATTGGTTTGACAGCTGACCCGACTGTCCAATTGTAACGTGAAATAAAATCATATGTCCACCATTTTGTGAAGACAACAGTACGCATCGGCCTCAGGCTTCAGGCCTCTAGTGTCAACCCATAATGGGTCAGTGCAATTGAAATTATCCGAGCTCTTTGACCACGATGTATTATACAGTCATGGCCAAAAATATTGGCACCTTTACACTTTTTTTCAAATAATGCACTATTTCTTCCAGAAAATTGTTGAAATTAAAAAATCGTTTGGTATCCACAAATGTATTTCTTTGGTTTGCAGTGGAACAAAACAAACAAAACAAAAGCTGAAAAAGGATTAAATCTTAGCTTGTTCCACACAGAAATCCTAAAATGACCCGGACAATATTATTGGCACCTTTTAGAAGTTGTTAGAAATAATTAGATTTCAAGCAGGTGATTCTCCTTTGCATGCATTACCTTTGTATGACGGAGGATGCCCAGATTGGATGGCTGGTCGGATAGCCTAGAGGTACGTCCAGAGTAAACACTTGTGTACCACATCTTCCTTGTATGTAATCCGGGTAACTGTACATTTGACCGTCATGTAATTTAACCGCTTTAAATTACACTCGAGGACTTCTGACTTTCTGTACATTTGAAGACAACTATGTGTCTTCTATCATGAAAGAAAGGTACCTTTTGATTCTAACACATGTAGAGGAAAGAATAGTATTGGAGGTAATGTGTGTTGATACTACAAATTATAAAATATATATATATATATATATTTGAAGTTTCTAATAAAACCACACTCCAACCCATCATTTTGACGGCCTTGCAGGTGTAGGTTTTTGTTCGTACTTTCGGTTTTGGCCGGAGTTTTCAAGGCTGAATACATAGTGTGAAAATACAGAAAGGTTGTCTGTTATTTTTTTTAATTGGCTTTCCTGGTAATAAATTAATAACGTTAACTCAAGACACAATCCAAATAGTACCGTGACCTTTGAAACACCTTGGATGACTTGCTGTTCGGATTGTCGGTAACCCTTGGAAGTCCTACATGGTGTGTTTGCCGTGTGCCCCGCTCCATGTGCAGGAGCAACAGGTTCACGCCCTAGAAAAGGGGATGCAACAAGCCGAGCGCACAGCCGGGGAATTGCATGCTGCTGCGCATAGCGAGATGCACGCCCTTGCCAGGAAGAGCGAGCACGCCCAGGCCTGTGTGGCCGAGTTCAAATCCATTGTACGGGTGAGCATTCTTTCCATACTTGCAATGCAATATAGGAAATGATTTACCGTTTCGAAATCCAGGCCGTTCCTTCTGAAAGTTTTATATAAAACACTTCTTTCGAGATGGTTTTATTTTTTTTAATCAAATCTGAGACAATTCCGGAAGACTCGAGCGGTAAACACTTGTGGAGCACATCTTGCTGATACCAGGCCATTGATACTTGGTTTGCTTATTTGATAAAGCACTAAGTGGGTGAAGCTTTCTTTTACGAGGTTAAAAAGTGATCAACGCTGTCACTCTGATCATGAAGCATAACTGAGCACACGTTGATTCATCCTCGTGTAATAATGTAATTTCCATGTAAGTATCTCAGTTCAATTCCCAGCAGTAGGTGTTTCCTCAGCGATAACAGGGTAGATGCCACGTTTTCGATTGAATTTTTAACAAGTGGAGGTGTCTGAGGGGGGGAGGTAGGGGGAGAGACTTGTAACCACCGTAATACAAGCCAAATCACATCACCCGTTCAAATTTATGTGAAGTGAACATATGGATTCGGAATCTCATTTTACAGACCAAGCGCGACAATTCTAACTTCCTCTCTGAAGGTTGGTTGATTGAATTGCGCTTTTATTGAATCTCAAAACAGACTGAAAATTTTCTCCCCCCTCACCCGCTCCAATGTTCAATTAATACTGCTATCTTCTGCTGTCTTTAAACACGATTTGAGGATGTCAATCCAGGGTCTTCACCCTGAGCGAACACCTGGCCTTGCAAATTTCCAGTTCTCATGCGTTGCACATGAGAGCCCATAGGTTTTGCAGACTATCCACCCCTCCCCTGGAGTGCAGGTACTGGCCAGCGAGTTGCAGCAACAGGTGAATGAGGTACGAGCGGCGTTGCTGCAGAGGGAACAGCGTGATGCAAACATATCTGTGGCTGTAAGCCAGGCGAAGATCCTTGCCGCCTCGATCCTCAACCTCTCTGAAAGCGAGCTCTCTGAAATCATGGATGCAAATCAGGTTTGGCTTCTGAATTCCTTTTTAAACAAGTAAAAATGGAAGATGTGTACATTTCAGACTGTTTGCACTCGTTCCTTTGGTAATCGAACATTGCCACTCACCAAAGGTTCCCTGGTTGTGATAAGCAGACAGTGCCACATGCGTGTCATCATATCCTCATGTCATAAGCATAATGTGCTGGCAACGTGGTTTGCCCCTCTCCTGATTTTAATTTTTATCCATTCCATTGTCAATTTATCACTCGTGCATTCTGGCTGCAATAATACAACTTGAGTAACACTGCGATTGATCACATTCTCAATGTGGGGTTTAGCACCAGCTCGGCCTGTTGGTGTTCTCATCTGAACTCTTGGCTGATGCTGGGAAGGCACGTTCAAACCACACGTACCAGACATTTATCCATTGTCTACAGTCCTTGTGATTTGTTTTTTAGTCCACCGATGTCTGCTCTTTATCCCGGAAGTAATACTTGTCCTCCATGAGCCTTGGATCACTCCTAAATAGCATTTTAAGCAAAGCACCCCCCACTCAGCTGAACACTAATTGACCATCACACTGTTGACAGATGGCTGAGACTTGTGAGGATGAGATGTGGATGCAGCAACTGGACATTATTCTTGACAGTCAGGTGAGATTGTCTCATTTGGACTGTTCTGCAATTCTCATTAACTCATCTGCGTAAGATGAGAATTAAAATTGCTAAGCGATGGACAAAATGCATCTTGTAGTAATGTTTGCATTAGGGCTGGCAGGATGGCCTAGAGGTACGCACACTCACCTCCAAGCTGTCTAGCCTGGGCTTGATTCTCGGCCAGGCTATAAACTGTCATGCCGGTGTTTCACAGACAGGGTGATTCATCAATGTGTGTGCCGTCCCATCTTCCGGCATTAGTTGGTGGACGTTAAGGCCCAGTCACACCTTGACGTTTTAGCCAACGTATGCCGATTTTTGTAAAAATTGTCTAAAACGCTGTGTAAAACACGTCGAATACGTTATGGGTAAGTTTTGATAACATTGAGAGCACGCTGAAAAACACTGCCATACGTGTAGTACGCTGGCTTTAAACGTTGTACTTTTCGATTGTCCTCAAAGCTTTCCATGCTTGAAATTTTACGACTTATGCCAGCGTATGACTCACACGTTCCACATAACGCTCGCCATAAGTTGTAGGCACGTCACGCGATCGTTGACACACGTTACTTGTAAGTTACTCATAAGTCGAAACACGTCGAGGTAATGTTTAGCGTACCCGAAACTTATTTCTAAGCTATGAGTTACGTGTTGTACTAACGTTACGCGATCGTTGACACACATCGACACACTTTACTTGTAAGGTGCTCATCGGTCGAAACACGTCAAGGTAATGGTTAGCGTCAGTGTTCAGACTCCTGGTTTTATTTTTTTTTAATTTTTTTTTCTTCCTTCCTTCGGTATGATGGTGATGTGACACTTCGATTTCTAGTGCGGTTGTAAATATATATAATTAATAGGCTGCCGCTCAACGATTTAAATCATAACCGCACTGTACACTGAACACCGTCATACCGAAGAAAAAAAAAAACAGGGAGTCTGGAACACTGACGCTAACCATTACCTTGACGTGTTTCGACTTATGAGTACCTTACAAGTAAGCGTGTGTCAACGATCGCATATCGTGCGTACAACTTATTCCCATCGCATACGGAACGTGTGTCATACGGCAAGTACGTCGTAAAATTTTCAACATGCTTAAAATTACAAGACGTACTCCATTTAATACGACGTATGATAGCGTACTTTAGCGTTCTATTCACGCATACCAAACTTACCCATACCGTATTCGACGTGCGCCAGCGTTTTAGACGCATTTTTCAGAGGTCGGCATACGCTGGCAAGATCGCCAAGGTGTGACTGCGATGTTGACACTTCCATTTCTGCGGCGGTTATGATTTGAATCGTTGTGCGGCAGCCTTTCATAACCTACGCCACGTCATCGTCGGCGATGCGTGCAGCGTGCTATGCATGAGTTAGACTATCGTTGGGCATAGGTTGTGAAGGCCGACAACAGGTTCAGCATTCGTTGGTATAAGTTATCTATAACACAACGAAACGTTCTGTGTCCATTACTAATACGTTATGCATAAGACCAAGTCGTTATGAATACGTCCGAATCTTTAAAAAAAACATCAAAAGTTCAACGTAGCAGCGTTTTACATACATTTTAATACGTTGCCATCGCTGGCTAAAACGTCAAAGTGTGACTGGGCCTTTAAAGATCTCCAGTGTCCTTCGTGAAGAGTAGGCGAGCTATCACAGGCACCATGGCCAAATGACAAATTTCTGCCACCTTCAATTGGACATCAGGCCTGGCCAGCTAGTTTGTGAGAAAAAAAAAAAAAGTTCCCCTATTGACCCCACAATAAGGGGCCTTTGTTAAAGGAAAATTGAGGTTTTTGTTGTAGATGTAGTTGTGTTTGTAGCAGCAGAATCCCACAATGATTTGGTGCTACTGCATCAAAGTTTAAGCAAAGCAAGATGACATTGTCTTGGATCAACATTCTCAGCCTCAATACCATTAAGCTATTAAATTGCAATGTTGTGTATCAACCCCAGATTGTGTCGGAAAAAAAAAAATCATTAACATTCACATATTAGCAAAATTGCCAATATCTCATTACAAGGGAAAGTCACCTTTTATTAACAGCATCAAAAATAAAACCATTCATAATGTTGTACAGTGTTCAATGACAATCAATCAGGCAGAAAAGTAAAAGCTTCAACTTTTTCACCACTTTGTGGTTCAGACTGTGCACAATTGAACTGTCAGGATAGTGTGTGTAACCATTTAAAGTTTTACTTCTATCGAACAATTTTATTGCATAACACAAACAACGAGAATACAAAGGTTGTTAAAGGAGGGGAAAACTATATGGTAATAATAACAATAAGAAGAAATGTTTGCTTTTTTCTCTGTCTACCTGCGAGTGGTTGAGTTTTTATCAAGACGATCCCTCACAGCTTCATTTTGAAGCAATACTTGTCTGGATTTTTTTTTGTTTTTTTTGTTGCACATATTCGAGGCTCATGGAACATCGAGTACAGTTAACGGATCAGGACCTAACAGACAAAAACGAGACACAAAACATGCATGGGGTGGACAAGATGGATACAGAAGGTAACTCCAAGGAGGGAAAAACTGGGAAATTGGAAGGAAGAGGGATTTGGGTGGGGTTAATGAGGGTAAAAAAGATCATGGTTTTGGATTGGGGATGATCTGAGATAGTGAAGACTGAGAGGGAAGAGTCAGATTAAAGAGGATGTGGAAGTTGATTTCACAGGGGGGGCGGGGGGGGGGCACAGAAAGAACAGAGGGTGTAAGACGAGAGAGGAGGTGGTGAAAGACAGAGACCACCTGACCTGTCTGCAATGGTCAAGTGGTAGGCCCATAGACTCAGCTTCATCGCGGAAGATTCCATAATCTTAAAAGCCTTTGATTCCGCGGCATCAATCTGAGCAAGATGTGAGATAGGGGAGCCAGCTCAGAGTAGAGAGAAGTACTCCAACAAGCCTTTCATGAAGTCCTTTAAGTGGCTAGTTTAGGTGTGCCAAGGAAGGACTTTGTACGCCAGAGGATGCCCAGTCAGCAGCTGGCTTTTGAGGCCAACTTTGAAATGTGGTTTATCCAAGAAAGATCATGGCTGATAGTATGACCCAGGAGTTTGAATGACAGAAATCCTCTTGAGGAAGTTCAAAGAAAGTCGATAGGAGGGTTTACCAGATGGTCCTTTCGGAGAGAGATAGTGAGAGCGTGAGATTTGTCAGGGCTGAAAGACATATTCCAAGTGTTTGACCATCTTGGGATTTTTTTTTTCAAGGTCTGAAGAGAGTGAACAGGCTGCAGCCTGCTTGTCTAAATGATGAGGGATGTTACAGCAGAGGGTTAGGACTGGGCCCAGAAAACTGCCTTGGGGCACTCGAGCCTTGACAAGGAAAGGATTCTGTTGAGTCCCACACATTGGCTATGAGAGTAAAGGAAGTCAGCCATGTGTGGAGTTGGCCTTAGATGCCATATGCAGACATGTTGCAGAGTAAAGCGGGATGCCAAAATGTATCGGAAGCACGAGATATGTCCAGAGAAATGGCCGTGATATGTCAGACATTGAGGGCCTCCATCCATTGTTGGGTGAGTAGAAGCATCATGTCTAAAGTGGAGTTACCTGATCTGAGTACAAATTGGTGATCTGAGATGAGGTTGTTGGAGAAAAGGAATGATTTCATGTCAACTGCGACGATGGATCCATGATCTTGCTGATGATTGAAAATAAGCTAATACGTCTGTAGTTAAAGGGGATTGGTTTTTTCACCTTTTATGTCGTGCAGTTATGTTGGTGGATTTCCAAGCAGATGGAACATGACCTAGTGCAAATGGCAGGGTGAAAAATGTAGAGAGGGGATGTGCAATAGCAGAACAGGTTTTTAGGAGATGTGAGCTGATGCCTTTCCGGTCCAGTTGCAGAGTCGAGGGTTGACAGAACCTTCTCAGGTGAAGAGAGTCCAGGAGCAGTTGGGTACGA
>CM068962.1:32869628-32883944 GCA_035128595.1 Eptatretus atami | reverse complement strand
TTGAAATTGTTCGTTTAAACCAGCCTGCTGGGATAGGTACGATTCCACATACATGCAAGCCAGGTATGGCTGCACTCGACATACATGGGTTTATTCTAAAGTGAAGGTACTGCTTCCATTGGCTTGCTATTCATTAACATTTAGCCAAAATGCTGTAATAAATGAACAAGGAAAAATATGTTGGCATAACTATGAAAGACAAATTTATCTGTCCTTATACACGGCCTCATAGCCTCGGGACTCTTACGCATTGACTTGTACATTGTGTGCATGCTAATACAAGTTACTTGTCACTCTAGAGTCTAGACTAGACCGATAAATCCGTCGTCCGTCCGACTGTCCGATAAATCTGACGTGCTGTAGCTTTCTTTTATTATTCTCTTCCTTCATTGTTTTCTACTGCGCTACATGACGACAGTAGGAATAAAATAAATAAAATGCAACAGAACGTCAGATTTATCGACTACTCTAGACAATTGTGTCGCAAGGTGTGTTCTGCACACAAGTGTTCATCGTATCCGGACAGCGAGATTGCTTCGTTTTATGCGCGGAGAGATACGGCCGTGACATGGGCTGGCCTTGCTTGCGATTCATTCGCCGCGGAGCAACATGCCCGCTGCGCTGCGCTGGTCACGTCACCTCACTAAAATATTCTGATATTGAGCAGTATGCAAGTATAATTTACATTATTGAATTACGAATAGATTTAGTCTAACCAGTTGTTATTGCCAAGTCTTCCTTCGATGTCCTCCCGATCATCATGAACTCCGGGAATTTCATCGCCATTTTCCTCTGCTTGTCCTGCTTCGGACTCGAACTGGTAAGGCCGTATTCCATTTCCAGCTGCCTGAACTTCACCTCCCGCGACTACGTTATCTGACAATTCTCCATCTGATTCAGACCAAAATCCTTCATTTCTCTCACACTCACTGTCGCTACCAGACAAATCAAAGTCCATGTCATCCATTATTCAAAACCGAATGTTTGATTTTTTAAAAGCAGAAATGAACGAAGCGTTTGAGTCGATCAATCAAATGTGGAAACACAGAAAGCCAATACAATCACGTAGACCACCAACCCGAGTAATTTGCGTGCAACCTTTGTTGTTCTGGAGATGACGTCATGTGGGTTACGTGCCGTTCATTAGATTTCGGCAGAATTTTTAGGGGCGTTCCCGAAGAGGTTTGTTTTTTTAATTTTACATTTTACAGAACGAGTATTGTAAAAAACATTGTCAGATCAGAAATCACGATGAAAACTCCTATAGGACATATAGTGGGGCAACTTAGCTAAATATAGCATAACAATTGTGCATTTTGTGAGGGAAGCACCAAATTTGGCACACTAGTAGCCTATCAGTAGGGTGGATATACTGATTCTGGCTCACTTTTCCCCATGTAAATGAATGGGGGATTTTCAGCGATTCACATTTTTTTTCCCCTAAAATTACACCCCTTTTATCCAAGGTATATTTGTTTGTCTCCCCTTTTAACCTACGGGCATTCTATTCAAATAACCAATGCGACAAGATAAAGATTGGTTCAAGTAGCAACGTAGTAATGTGGTTTGTTCAAGGTGATTCTGAAGAAATATCTGAAACCTGTAAGCCTAGGGACACTCTTTTTCAAATAACCAATGTATATTGTTAGCTCAATCATTGAACCTATAAACATTTGTTCATTTCATATTCCTTCAATAGTTAATTTTCTTTGCACAATAATCCTTCATCCTTTGCACATTTCCTTCAATTTTTCGACACGGTCGTGCTGGTAATGCAGGAAGTGTTTTTTTTTCGACATCGGTCAAAGTGCTGGTAAAATGTGGATTTGATGTTTTTTTTTACGATTCGGTCGTAGCGGTGTGGGTAAAATGAGGAAAGTGTTTTTCGGCACAGTCGGCTGGAAAAAGAGGAATGTGTTTTTTTTCGACATCGTCGTGCTGTGAAAAAACAGGAACTATTGTGTGATCGAACACCTCGTGTTTATCTAATACCAATTCAGAACACGGACAGGCTTTAAACATAAGTTTATTAAGTTAAGCTTCAAGTTTAATCAAGCAAGTAATTAAATCAAGTTTAATCAAGCATTTTAAGTATGTTTCGAAATGATTCATACAAGAGAATATAATCGCCCAATTATTTTCCAAGCTGTCTCACCAGAAGCGTCATTTCCTGTGGCCACACCCGATGTTCTGGAAATTTCCTCATCGCTTGCCTTATAAGTGATTCGCCAGACAGTTTCTGCCAGACAGGATTTTCATTTTTACAACTGAGGCATCAACGATCGTTTCTCCCAACGAACAAACAGCTCAACACAAAGCTGGTAAGTTTGTAGATGGTTTTCTCTTTGAACGATGAAGCAAGTGATTATATATTGAATCGTGATAATTCTGATATATATTTTTTTCCTGGCAGGTCCAGGCAGGAAGAAGAGCAGTTTACATATCACGACGAGGTGCATGGAATTAATTCTCTTGTAGAGGTCGATCATCTGAGAAGAGAATTGAAAAAGACTTAATGACTCACACGACGTCTTATCAAGCCCTCTGATCTTTACCATCTTGTACCAATGGTAAAAAAAACTGAGCCATGGACTTGCTCTCTTCCGATGAAGATAACAGTTCACTACAAAGTTGGTACGTTTTTGTATGGGTTAGTTCCTCTTTGAACGATGAAGCAAATGATTATAAATTATATCGTGATAATGCTAAAATATTTTTTGTTTTGTGGCAGGTGCCTGGATGACGTGGAATTTACATTTGACGATGAGGTGGAGGAGATAAATGCCCTTATTGATGAAGTCAGTGATTTTAGAAGAGAATTGAAAAACATATGTAATGACTGGTCCGAAGTCTTATCAAGGCCACTGATCTCGAGTGAATTAAAACAACGGTGAGACGTGTTGTGTGTGTGTGTGCGTGTGTGTTTGCGGTGTGTGTGTGTGTGTGCGCACGCGTGCGTGTGTGTGTGCGTGCGTGTGTGTGCGGTGTGTTGTGTGCGTGCGTGTGTGTGTGTGTGCGTGTATGTGTGTTTGTATGTGTTGTATGTGTGTGTGTTGTATTATGTGTATGTATGTATGTGTGTGTGTGTATGTGTGTGTGTGTGTGCGTGTGTGTGTGCGTGTGTTTGTGTGTATGTGTGTTTGTGTGTGTGTGTGTGTGTGTCTGTGTGTGCGTGTTTGGTGTGTGGTGGTGTGCGCGCACGCGTGTGTGTGCGTGCGTGTGTGTGTGCGTGTGTTTGTGTGTGTGTGTGCGTGTATGTGTGTTGTTATGTGTGTTGTTGTGTGTGTATTATGTGTATGTATGTGTGTGTCTGTGTATGTGTGTGTGCGTGTGCGTGTGTGCGTGTCTCTGTCCCTGTCTGTTTGTCTCTCTGTATCTCTCCCTGTCTGTCTTTGTATCTCTCTCTCTCTCTCTCTGTTTGTCTCTCTGTCTGTCTTTCTACCTACCTCTCTCTATCTGTCTCTCATCTATACCTTGACTCATTATTTATTTTTTTTCAGCTCGATCACACAACATAAGCTGTTGAACCAATCTGATACAACACATGATTTTCTGGAGGTAAATGTTTCTGAATTATTATTTAGTTATTTGTTTATTTATTCTTTTATTAATATCACTCTTTCTTTGGAATGTCGCCTTATGTTGGTTGCATCATTAGTTTGGACGCGGTTATGCAGTACACCGGAATTCATTTTATTGGCCTCGGAAGGATGACAGGCTGAGTCGGCCTCCTGGTGTGTTAATTCAGTGGTCAACGAGGCTTGAACTGAGAACCAACACCAGGCTTATTAATATTACCATGTAATTATCTTTATAAAACCTAATTATTATCCACTTTTTGTTTCAAAACAGAATATGGTGTCTGAGTTTCGAAATCACAAGACATCTGAAGAAGATTGCTGGGAAAGATTATACATTCTCGCAAATGAATATTTAATATTTTCAATATTGATGAATTATATTTGTTTTTGTTACAATTACTTGATTTTGAATTATAAAAAAAGAATCAAGACATGAAGGGGTGAGGTGCGCTCCCCCAATGACCATCACCTCCCTCATCCCACCCCCTCCCCTCCCCGTGTGTGTGTGGGGAAGGGTGGGGGTGGGATGAGGAGGTGGTGGGTCAAAGGTGGGGGCGCACAGGGGGGGGGATGAGGGGGAGGGCTTGTGTTGGTGGGCGTGTGTGGGCGGGGCTTGTGTGGGCGGGGCTTGTGTGGGAAGGGCTTGTGTGGGATGAGGGGGGGAGGGCTTGTGTGGGCGGGGCTTCGGTGTGGAGGGGCTTGTGTGGGAGGGCTTGTGTGGAGGGACTTGTGTGGGTGGGTCAAAGGTGGATGAGGGGGGAGGGGCTTGTGTGGGCGGCGGCTTCGGTGTGGGAGGGGCTTGTGTGGGTGGAGCTTATGTGGGAGGGCGAATGTGGATGAGGTTTGTGTGGATCAATGGATGGGTGGAGAGATGGGTGGATGGGTGGATGAGTGGATAATTTTTTAATTAAATAAACATGTTGTGTGTGGGGAACTAATTAACTAATCACTAATTATGTGAATATGATGAATGTGGGTGGAGCTTGTGTGTGTGTGGGAGCTTGTGTGGAGCTTGTGTGGTTGTGTGTGTGTGGGTTTGTGTGGGGTTTGTGTGGCGGGGCTTGTTGGGTGGAGTCAAAAAGGGGCGGAGTCAAAAAAAAATTCAATTTATCTTTGTCTTTTGTAATTCTTGTGAATAAAATGAACCTAAAATCTCTCCCCTTCTAAATCATATTCTTATAAGTCCAAGGAACCGTATCTATTACAGAAACAATTTTAAAAAGTTCTTTCGTCCATCGTTCAGTAAAACCTTTTTCAAAATGAGATTTCCACCTGTATATTCTTACGATATCACCAACTTTGAACTTAGGTTTTCTGACATTAATCTCTTTTCATATTTTTTTGTAAATGTTTCTGATGGTTTCATATTTGTGACGTATGAATCGTGTTATTATACTTATCCACAATATCCTGAATAAAAGATAACCATTGTTGTGAACCGAGTTGTGTGAATTTTTTTATATGTCTCTCTTTTAAGGTACGATTAAAACGTTCAACAACAACAGCCTTCCCTTCATTAAAGGTACTGTATAATGTAATACTGTTATTTTTTTAGAAAATTCATAAATGTCTTGTTATAAAAACTCTCTACCCTCATCAGTCCACAATTTTTTAGGTTTTCTCTTTACTTCTATTAAATATCTGTTGAAAGGCTAACATAAGAGTATTACCTGTTTTGTTTTAATGGTACAAACCATGCGTATCTACTCCTCAAATCAATAACGGTTAAAGCATACTTGTACCCCTTATCATTATTGAGTTCAATCAAATCAGCGGCCCAGATATAATCAACTTCCTTGGAATAAACCTTCCTTCTACGAAACTTTGGGAATTTGGTTTATGTAATTCATCAGCTAATTGCTCTTCAATCTTAATGACATCATTAGAGTCTATAAGTTTTTTGAATTTCCAAGTCCAAGTTCAATTTAGCACTGATCATCTTCTTCACGATGAACCGATCAACTTTCTCTCAAGGTTGGATTTTGTATCAGAGACAAATTATACAACATTTTCTATCGGCTTCATGCTTTTCTTCTAAAGTTGTGGTATTCCCATAATCAATATCTGTCTCATGCACACTTCATCAACCCTATTGATAGGTTTACTCCATGGTTTAGGATGTCTGCCTCATCTAATCTTTTATCCAAGTTTGTGCCTGGACCACAGAAAGAATACCCTGGTAGATGTATATTCCCTGGTATTCCCAGTAGTTGTAAATTTACTTCCTTAAAAAACTTTTGTATATCTCCTCCGAGTTTGTGTTTGGAGATAAATTGATTTTTTTTTGAACCACACACCGAACATATACCTTTTTGTATAACCCTGTTATTTTTACTTTTAATATATGAAATATTTTTTAGTATTAGTTTTCTTTTTACATTTGAGACAATAACTCATTTATTTATGAGAAAAATTCCTGCAGAGTGCAAAAACCTTTTTAGTTTCCAACATGCACATTTGAATCTTAATTTTTAAAACATAAAGAATCCTTAGAAATGCCTTCACTCTCTCCTCCATTTATTCAAGAAAAACTTGAATTAAAATGAATAGCTTGACGATGTCAATAGTCTTGAAGAAAATATTGCAAATAGACTTGTCAATTCTTTGTTTCCTCCTCGGTGGGTTGAGTTATTTTCTGTAATACCACCAATCTTTTTTTGAATCTCACTGGTTTCCATATTTGATATTTATTTTGTCTCGCTCTTTCCTCCCTCTCCTCTTTCTCTCCTCTTTCTCTCTCTTCTCCCTCTCCTCCTTCTCTCTCTTCTCTCTCTTCTCCCTCTCCTCCTTCTCTTTCTTCTCCCTCTCCTCCCTCTCTTTCTTCTCTCTTCCTCCTTCCTCTTTCTCTTTCTTCTCTCTCTCCTCCTCCTCTTTCTCTCTCTATCAACTCCTTCCTCGTCCCTTACTATACTTGAATCGCTTACACCCCATAGAATATCATACATATATTCATCAGGATTTCTGTTATTCCTGTATCCAAAATAATTTTTTTTACAACAGGAAACCAATAAAATTTCTTTTGTATTTCTAAAGAGCCTTTCGTTTTCTTAACTTTATTAATTTTTTCATTATTTAACATTTTAGTTAATTCAAAGTTGTCGGTTTATCAACATCAGCATAAAGCCAATCTTTTATTGAAAATACATCATTCTTATGTTGGTAGAACATATTTATTAAAAATACCGATACCCTTTTCTTGAAGGTATGCTTGGACACAGAAATGATAATTTTCTTGAAGCCTTCTTGCCGTCATTTATGTATTAGAAATATATGTTAGAATAATATTATGACACGAAAACACCTCCCCATCTTCCCATAGTTAAATCATTTTTTTTTCCTACTTATTACATATAATCTGTTTTTCTGTTTTCATGATATAAACAGAGCAAAACCATTATTATATTTACCCTTAATTAAATTCTTTTATTTTGTTGTTTACTAATCGTGGCTCCACAAAACCATTTCTCTATACCAAGTGGATAATATTCTCCTTACGAGACTGATTTAATTGCTCCAGCGTCTTCGAGGTTAATTTTAAATGACCAATTATACCCTAAATCATTCATATCAATACCCCCATTGTTCTATTCTCATACAAATCATACGCCTTCTTTATAAAAATTTATTTTTAATTCGAACTGTGAATTCTGTATGACCTGGAGGATAAAATCAACACTTCTGTATCTTTGGAATACACAGCCGTTTTATTTAAGGATATATATTGTGATAAATCACTTAATCTCACCAAGTCATTCGCGTCAGTCGGGCTTGGATAATTTTTAATTTATAAGCATTTTTCAATATTAATATTTTTGGTTATATTATATTTATGTCGTTCAGCCTGTGCCTTTGTGTAATAATTTTGATAATCAATATTCCAGTTCTTGGGATACACCAAAGATAGAACCATCTTTCCCAACATAAGTCATTATATTAAGATTAAAAAAATGTCATAAAAAATTTTATTTTTGTTGAGTTGAAATAACACATATAGACATAATTGACCACAACACTTGGAATTTAATTCTTGGACTTTGAAATGTTTGATAAAACACCATCTGTAAGAATTTTATGACTTCAACAGGTGGTGGAAGACCAAAACTATCAAAATAATATTTGTCTTGATGATTAAAAAAATACAACCCAATGAGAACCGTTCCCATTATTATTCTTCTAAGTTCATAATAATATTCTTTGTATGTTTAGGCACGTTTTGTTAATTCATCTCTCATACAAATAACCACATTATGAATTTTTAATTTCTTACAATATTTTGACAAGTTGTAAATTTGATGTTGTATTCTTTCCAAATTCTTTTAAACCACTCATCAATGCTCATTTATTTATTAGAAAGAATAATCCCATTACCCTCTTTAGTTAATTTTACACCTGCTTGGCGATAGAAGAAAGCATATCTCCAACTAACAATCTCGCTTTATCAGGCAGACCTTCAAGTTTTTCAGCAAAATCTACAATTACACCACTTCCACTAATTTGTTTCTCCAACTCTTTGTTATGTCTCTTTCCAATTCTTTTTGAGGCCTGGAGTTGAGCCTTCCTTTCATTGGCAGTTTTCACCGCTGTTGAAATACCACCCGTCAATGCTCCAACCGCACTTAAACCAGCAAAATAAGGAATTAGAAATGGGAAAATCCTCCACTCGTCTCTCTTATTGAATATTTTTTCAAACATTGGTTTTGTCATTTTAATTTTAAGTGAGCCAGTATCGTTCAAGATTTTAACCTGTTCTCTTGTGAGCAAAACATCATTCTTTACTGCTCCTTTTCTCTGAATTGTTATTAACGTTAATCGTTACAAGGCTTTTGATTTTGAACACAAGATGATAGTTTATGAAGATTGATTTGATTAACATATACCCAGTTGGACTTTGCCACTCATTTATTTAACAAAAAATTAAGTGAGACTAATCATAACACCATTATCTGTATAATCTGTAATTCTGTTTCTTCCAAAAGCAAACAATATGTATCAACTTCTTCACTCTCTCCTCTTTTCAATGTATAGGGAAGTATCCACTCGATTTAGACTTTATAGTTTCCTTTTGACGCTCAGGTCAAACGCATAGATTGTATACAAACTTTTTAAATGCTGTCATATCCAAAATAGGTTCTTTATTCCATTACTTTCACACCACCTTTGGTAAGACTTGGTATGCTTCAGCAAAATCATTTTTTCCCAATTAATTTCCAATCTATCTCGTGGATAAAATGTTCCATCTAGAGAAACACGAAGTTGTTTCACCTTAGCATTATCACTCAATGCATTTATTCTTATCAGTCGCAGTATCACCATCTGGCTTTTTAAAAATGATCCACAGATATCGTGGCTTTCCTTCCAGAACACCCAAATTCCACGTGTAGTGGTTTGGTTGAGTTTAACGTGTTGACATTCTCGTTTGAGGTATGATACACCGAGTGGTTTCTTTGAGTTAAGTCTTCTATTCAACATCTCTTCTGTTTTAAGATTAGGAGTATAATCACTAATATACCAAACTCATTTCATCAATTACAAATTTATTTCTGTTCACCAAAAGCACTACCAACACCAAAAAGAATCTATTTCATTATCATTCCTTTGTAGTTGAAATCTAATTTTAAGACCATACGAAACTTTATCATGATCACAAAATCCAAATATACCTTTAAGAGGAACTGCCACAGTAAAAACTATTACCTGCTTTTGTATCATCATATACATTCCTTTCCTTTGATTATATCCAGGGTCTGTGTTTGTTCCCGTTGACATATCAGGAATAAAACCTTCGACAGCCCCCTTTCCCATTCTTCACCGAATGAATTATAGTTGTGTAAATTTCATCATTTCAGATACAGCAGAGACATAATCAACCGCTTCAACTTCTTGTGTTCCAATGTACAAACGAACACTATCAAACATTTTCCAGAAGAAATCATTACGAGGTGTACGTTTGTGTTATTCCCAGCCTTAGTGAATGTAAATTTACACAACAAGAAACTTTCGGATAGATTCAAATAGGTTTGTTGATTATTTATTTCAAAACTTTTTGTACCATTTGTATTCCAGTCTGTTCCAGTTATTGCATTTACCTTGAAGTAATCTTCTTTTTTATGGAGTTTGAGATAATAATAGTATCATCCAAATCATAGATACTATCAATTGCTTCCATACTTGTATTTATTTAGGAAAAAGATTGTTAAAACTTTTGAAACCCTGATCCAAGTATTCGAATTATTTTCTGTCGTTCTTGGGGAGGACAAACTGAGTTTTGCCTTTCTTAATTCTTTTATTGCTTGTAATTTATGAGATTCCTTTTGGGCATCTTTTATACTCTTTATAGCACCTGCTACATTTCCCACAGCAGAAGCAGTTGAACCAATTAGGTCTTTATGTTTAAGAATAGTTGAACCGATACCCATTAGAGTATCAATTATCCCATCTCTCGAAATTGATGTCCGACACCCTTTGTCTCATAGGTTTATAGTATCCCTCTACAAGATACATACCCTTCGCCCTTGTAGTATGGGGAAGGAACATCCCATCCCTGTAATTATTTAATTTTCCCAACTCGTGTTTCCTCACATAACCATCGTATTTATTTATGGAAACTCACGTAGGTGAATTCTGATGGATATAACTTCTCCATTAAAAGAAATCATACGATTATTCTGGTCGGTTATCCTAAAATTACTCGTGTTATGGTTTTTCCTGACACAGGAGGATAAACCAAATTTTGGGTTTCCATATTGAATTTTATAACAATTGGGGTGAGTATGCGCTGAATGAAAATATTGTATTTTGTTTTTATTGCATCATTATAAGCACCATCAAATCAAATCACAGTGAATTTAATACCGAATTTATTCCTGAGGATATTTGAATGACATTATCACTGTAAAACGTCCCATTAGTTTCAATCTTTTTTTGAGGAGAACCCAATAACTCTTCTAAATGAATTATTCAATTGTGAAATCAACCTTGTAGTTATTTTTAAGTTTAATCGTTGATTTTGAAGTATGTTTGTTGAATGTCTATGACAATTTTTTGGTTTCATCACCCTGTTCTTTCATAAGACGAGCAATTTCGGAAGATATTTGAGGAATCTCATATGCTCCGGGTGGAGACTGTTATCGTTGTTGTATCCACTTCCCGGATTATAAACTAAAACTTGTCATTTTTATCAGTTATATTAAATAAGGATTATAAGTTTCCATGGACAATAAAGATGCCTCTATTCTGTTGTTGTGTCAAGTTGTAGTGGGTATGGGAATGAAGATGTTGTGGTCGCTTGTGTTGGAAATTGAAACTAAGGATTGGTCTTCTCATCTTATTTAATATGAGATAAAATGTCTTATATTGATGTTTATTAATTATTTTCATGTTCATCAACTGGTCTTAAAATGGCTGATGCTTCATTAAAACAATTGTTATTTCCAGCCTTCTTACTGCCTACAACAATAACAGTCTATTAACTATTGTGGTGGGTCATTTGGAAGAAAACTAACACCTGAACCAAGGATACTTAAAGCCTGAATAATGTGTTTTCTCCTTCTCATTCTTCCTACTTTTACCAGAAAGAATAACCCTATAATCAACAGAGTTCAGCAGATCAATATATACTTTATCATCATTATTTCTCATATCCAATGGTTTATCAATATACTGATTCATCCCTCACAGTTGAACCTTGTCTTCCATCTTTTGTGAGAAGAAACATTAATCTCGGAGTTAGTTTGACAGGGGGTCGAGCAGAATTCAAGAACCTTAATTCACTCATTAAATATCAATACCTTTTCTTGAACAAGATGAAATATTGCTGATTGTTCTGTTGGAATGAGCCCTGCTTTGGTTTTTGAATCCGCCTGAATATTCATTGTTTTGAAGAGCATTCACAATATAATCAGGGGTCGATTCATCTCTTCCATTTGTTGAAATAATCCTTCATCATCATATTCTAATTCTCCTATATGCTCTAATTCTTCCTCCGTCATTGACTGAAATCTTTTAACATTTGGAGCTTTCTAGGAGTATATTTTATTGTGGGAACTGTGGAAAACATCTATAATTTTTTCTTGGAAGTTTTTTTAAAAGTGGTTTAAAATCTCTTGTTTTCTTTCAAATGCTTTCTTCACCCGTAGTTTTTTGCCTGCGTTTCTTCTTTATGTCTTCCTGTTGTTTTACAACTTTTGAAACCAACTCTTGATGTTTCCTAAATCTTCTTGCTCTTTCTTCGCATCCAGTTATTATTGAAAAATATCATTTAATATCCATCTTGTTTCACAACAATATATTTATATTTTTCAGTCGTGTGTTTCATGTAATCCCCAAATTCCTTTTTACTACATAATGTAGAACAATTGTCTCTCAAAAATTGTTAATATCTATTGAATTTAACGTGAATAAATAAAAGTATTAGCATTGTTTCTGATGGAAGACGAGGAAGTTGAAAGTACGATTGACTAAGATAAATACAATTACAAGAAGAATGTCTCCCTCTTGTGTAGTAGCTGTCCATTACCGTTTGGTTTCTCTCATTAACACAATCATCAAGATAACGAGGTTCTTTTTGGTTTATCAAATCTTGGGGAGACGGATATCATCCGTATTATTCACTAGAAATACAAGTTATCGGTTTTGATTTCTTTTTACATCTCTGTGTATCACAAAATAGTTTGTATTATATCTTCAATGTATACATTTAGGTTTTTTTGAAGTTTAAATATCTCTCTACTAATATATATATATATATATATATATATATGCAATTTCAGTACTTTTGAGTGTCATGGGACCTTTAAAGCAAAGGCTATTAATCATGAGTTCAGGCATTACATCACTGGGCCGACACGCATATGCAAATACATGACAGTAAATCACCAAACAATTTCGGTCGAGTCCATTTGAGTCATCTTGAAAGAACGTTGTCAACACGTTATGAGATGATAATCGTTTTAAGTCATGCTGGTCCGATACAGCACCTTGCAAAATTTTAAAATACAGTACTGTGCCATCTGCCAGTGGAGAAGCGACAACGTCGCGTCGCCCGCGAGTGGAGAACCGATAACATGGCAAGTGCCCTGTGTCTGCTGTGTCGCTTTATCTCCCAGTCTCACGTTTCGCCCGATGGTGACATGTACTTGATTAAAGGTTAAGTTAGTGTGACCACAAACGTTTCCCTGGCAGTGCATCACCCGCCCCCAACCCCAATTATAACACCATATATGGAAGATTGTATCCGAATAACGTTGCAGTGTTTAGGAACGCATCCACGACGTAAACGCACCATATACTTTCAAGATACCCCTTCTTGACAACAGAACTGAGGGTGTGGACATTCGTTCACAATGTAATCAAGTATGATTTAGACAATGATAAGTCTTTAACAATGACCATGGCTTAATCTCCAATAAGATGGCGTAAACATTCACGTCATGACAACGACTAAACCTTGTGTAGTTGACGTACAAAACTGCTTTCACCAACATTTTTGGCAATTTTGAAGATGGTCCACAATTATTGCCATTAAAGTTATGCATTACCTGCAAGCAACCATACTGCTTTCTTCTTCTGTCTGCGAAGGCATCTCCACATCACTTTCCTGAAAACAAAATCGCTTGGAATTTACAGGCCAAAAAAGCTTTAAGATTTCCACCATCGAGCATGGAAAGAGAATATACGAAAAACAGATGAAAATGAGCACAGGCAAGCGAATGGTGGACTTACATGCTTGCTGTCAATTACAGGCTGTAAGAAGGCGGTGATCTTGGGAGTGCTGCTCACTTCATTGTGATGCGTATGTACGCTGATGTTCATTAGTTGCAAGTCAGACATCCCGAGACTGTGCAACACGTGATCGTGCACAAGCCAACAGGGTGGCCGACACTCGTGTTTGCGGTAGGTGGCGTTTTGCTGAATTAGCTTCTTAAGTCGTCTCTTCGAGGGCAGTGCGTTCACCAAGCCCGCCGTACGCAAGGCCCTTTCAGAATGCACATTTTTGATGATGTCACGGCTGCTGCTTGGGCTGCCATGAAGATAAGGCAACAGCTCCCGCAGGACTACCGCAAAGGGGGGGGGGGGGAATCCATTTTGAACATAGTCAGCAACTCCATATGTCAAACACCTTACCATTTAAAAGGTTAGTACCACAACTATTAGCCATCTCTGACATGTAGCCATTACAAACTAACTCTGTTCTGTCTTGTTGAATTAAAACACCTCCAACAACTTGAGAAAAAGTCATGTTTCTGCAATAAATAAGAGCAAAAAGGATTCTCAAATCAATATCGCACATCACGATTCTGAGGTGTTACCAGTTATTCTTCCACGAGGCCAAATCTAGCAACATAAAGAAAAAAATTAATTTGGAGGAGCAAGTTTCACCAATCAAAACACATTCGATACAATTTCCTTTATTCTTCACATATTGTGACCCTCACCTCTTCTCCCCCCCCCCAAACCCCACAAAAGTCACCTTTTTGGCCATTCCAAGAAATAATCTGGATTTTAGAGATATTATTCCCAAGCATGCCTGATGATTGGAGTCATCTGTTCTGATGGTTACCTGATATTATTCTGATGGTTACCATGCCCAAGGAGTTACTGAAGCTGTGTCCAATAACCTGACTCCAATGATAATTGAGGTAACACCGGTCAACGAGCGTATTATGAGACTAAGGATGTGTCCCTCCTTAGGTGTCATTTCCCTGGTCTCTGTTTATGCTCCAACTGAGGCGAGTGA
>CM068962.1:32838178-32850309 GCA_035128595.1 Eptatretus atami | reverse complement strand
TGGATAAGTATTTCATCATCGATCATCTCATCATCATCTTCATCATAATTGCTACAATATAACGAAGAGTACAGTTCCATGAAGGAGTGAAGCCATATGACAAAATGCCAATTAATCACCAAACTGTTTTGAACTTCATTTGACTGGCATGGAACATTTTGTCATTAATTACGTACTATTGGAATGTAGGCTTTCCGATGCATTTGACTTTGCTGAGATCCCTTGACCGTTTGAAGACCATAACAGCCAAAAAAGCTCAAGGACACAGAAGACTCCAATTGCTTACATTTATGTATGTATGTATTATATTCCATATATTAATATATATATATATATAGATATAATATATGTATATGTAATGGATATCTATTTATTTTCATATATAACTAGTACGTGCCCGGTAAAATATATATTTAATAAATAAAATATTCAATCCACGAGCAAGAAACAACAACACCACAGGCCGTTTCTTCGCTCTCGGTGTCCGCACGTGCGTTGCCCGAAGTTCGCATATCGCAGTTACGATTATTTTCGCAATTTAGTTAATGGCCCAATTATTCAATGGCGCCAACGTATTTTGCCTTTTCGCAATGTCGTCGCAGGAAGGAAACAAAAAGAGAAGAGAAGAAGGAAAAAAAAAATTTACTTCCTTGGTTTTTGGAGCACACCAGCTCACTCTTTGATGTTTACCGAAAATTTATGCCACCGTCTAATATGAAACGATCATAACTTTGGGGCATAGTGTTATCTTATAGATTGCGTCATAAGAAATCGGGAGAAATTATTAGTAATACACGATCATCACTCTCCGGAAGCCCGTACGTTGTTAACCTGTAATGGGGAATGCGGTGCTGAGCTTCCCTTCCCCCATCGGGCCACGCCCACGCAACAACCGTGTCTTGTCATTGGTTTTGGTAATAAAATGGCCATAACTTGGAAACCACTGTCCGATTAATATCCCAAACCTTGAAAAGGCCCATCCTTCAGGTCCCCAGCCATAACCTTGGCAGTTTAATCAGATCGGACCAGTGTGTTGTCGGAAACAGCGGTTTCACAGACAACAGTGACACAGACAACAGACACACACAGAGATTGCTGGATTATAGATAGACTAAGTCCGTGCCGTTAAAAAAAAAAAAAAAAAAAAAAAAAAATTTAATAAATAAATAAATAATTAATAAATAAATAAATAAAACACAACAGGCCGTTTCTTCGGCTCTCACGTGCCCGTACGTGCGTGACCCGTAAGTTCGATATTATTCACAGTTACGATTATTCGCAATTTAGTTTTTAATACCCAATTATTCAATTAGGCACGTATTTTTACCCTTTTCGCAATGTCGTTGGCAATGGAAAAACAAAAAGAGAAAGAGAGAGAGAGAAAAAAATTACTTCCTTTGGTTCGCGAGCATTGACCAGCACTTGATGTACCGAATTTATGCACCGTCTAATATGAAAACGATCATAACTTGGCATTTGTGTTTTACTATAAATGCGCATAACTAATGTAGAAAATTATTGGAATACACGAAAAAAAAAACGTGCAAAAAAATAAGTTTAACTTTCCTGGTTCGGAGGCATACCCAGCCACTCTGTCTTACCGAAATTTATACACGTCTTATATTGAAAAACGATCATAACTTGGGCCATTGTGTTTATCTATAAATGCCGCATAAGAAATCGAGGAAATTATTTGATACACGAAGTCATCACTTCTTCCGGAAGCCCGTACGTTGTAACTGTAATGGGGACGCGGCTGAGCTTTCCCTTCCCCATCGGCCACGCCCACGCAACAAACGTGTCTGTCCATGTTGGTAATAAATGGCCATAACTGGGAAGCACTTGTCCGATTAATTATCAAACCTTGAAGGCCATCTTCAGGTCCCCAGCAATATACCTGGCAAGTTTCAATTAGATCGGACCAGAGGTTGTCGAGAAACAGCGGTTCACACACACACACACACACACACCACACACACACACACACACACACACACACACATATTGCTGGAATATAGATAGTATAAAAAGTAGTCGTGTATTTTGTTTTGTCCTCTGACAACTCGAGAACTTACGCATCACAAAGCAAAACTAAAGGGCATATTCGGAATATCACTTTCTGAGGTACTTCAGCACACCTTATAGATGTTTTAAAAAAACCGAAAAAAATGTCGATTTATTTTTTTTTTTTTGGCCGTTTCAATTTTCTGCTTGCAGTTGATTGATTTTCCGCGTTGCGGGACTTTTTTTTCACAACCTGATCAAAAATAAGACAAGAGGACCCATGTGATGGACAGACCAGTGAACGTTTTACAAAGTTTCTGATCAAAAATTTGACTCTGATTTTTTAGATTGCCCGAAAGAGGAAGAGCTCCATTGGTCCCAAAAAGGGGCAGCTGCAGCTAAGCCGAAAAACGCACTAGAGTGTTGTAACACCGCGGCCCCCGCCATGCACCATTACGGATTCTGGGTGTGGAGGGAATCGTCAACTTTGAATTGCGGTTCCTGGGCAGTGGTTTTTCGTCTGGGCAGTGGTTTCGTCCTGGGCATAGATTCTATATCTAAAACCTATTCCCTCCTGCCACTGCTCGCCTTGAGCTTGGCCATTTTTTTGCGATTTCGGAATAAAAAAAATTTTTGAAACACTCGTAATTTTTAGTGGGAACGGGGGTTGCTTTTGCAACCGCTTGGTTCCGATTCCGTAAAATTTAGTGTGGAGACTGGAGAGTTCTCGTCCCGCTCGCTGACACCAGTGTTATAGAACTTGGTGTTCTGCAAAAATTACGGAGGGTGGAAAGCAGAGAGTTCGCCGTCCCACTCCTGACGCCATGTTATTAGATTTCCGCCGCGTTCGGCGTGCGGACGGCCGCTTCAGCCCACGCGGTCGCGCGCCCACCGGAAGGCGGACATATCCAGTCGTGACTTTCCAGACCTACCCCGGAATCCAAGCCGCGGATGCCTTAACTTCATCATTAAACCCAGTTCAATACTCTGTCCACGCGCTACAGGGTCGATCGCCGAATTGTCGATTTAACAACTATCGCTGCGGACAGAAATACCGAGAGTTTATACCTCGATGGAAACTTGTTACGGAACGAGCCGCTTAAGGTGCTTCGTCCGTGTGCGAGCGAGCGGTTTTAATCGCCAAGTTCCGTCGGCAGATTTAGTTTTATCGGCTTTAAAAGCCAGCTAATTCTCCGAAATGCACCATGGCAGTCGATTGGGTTGAGGAAATGAACGACGAGCAGGTTCACGTTCAACAATTGGGGGACATTTTATTTTGAACAAGCACATAAGCAATCAATGGGGGATGGGGAATGACGCGAGGAAACCCTACAGCCGAGTATAAGAAATGCAAGTTATATTAGCACTTACACCAATTCACTACTTTATTAAGACAAGGCCCACAAGACCGTCCACACAAAACCCATGGAAAAGAAACGGGCTCGTATGCCTTTAATGGTTCTCAAGAGCCGGGATGACCGGAAGGGCTCCGAGAGGCCGGGCCGGTTACCTGGCCGCCCCTTGGTTGGCGACTCGGTTGGTCTTTGCTCGGGACCCTTGGGAGTCTCGGTCCGTCTGATACGCCTTGCCAATGCGCCAGTCGCTTTTGAGCAAGTTTAGCGGCTCGAGCAGCCAGGCAAGCTGCTTGAATGGCGGCTTGGTTGGTGGGCCTGGTGCATTTTAACTTCGATTTTTAATTTTGTCTTCCGTTTTTGCGATCGCTTTTGGACGCTTAAAACTCGGTTGTCGAATTCTGGTAAAAATCGGATTTATGAGATTTATGTTCGGGTGTCGTATCTGAGGTATTATGCACTGAAGATTATGCTAATGAGGGGGATTGTAAGACACACAGCATTACGCGCTCGTTTGCGTCGCTACCTTCTCTCGAGACAGCTTTTATTAGACAAGGTCAGAGGTCAAGTTGACGATTTCGTAAGTACCAGTCTATGACTGCTTGTTTGTTTGTTTGTGTATGTTTGTTTGTTTGTAGGCACGATAACTCGAGAACGGAAGAAGCTACCAATGTCAAATTACACCACGTGATTCAGGAGGGTGATGGCTAATGCTGATTAGATTTTGGTCAAAATCGGTCAAAGGTCAAGGTCACAGTGAGGTCAAACATAATTCCGTAAATTAACGTGGAGAAATGGAGTATTTTTGCTTCGCTCGACGTTACGAGTTCGTTTTACTTCGATTTTAATTTTGTCTTCAGTTTTTGCGATCGCTTAGGACGCTTAAAACTCGGTTGTCGAAATTCTGGTAAAAATCGGATGTTTTGGAGACGTTTTAAGATTGTATAAAAAATATTTCACTCGAAGCGTCAAGGGTCGTCCCATGATGCAGTGCGCTCGAGCAGACGCGTCTTGATTGACGTTAAGGTTTTGCATGGAGAAATGGAGATTTTTTGCTTCGCTCGACGTTACGAGTTCGTTTTAACTTCGATTTTAATTTGTCTTCGGTTTTTGCGATCGCTTTGAACGCTTAAACTCGGTTGTCGAAATTCTGGAACAGCGATGAATAACTGATATATATAATAAATAATAAGTCTTTTATCAGATTCTTCTGAAAAGTAATACACCTATTATCTGGCATATCCCGCTGGTACTGAATCACTTTAAAAAAAAAAAAAAAAAATGGATTTTTATAACAAATCTAGTTTTTGTCTGGGACTAATTATCTGCAAACCACAGTGTAAAATCGTAGACCACATGAATTCAGAATTCAAGCTCCCCTTGGGCTTCTGACTGATTCATGCTTTTATTAGACAAGGTCGAGGTCAAGTTGATGATTTCGTAAGTACCAGTCTATGACTGCTTGTTTGTAGTTTGTTTTGTTGTTTGTTTGTAGGCACGATAACTCGAGAACGGAAGAAGCTACCAATGTCAAATTACATCACGTGATTCAGGAGGGTGATGGCTAGTGCTGATTAGATTTTGGTCAAAATCGGTCAAAGGTCAAGGTCACAGTGAGGTCAAACATCCAAAAAATAACTCGAGAACGGAAGAAGCTACCAATGTCAAATTACATCACGTGATTCAGGAGGGTGATGGCTAGTGCTGATTAGATTTTGGTCAAAATCGGTCAAGGTCAAGGTCACAGTGAGGTCAAACATCCAAAAAATAACTCGAGAACGGAAGAAGCTACCAATGTCAAATTACACCACGTGATTCAGGAGGGTGGTGGTTAGCGCTGATTAGATTTTGGTCAAAATCGGTCAAAGGTCAAGGGTCACAGTGAGGTCAAACATTCATTTTTGATGGTGTGGTACAGAATCATCGTAGAAACTTCTGGTTTGCGTCGCTACCTTCTCTCGAGACAGCTTTTATTAGACAAGTTCAGAGGTCAAGTTGACGATTTCGTAAGTACCAGTCTAAGACTGCTTGTTGTTGTTTTGTAGGCACGATAACTCGAGAACGGAAGAAGCTACCAATGTCAAATTACACCACGTGATTCAGGAGGGTGATGGCTTGTGCTGATTAGACTTTGCTCAAAATCGGTCAAAGGTCAAGGTCACAGTGAGGTCAAATATTCGATTTTTGATGGTTTGGTACAGATAACTCGAGAACGGAAGAAGCTACCAATGTCAAATTACACCACGTGATTCAGGGGGTGATGGCTAGTGCTGATTAGATTTTGGTCAAAATCGTTCAAAGGTCAAGGTCACAGTGAGGTCAAACATCCAAAAAATGATAACTCGAGAACGAAGAAGCTGCCAATGTCAAATTACACCACGAGTTCAGGAGGGTGATGGCTAACGCTGATTAGATTTTGGTCAAAATCGGTCAAAGGTCAAGGTCACAGTGAGGTCAAACATCCAAAACATTCGATTTTGATGGTTTGGTACAGAATCATCGTAGAAACTTCTGGTTTGCGTCGCTACCTTCTCCAGACACAGCTTTTATTAGACAAGGTCAGAGGTCAAGTTGACGATTTCGTAAGTACCAGTCTATGACTGCTTGTTTGTTTGTTTGTTTGTAGGCACGATAACTCAGAACGGGAAGAAGCTACCAATGTCAAATTACACCACGTGATTCAGGAGGGTGATGGCTAGTGCCGATTGGATTTTGGTCAAAATCGGTCAACGGTCAAGGTCACGGTGAGGTCAAACATTCGATTTTTGATGGTTTGGTACAGAATCATCGTAGAAACTTCTGGTTTGCGTCGCTACCTTCTCTAGAGACAGCTTTTATTAGACAAGGTCAGAGGTCAAGTTGACGATTTCGTAAGTACCAGTCTATGACTGCTTGTTTGTTTTGTTTGTGTTTGTTTGTTTGTAGGCACGATAAACTCGAGAACGGAAGAAGCTACCAATGTCAAATTACACCACGTGATTCAGGAGGGTGATGGCGAGTGCTGATTAGATTTTGGTCAAAATCGGTCAAGGTCAAGGTCACGGTGAGGTCAAACATTCGATTTTTGATGGTTTGGTACAGAATCATCGTAGAAACTTCTGGTTTGCGTCGTACCTTCTCTAGAGACAGCTTTTATTAGACAAGGTCAGAGGTCAAGTTGACGATTTCGTAAGTACCAGTCTATGACTGCTTGTTTGTTTGTTTGTTTGTATGTTTTTTTGTTTGTTTGTAGGCACGATAACTCGAGAACGGAAGAAGCTACCAATGTCAAATTACACCACGTGATTTAGGAGGGTGATGGCTCGTGCTGATTAGATTTTGGTCAAAATCGGTCAACGGTCAAGGTCACGGTGAGGTCAAACATTCGATTTTTGATGGTTTGGTACAGATAACTCGAGAACGGAAGAAGCTACCAATGTCAAATTACACCACGTGATTCAGGAGGGTGATGGCTAGTGCTGGTTAGATTTTGGTCAAAATCGGTCAACGGTCAAGGTCACGGTGAGGTCAAACATTCGATTTTTGATGGTTTGGTACAGAATCATCGTAGAAACTTCTGGTTTGCGTCGCTACCTTCTCTAGAGACAGCTTTTATTAGACAAGGTCAGAGGTCAAGTTGACGATTTCGTAAGTACCAGTCTATGACTGCTTGTTTGTTTGTTTGTTTGTAGGCACGATAACTCGAGAACGGAAGAACCTACCAATGTCAAATTACATCACGTGATTCAGGAGGGCGATGGCTAGCGTTGATTAGATTTTGGTCAAAATCGGTCAAAGGTCAAGGTCACGGTGAGGTCAAACATTCGATTTTTGATGGTTTGGTACAGAATCATCGTAGAAACTTCTGGTTTGCGTCGCTACCTTCTCTCGAGACAGCTTTTATTAGACAAGGTCAGAGGTCAAGTTGACGATTTCGTAAGTACCAGTCTATGACTGCTTGTTTGTTACTTACGAAATCTAAAGATTTCGTAAGTATATTGATGACTTCCGTTTCTGTTTGTTTGTTTGTTTGTTGTATGTTTGTTTGTTACTTACAAATCTAAAGATTTCGTAAGTATATTGATGACTACCGTTTCTGTTTGTTTGTATGTTTTTTGTTACTTACGAAATCTAAAGATTTCGTAAGTATATTGATGCTTCCGTTTCTGTTTGTTTGTGTTTGTTTTGTTTGTAGGCACGATAACTCGAGAACGGAAGAAGCTACCAATGTCAAATTACATCACGTGATTCAGAGGGTGATGGCTAGCGCTGATTAGATTTTGGTCAAAATCGGTCAAAGGTCAAGGTCACAGTGAGTCAAACATAATTCCGTAAATTAACATGGAGAAATGTGAGTATTTTGCTTCGCTCGACGTTACGAGTTCGTTTTAACTTCGATTTTAATTTTGTCTTCGGTTTTTGCGATCGCTTCGGATGCTTAAAACTCGCGTTGTCGAAATTCTGGTAAAATCGGATGTTTTGGAGACGTTTTAAGATTGTATAAAAAAATATTTCACTCGAAGCGTCAAGGGTCGTCCCATGATGCATTGCGCTCGAGCAGACGTCACGGGTCGTCCATGATGCAGTGCGCTCGAGCAGACGTCACGGGTCGTCCCATGATGCAGTGCGCTCGAGCAGACGCGTCGTTGATTCACTTAAGGTATAATTGCGTGGAGAAATGCCGATTTTTGCTTTGCTCGATGTTACGAGTTCATTTTAACTTCGATTTAATTTTGTCTTCGGTTTTTGCGATCGCTTAGGACGCTTAAAACTCGGTTGTCGAAATTCTGGTAAAAATCGGATGTTTTATGAGATTTATGTCGGGTGTCGTATCTGAGTATTATACACTGAAATTATGCTAATGAGGGGGATTGTAAGACACAGCATTACGCGCTCGTTTGCGTCGCTACCTTCTCTCGAGACAGCTTTATTTAGACAACGTCAGAGGTCAAGTTGACGATTTCGTAAGTACCAGTCTATGACTGCTTGTTTGTTTGTTTGTTTGTTTGTAGGCACGATAACTCGAGAACGGAGAGAAGCTACCAATGTCAAATTACATCACGTGATTCAGGAGGGTGATGGCTAGTGCTGATTAGATTTTGGTCAAAATCGGTCAAAGGTCAAGGTCACAGTGAGGTCAAATATTCGATTTTTGATGGTTTGGTACAGATAACTCGAGAACGGAAGAAGCTACCAATGTCAAATTACACCACGTGATTCAGGAGGGTGATGGCTAGTGCTGATTAGATTTTGGTCAAAATCGGTCAACGGTCAAGGTCACGGTGAGGTCAAACATTCGATTTTTGATGGTTTGGTACAGATAACTCGGAACGGAAGAAGCTACCAATGTCAAATTAGACCACGTGATTCAGGAGGGTGATGGCTAGTGCTGATTAGATTTTGGTCAAAATCGGTCAAAGGTCAAGGTCACAGTGAGGTCAAACATTCGATTTTTGATGGTTTGGTACAGAATCATCGTAGAAACTTCTGGTTTGCGTCGCTACCTTCTCTAGAGACAGCTTTTATTAGACAAGGTCAGAGGTCAAGTTGACGATTTCTTAAGTACCAGTCTAGACTGCTTGTTTGTTTGTTTGTTTGTTGTAGGCACGATAACTCGAGAACGGAAGAAGCTACCAATGTCAAATTACACCAAGTGATTCAGGAGGGATGATGGCAAGTGCTGATTAGATTTTGGTCGAAATCGGTCAAAGGTCAAGGTCACAGTGAGGTCAAATATTCGATTTTTGATGGTTTGGTACAGATAACTCGAGAACGGAAGAAGCTACCAATGTCAAATTACACCACGTGATTCAGGAGGGTGATGGCTAGTGCTGATTAGATTTTGGTCAAAATCGGTCAAAGGTCAAGGTCACAGTGAGGTCAAACATCCAAAAATGATAACTCGAGAACGGAAGAAGCTACCAATGTCAAATTACACCACGTGATTCAGGAGGGTGGTGGCTAGCGCTGATTAGATTTTGGTCAAAATCGCGTCAAAGGTCAAGGTCACAGTGAGGTCAAACATCCAAAACATTCATTTTTGATGTTTGGTACAGAATCATCGTAGAAACTTCTGGGTTGCGTCGCTACCTTCTCTAGAGACAGCTTTTATTAGACAGGTAAGAGGTCAAGTTGACGATTTCGTAAGTACCAGTCTATGACTGCTTGTTTGTTTGTTTGTTGTAGGCACGATAACTCGAGAACGGAAGAAGCTACCAATGTCAAATTACATCACGTGATTCAGGAGGGTGATGGCTAGTGCTGGTTAGATTTTGGTCAAAATCTGTCAAAGGTCAAGGTCACAGTGAGGTCAAATATTCGATTTTTGATGGTTTGGTACAGATAACTCGAGAACGGAAGAAGCTACCAATGTCAAATTACACCACGTGATTCAGGAGGGTGATGGCTAGTGCTGATTAGATTTTGGTCAAAATCGGTCAACGGTCAAGGTCACGGTGAGGTCAAACATTCGATTTTTGATGGTTTGGTACAGAATCATCGTAGAAACTTCTGGTTTGCGTCGCTACCTTCTCTAGAGACAGCTTTTATTCGACAAGGTCAGAGGTCAAGTTGACGATTTCGTAAGTACCAGTCTTTGACTGCTTGTTTGTATGTTTGTTTGTTTGTTTGTAGGCACGATAACTCGAGAACGGAAGAAGCTACCAATGTCAAATTACATCACGTGATTCAGGAGGGTGATGGCTAGTGCTGATTAGATTTTGGTCAAAATCGGTCAAAGGTCAAGGTCATAGTGAGGTCAAATATTCGATTTTTGATGGTTTGGTACAGATAACTCGAGAACGGAAGAAGCTACCAATGTCAAATTACACCACGTGATTCAGGAGGGTGATGGCTAGTGCTGATTAGATTTTGGTCAAAATCGGTCAACGGTCAAGGTCACGGTGAGGTCAAGCATTCGATTTTTGATGTTTTGGTACAGAATCATCGTAGAAACTTCTGGTTTGCGTCGCTACCTTTCTTAGAGACAGCTTTATTAGACAAGGTCAGAGGTCAAGTTGACGATTTCGTAAGTACCAGTCTATGACTGCTTGTTTGTTTGTTTGTTTTGTTTGTATGTTTGTTTGTTGTTCGGCACGATAACTCGAGAACGGAAGAAGCTACCAATGTCAAATTACATCACGTGATTCAGGAGGTGATGGCTAGTGCTGATTAGATTTTGGTCAAAACCGGTCAACGGTCAAGGTCCCGGTGAGGTCAAACATTCGATTTTTGATGGTTTGGGACAGAATCATCGTAGAAACTTTTGGTTTGCGTCGCTACCTTCTCTAGAGACAGCTTTTATTAGACAAGGTCAGAGGTCAAGTTGACGATTTCATAAGTACCAGTCTATGACTGCTTGTTTGTTTGTTTTGTGAACAGTATTACGGAAAAACTCCTGGACAGATTTCGACGAAACTTGGTGGGGGATTAGGTATGGTCCAAGGATCATGCCATTAGATTTTGGACTTGGTCCAAAGTCCAATATGGCCACTATGGCGGCCATTTTGAAAAAATATTTGAATTTTTGTTTTTTGCATTTCTACATGTTTTAAGTGATTTCCAACCCAAAAAAAAATAAATTTGTCCGACAAAAAAAAAAACAATTTTGCACCTTTTTTTCAAAAAAATTTCGATTTTATTTGAAAAATATTTGAATTTTTTTTGCATTTCTACATGTTTTAAGTGATTTCCAACCCCAAAAAAAAATTTGTCCGACAAAAAAAAAAACAATTTTGCACCTTTTTTTCAAAAAAATTTCGATTTTCTTTTTTTGGCATTTCTACATGCGCGTCGATCAAGTTTAGTTTATTCAATCGTGGTTCAGTAGAGTCTGACCGTGTTTTGACCTACAATGAATAGGATATCAGGTTCACTTAAGTGACCCAGCAGTATTGGCGGCGGAGATTTTTCACTCTACAGAGTGCTCCCCCTCTAGTTTTTCATGTTTTGACCCTTGTGACACTAAGTACCCACCCCCTGGGGCATGAACTGGAGGTCAAATCCCAAAAATCATTACATATTTCATACGTCCCCCTAATGTTGATTGCATCTACAAAATTTCATTTGAAAAATGTTCTAAAATGTGCCCGTAATTGCATTTTATCGTATGTGACCTATATAGCCATGATATTGTTGCGGTTCTAGGAACCGCATGCCTCCAAGGCAATGACATACAACATATAGTGGTCCCAAGACCGTTATTCCATTAATATACGTTTAGATAGTCCCTTCCCTATTGTCTAGTGGGTCAAATGGGACGTGCGTTACAGGGATCTCATAGCTAGGTTGGCTTCCACCACTAACTTCATTTCAACTCTTCTTTTCTGATTATTCCTGAGGTAAATCTGAATTTGGGTACTCGCGTAGACCAGCAGGCACTGCGATCGAACACCACGTGGGCATTGACAGCGCAGCTGCGAGGATACAGCAATACTTCAAACTTATTTCTGCAGGGGAGGGGCATAGAAAGGCCACGATGTCACTGCATGAGCATTGAAAAGCGCAGAGGCTCCCGTCCTCAAGCGATCCCTCCAACCTACCTTTGCGTGGCACAGCGCAGAGCTCCCGACGATCTGGGATGGGATTGCTGGTTGCATTGAAAAAGCATACGAACAAACATCTCTTAAAGAGGCCACGCAGATGTTGTTTTTCACAACACAGAAAGCACACCCAACACGACGCCCATGCTGCACGGAACACGTACCGAGGAGGTGGAAGAAACAGCACCCTAAAATGCTGGCGACTTTCAGTACACACACGGCGCGTCCTTTCGACCCGTTTCTGGGTTTAATTATA
>CM068962.1:32786848-32798820 GCA_035128595.1 Eptatretus atami | reverse complement strand
TTTTTGGAAAGCTTAAACATACCAAAAAGAAAAATCCATGTTCACATTTTTTCAATGCATATAAATGTGGTCAAATAGGTCGTTTTGGGGTAAAAACCAGTTTTTTTATTCAGCTCTGAAAATTCAAATTTAATCGCAAGCAAGCAACTGATGATGCATAATTGTTAACTAGAGACAGTTCTATATATAGAATACATATGTCTGTATTTTGAGCAATGGTTGCCATGGAAACGGCTATCATTTTGTCAAATTACCGTTATTTTATGTATTGCTTTCAACTGTGAAACAAGTAACAGCAGAATATGGTGATCAGTGAAATGTACTTAAGTCAAATAGAGTTTGTAGTCATTGGCATCACTGTCTCTAATGTCACTCATCATTGCCATGTCATCATCACTATCGTGGTCATGCCGTTCAATGTTGAGTCCCGCATTCTCACACGAAGTGCTGCACATGCAAAGATCAGTGCATGTTAAGTTCTTGGCCCTGCAGGAACATCTTGTGATGAACATTCGTCTTCCACTGGCACCTTATCATCTCGATAATTGCCTTTGGTGCATGAGGTCTACCATCTTTTTATTCCTTGTGTCATGGTGGACGGCTAGAGCCGTACGATAACATTAGGATTTTCCTTGACGTTGCGGACGATATGAGCAGATTCATTCCGTGGTTTGTACATTGCCTGCCTCCTAGACTTGAGGCCGTACATGATGGTTTGCTTACAGTTAATACTGATCTGTCCACAACATTTGTCCGTTTTGATTGCATCTCTTCCACTGGCCAAGCATTATCCAACGTTACCATTGCCTTAAGCTCTCGCGGGGAACGTCCTGTTCACTGCTAGAAACTTGTATATATTCATCTTGTTGGTCCATTGGTGGAGAAGTCTCTAGACTTTGTGCGAACAAGCATAGCTGCTTTGTATATAGCTCCATATGGTCCATTGTATCGTCATTTGTAATGCTAGCATTGACCATATCTTCCTCGCATGTCTCAGGTGATAGAGAATAGAAGATTCCATCTGTTCTTTGGAGCACTGACCTTACATTGGGTTAACGCCTGTTAAAGATTCTATTTCTTCAGCCATTTTCTACTGAACGTGGGTACATGATTTCTAAGGCATCTTTACCACCTAGAAGTTAACATAAGTTGTCTCGATGTCCTCCATACGGAGTTGAGTTTGCTGCTTGGTTACGACATCTACCAAGTTGATCAGTTCATAACTCACAAACTTGTGTCATTGATGCTTTATCCTTCTCTCCTTTGGGTCGTGATCTCGCAAACATGGAAGACATGTTTCGTCCAGCAAGACCTGTGGTACATAACGTCAATTGCATGTGCAATCACTTGGCGCTATAGCAGTGTTCAATCGAGTCATAAAAACAGGGTCTGAGCAACATCAACAGCTTCTCTCAGCGATTTGCCCGCACTGTCACTCCGTACAGGTAAATAGGTTGACCATCAGTCCCTCAAAAGAAGCACAAGCCTTGTCATAGGGGTCTGTGGATGACCGAGTGAATGTGTGGAGGAGCTTGACGACTCCAGCCATACTTCGGGCATTTTCCTCTTTCGACCTGGCCTTTGGCGATATGCAACCCTGATAGATCGCTGATCATAACGAATTTGGTCCTTGTTAGTTGCGTTGAATAGCATGTTCGGTGCCAGACAGCCTCTTCTCCTTTGCAACAGTTCTGCTGACATCCCCAACGTCGTTTATGAATCTGTACATAATCACCATCCTGTAAAGTGGCTCGCTCCTGTATTGTCTCTATCAAACGGCAGAACGACTCGACTTTGGTTGCAACACCAAGGACCCTTTCAGGGAAGAAATTAACTTGGCCAGGACACATTTTGTCCAGTTCGTGATCCTTTCGCTGCATGAATCCTTGCCACCAGTGGTACTTCATCCATCATGTTGTTGTCCTGCAAATATAAAAATAAATCGTCAGTTCATGAATGTCAAATCTTCTGATACGTGATACAGCCTATAAAACTCGGCTGTGCTATGTCTTAGGGCCATATCAAGGGCACAAATAACATTCATCACCAATAAAAGCAACAGATGAGAAAAAAACATCCTTATTTTCTTTGACTAATTTATTGACCTAAACTTATGTGATTTAAACGGAAGATGGGTAAATGTCGCAATGATAGAACTTTATTAGAATCCAAAATAAAACACGCTACTAAGACATAAATTACCTGAATAAAATAAAGCAGAGATGAGTGGGAAATCAACAATAGCGCGCTAACTACATGCAGTAAACTCAATAGAAACTCCAAAATAGACCCCTCTGTAATTCCAACCCCCAGGCACAAAGCTAACCAATCCTATCCTATTATACAGCAGTTAATCTAATGGAACAAAAAATACGTCAGTGACTGATTTAATTGATGGTGACTTTCTTTCCGGATAAATGAAAGCACGAACAGCACTGACATAAGGACATATTTAAAGATCAACCCAAAATAATAGAAAAAGGAAATAAACCACATAGCTAACATGACGACTGCCCGACTTCCAACTACTAGCCTACAGGAAAGCAATTAAAACCTCCAACCCCGTGCCATTCAACCATAATCCTACCCCATACAAGAAGAACATAAATGACAAAAAAGGTACATACGCCTCAAAGGCTATCACAACTTACCGAAAAAGGAAGAAGGTGTGAAAACCGAATATGATGAAACGAAGCTCCGAAGTAAACTGTCATGAATAAACGAAGCGAACTGAAAATGGTCATAGTGCTGCACGTGCTTGACGCGCGCCGCGCCACATCCGACGTCATGCCACGTCCAGCAACCGTAACCTGAGGCGATGGCATGGCGTCGCGACGTGGCGTCACCGATTTCCCTACAAGATCACACTTACAATACATCAAACTACAAAAACTTAAAATCAAACGTTTTTACTACTGAAGGTGCCGAAATCTTCTGATATTGAACAACAGACACACCAATGTTTCATTGCACAGATGGCCGTTTCCAATGGCAACCAACTGTTCCAAAACTGTGAAACATAATACTTATGTTAAGTTAGTCATGGTCACTATATTACAATTATTTAGCCATCCGATGGAAAAATATATTAAAAAAAATATATTAAAAAATGCAATTCACTCCAAAAATGCTGTTCGGCAACCGACAGTCAAAATGCAACATTTTTGTCTTATAAAATCCATTGTTAGCCATTTAACAGTAATCCATCATCAGTTGGTTATTTGTATTGTTTCAGATTTTTAAAAATTGGAATTCAAAAAAGCGTTTTTCACCCAAACAACCTTTCCAAAAGTTGAAAAAATGTGAAACATCATTTTTTTATTTAAATAGATTTTAACTTCTCAAAATCTATAGGTTTGCTACTCTCCAAAAAATTCCAACGAAATTACACAAGAACCTGACTACATGTATAAATTTAAAATATTTAACAGTCTCCTCCCCCATCATGCTGTCACCGATTTCACAGAAACCGCAGTCGAACCATCTCCTACATGTCATTGGCCCATCACGGGACCTGTCCAACGCAACAATCCTGCAAGATATGCAGAAACCCTGTGGAATTGCAACTGTCAAGTGACCATGAGACTCTGAACCAATTAGCTTCTTTGCTGATGCACATATACACACAGAACATTCAAAGTAAAATGATGATAGATGTTTTCTTTTCACAATGTCGGAGATTACCGGGAAGGCCTCAAATAATGACCTTTATAATGCTGGGTTTCATGGTCCCTGGTGGTCAAGTTTGTTAAGAGAAATAAGTTCAAAATATAATAAGACCCGTGAACAAAGTCTGAATGACGACATTGTTCAGCGAGCAGTTATTTAACAATGTAGACTTGTTTCAGAGTCAGGATGAGACAATGTGATAATGTTTGACAAGTTATAAAAGATGTCACAATGATGTTGGTCGAGTGACAGGTAATTGACTGCAAATGTCGAAACCCGGTTTCGTTCAACAACTTTAAAAAATTTACTTGCATAAACCTTTAAAGGCACAAAACAATGTGTGACATTAAAATAAGGAAACAGGATACGTGCCATAGCTTATTGGAGTTAGTTCGGCGCGAAAGAAGGTCGAAACCGTTCTTCCACACAGCTATGAAAATTTGACCTTTGTGACTTTAAAGGTCAAGAGGTCAAAGGATTATGACCTTTGGTGCAAAACTTCTCGTACATCGCAGGAACACAATATAACTCATACAGGCTATATGCATTTCGCACTCTTTCGATTATCGCATACTTTGATGAAAATCAGCGTAAAAACAAACTTGAAGGAGGCGCCACGGGCCAAGGGTTCGAGATAGAAGCAAAATGTTCAGAAGCTTTAGGTGGGAATGGAACCTCAAGATAATGCATAAAAAAATATTGTCATCCTAGCTCTCAAAGTTTGGGCGGTCCGTAGTATTTTTATGTCAAAATTCAAAATTTTCTAAGTTCGTGACCTTGTGACGCTTGACTCTTCTTTGCCTTGGGACCAAAATTGAAAAAATCGAGCTCCGTGGGGCTATAGGTGCTATTGGGCTACAATACCGAAAACCCCATGCCGATCGACAAACCCCGGGAGAAGATCAAATTCGAAATCGGCTATCCCCAAAAACACATTCGCATTTCTACTGATCGTGACCTTTGGCCTTGACCTGGGGACGAAAATGAAAATCGAAGCTCGTGTGGGGCTAATCAGGCTCATGGCTAACCAAAATACCGAAACCCTGCCGACTTCGACAACCCCTCCGAGAAAATTTTTTATGTCAAAATTCGCCATTTCTAAGTTCGTACTTGTGACCTTACCTTGGGCGAAAATGAAAATCGAGCTCTGTGGGGCTAATGCAGGTGCCATTGGGCTAAACAAATTACCGAACCCCTGCAGAATTTCGACAAACCCCAGCCAGAGAGCAAATGAAATGGCACCAGAACACTTTTTTGGTGCCCACAAATGCGGCTTAGACCACTACTAAAAACTCCACACAATTTCGTCTTATAAACGAGTTTGAGAGCGAGACGAACCAGGACACACAGAAACAAGCAACACAGACAACCGCGACAACACAGAAACACGAGACAGAAAAGACACCAGCCACACACTAACATGAAGCGCGCAACACACAGCACAGAACCAGACACACACTCAGAAAACACAAACACAACCGACAAGACACTCAGAAGAACTACAGAACCACAACCAGCCAAACACTACTCAGGAAACACATGATCAGACACACGCCAGCACAAGACGACTAATGCTCAGGACACGACAAGACGACTACACAGACCAGACAGACACCCGACAGTACCAACAGACAGACACACGACACAAGACACACAGACAGCACACAGACACACAGACACACAGACACACAGAACAGCACGACGAACACAAGACACACAGACACACAGACAACAGACAACAACGACAGACACACAGACACACAGACACGACAGAACAGACAGACAGACAGACAACACAGACAACAACAGACACACAGACGGACAACACACACAACAGACAGAAAGAGCACACACAGACAGACAGAACAGACAGCACAAGACAGACAACACAGACACACAGACAAACAGACAACGAACATGCACACACACAGACAGACAGACAGAGCAGACAGAGAACAAAAGACAATAGAGCACCACACACAGACAGATAGCAGACACACACGACAGAAGCAACACACGCGACGACCACAGACACACAGACAGACACACAACAATAACGAATATGTGGTCACTTATTTTTTCGTGAAGAATATTTTTTCACATTTTTTCGTGAACCAAAAAACCTCTTGGTAAAAAGCCCTGCTTGGAAGAATGCCGCAATAGTTGTTTGCGTAGTATGACAACAGAAAATGCTGCTCCATCGGTGTCCCGTGTGACGCCTTTAGCTCACAAATCATTTTAACAGTCACTTGGTTGTTTTACACGAAGCGAAACCTTATTGATGAGTCATGCAATTGTGAATTGACAGGTCCGAAGGTATATTTGATAACAAGCTAGAGGTGAGCACACAACATGGCAGCGATATTTTTCAGCGTTGAAGTTGTGGGTGGAGTCAGATGAACTTCCAATGAATGTGTGGACGAGATGACGCACCTCATGGCACTTTTCGGTCATCTCTTCGCATGACCTAAATAATTAGGGTCGATGTCCTCATCGTCCGTCCGTCCGTACCGTGTCGTTCACAATGAAAGTTGAGCAGGGCTATCTGTCATTAGTGATTCCGAACGAAGTCGAGAGACGACGTGAACGATATAACTTTCAAGGTTCACCGAAGGTCAAGGTCAAGGTCACGAGGCCATTGAAGTTGCGAAAATGCGATTTTCTAAATTCTATTCCTCCGCCATTCTCAAAGCGATTCTTGAATTTGATTGTAGCATAATGAATCTATGGACAATCTCTAAATTTGGTCGGCCGGATTCCGATATTCCTATTTTCGTTACAGGACTCAAGTTATGGCAAAAATGCAAATGACGCTTCTTCAAAATCTATCTCCTCCTCATTTCTCAACGATCTTAATTGTGGCAGTATGAATGTATGGCACAATATCTAATTTGGTCGGGAACGGATGCAATTTCGCTTTTTCTCGCGTGACGTGACTTTCCAAAAGTTCAAATGCCTCTCTCAGGAGGTACTATTCCATCGGCTGGTATAAGTGGAATGGGTCATTTGCATAGCAGCTGACGCTGTCTTTGCCATTCGAAACGATCGGGATATTCGATCTCCGCACGTAGACTTTGAATTTACGAAAACTGCTTCATGTGTTGCAAAATGAATCAATCTCACATCCTCCAACTAATTTCTTGAATGATTGTCATTGAATCTATGACAATATCTAGTATGCGTCGAGGCCGGATTTTCGATATTACCTTTCGTTTCGCGCCCCTGCTTTCAACAGTTGGCCAAAATCCCCCCCCCCCCCCCCCCCCCCCCCCCCCCCCCATCCCCCCCCCCCCCCCTCGCCCCCCCCACGCCGACGGAACTACACCCCGTAGAAGCAGGAACTCAATGCGTTTCGCGAGATGACCGTTGTCACTCCCACACGGGTGATTTTATTTATTACATTATTCCCCGCGAAGTCAAAAGTTTCCAAACCGGAATGTAACGTCGGCATTATTTTAAAATTATTTCAGCGCGCGCGCGCAAAATGCTGAGTCATCTTTGACAAACTAGCGCATGATCTGCTGAGCTGCCAGTATGAACTGCGCATGGAGCTTTGCGCAGTGAAAAACTGCGCAGAAGTCTTTCGGTCATAACTGAACATATGAGAACTTGTAGGTATTATAGAAGAGATGACCGTCACCCACACGGGGTAATTTATTGAAGATAGTATCTTACACATACTGAAATGTTCATCGGCATAATCCAGCATGCTGATAGCTAACCTAACGATAACACTACGTCATTTATCGAAGACTACCTACATAAAACCCCAGCATTATTTCATTAATCTCATGTTATAATTTGTCAATATAGGTAATCAAAACAGTATGAATGTGTCCAATGCTGGAGCTATAATACATTCCAGTCAAATAAATGTCACTTACCTCTCCCCGAAAGGTGGACAGAGGTTAGTTTTCAACTGTGTAGGTTGTCTGATCTGCTGTTCTCTCTCTCTCTCAGTCTCATACTCCTCATCTCCTCTCTCTCTCTCTCCTCTCTCTCTCTCTCCTATTCTTCCTCACTCTCTCTCTCTTCGATTTCTACAATCCTCTACTCTGTGATGTGTGTGAGTCATGGATATCAAAACAAGGTTAACTGAAATATGTAGGGATTAGGATGAAACTTGGTGGTACAGGCTGTGGTATGTGGCAAGGAACATTGATTCAATTATGGTGAAGATCAAATCCGGAACAAATAATTTTTAAGTGATTTGTCACGTTGAGAAATAGGGCCAAACAAGCGATTATCTAAAACATATCTCAAAACTTGGTAGATAGTTTGGTAGGTGATGAGAACAAGCTTATATTTTGGTTAAGTGTCTGTTGGGGTTAGCTACTCTCTAAAAAATTCCAACGAACGTCAAATTATGGACACAAGGAACCTGACTAATGTATTCATGGCTGAATCTTTTAAATTTTTGACCCAATATCAAATTTTGAGTTAAAATAAATGAATAAATCTTGTTTGAATCTTGTCTCCGCACGCTCGCTGAAATGCGGGTGTGTTCAGAATGCTATAGCGACTATCCACTCCCTAATATGGACATGAATCGGCTCGCCTTGGCACTCCAAGGGGTGGGATGCGCAACACCCACCCAACGTGTGAGCGAACTGAATTCCATTCCCTAATAAATGGACATGAATCGGCTCGCTTGGGCACTCAAGGGTGGGATGCGACAACCCCCACAACATGAGGCGAACTGAATTCCATTCCCTAATAATGGACATGAAATCGGCTTGCTTGGGCACTCCAAGGGTGGGATGCGACAGCCCCCACCAACGATGAGCGAACTGAATTCCATTCCCTAATATGGACATGAATCGGCTCGCTTGGGCACTCCAAGAGGGGGGGGGGTGCGACAGCCCCCACGGACGGCAAACGAGTCACGCCGGTAGCGAGCCGCACCCGAGAGAGATAAGAAGGAACAGAGAGACAGAAATTGGTTTTTGTTCGTGGGTCTTGTTCGCTCTGGGTCTCATTGGTTCACTCTTCTTGGCTCTTCTGAGTTTTTGTTCTTGGTTCTTGGTTGGTGGTTCTTCGATTGAATCGACTCAGCGGATTGGAAGGATCGGCGCCTCGTCTTCCCCAGCGTGTGTTCTGGAGCGCGAGAGGATCCGCCAGAGCTCGGAAGGCTGATCATCTTGCCGGTGTCTGGATTCAGCTCGCCATCGCTGGTGTCCGGTCCGAATCAGCTCGAAGACCACACGAGGTGGACAGGTCCGAGGCAGAACCTGGTCTTCAGCTCGTCCTTTTCATCCGAGCTGGAGGCCTTAATAAAGACCATTTTGGTCCGATTATTTTGGGTGTGTGCGTATGTGTGTTTGCAGTTAGTAAGTAATGATTGTTAATGCCTTGCTGTACACACGTGCTTATTAATATTCGGATAACTCTGCTCTTTTGTTGTCCCTACCCTGCCTATTGTTAAATAAACATCCCCATTTGTGAAATGTATCCGCTCGTTCATGTCCTTTCCTCCATTGGCTTAGCGTGCTGCGTGTTGGACAATTAGCCAGGCTGTTGCCGCTGTAACGGGACATTTGGACCGACGGTTCTCGGCGATAAACCGCTCGGGTCGCACGCTATTCGAGTACACTAGCGGCTCTTTCCGTACGGGTGCCGTCGAGGGTGTGGAGTCTCGGTAAATCGCCACGTGGAAATCTAGGTATTTTGAAAATTGGCAAATAACCCTGTACCACGTGGCAGAAATATTGACCCTTCACGGTCCGAAAGGGACCCATACTTTTCCGAAGTTTTCCGAAAAGGTACGATCTAAATTCCGGGCGATCGGTCGAGCCGACTATACTGCTCCATCTAGCGGTCGTGCTCGCGGCCGATACCCGGCCCCGCAACAATACATGCTAAAATGTAAAGTACTCAAAGCACAAGAAACTTTTCATTTGGCAAACAAATCTCATCTCCAGCAGTGGGTTCACACACATTCTGCAAAGAGTCCATTCACTGGACTTTGCTGAAAACTTGCCTGAAATTAGAAAATCTGGCGACAGAGTCTTACAGTCAAGTGTCACCAGTTGCAAAGCAAGCGGCGCCATTACACACGTCAATGCAACGTCACACCAACAAACTTTTGGTCAACATACTTAATCAACGAGAATAGCAAGACGTCCACATTGTCTGAAACTTGACCACAAGAAAGGCTTAATAATGCTTCACGTTTGCCTACTGAGACCCAATCCCATGGAAATAGAATAACGTCGCAACTGAGTGCCAAGAAATAATAATTAAGTAATGAGAAGGGTACTCGGTAGAGCACATCCCTCCACCAAGCTGATTCGTTTATGTTTTGTATCCCACTGAGAGGCCAAATCTGGATTCGGACATGAACTAAAATTGAATCAGCTTGTTCTCATCTCCTAACCAACTCATCCACCAAGTTTTGTCCGAATGCGTCCATAATTTTTTGAAATGTCATGCTATATATCGTTTTAGCCCTATCACACAGTGGTGAAAAAAAAACACAAAAAATTCTCGGATCTGCATCCAGATTCGGATCTTCACCAAAATCGAATCAATTCTTCCTTGTTGCATACCCAACCCACCCACCAAGTGTCGTCCGATTTTGTCCACAACTTTTTGAGTTATCCTGCTATATGTCGTTTTTGGCCCTATCTCTCAATGGTAAAAATAAAAATAAAAATCACAAAAAATTCTCGGATCTGGATCCAGATACGGATCTTCACCAAAATATAATCATTTTGTCCGTGTCATATACCCAAGTTCTCCACCAAAATTTTGTCCAAATCCGTCCACAACTTTTTGAGATATCCTGTTCACAAACAGACAGACACACAGGGGTGAAAACAACCTCTATTCACCTTCAGTGGCGGAGGTAAAAATGGTTTGTGCAAACCTTAAACACAGAAACCAGCCTGAACCGTGCATGCTAACCTGCTATAAATGGAGAAGTGGTAGACTCCAAGTTCACAAGGAATGAGACTGAGTAGCTGAATCACGCTTACAATAAAACAGACAAACAAGAAAATTCAATGTAGTACATTGGCAAGAAACAACTTCAACTTCAAAAGGATGCTTGCACTTGTTTAAAATTTTGATCTCATGGAGAATAAGTTCAATTCTCAACAAATATAAAATGGAATCCCTCATCCTTTTTTAAAATCCTCTATCAATTTCATATAGCTGGTATGCCAGCAGATACATGGTTAAAACCCCCCCGTGTGGGGGTGATGGTCATCTCTATAAATGTTTTTACTATATACTATCGATTAACACGTTGCCAGATATCTCCTAAAAGACAGACGAGATAGGTTTTGAAAATGGCGACTTTCACAACTTTTGTGAACTCGTGACCTTGACCTGACCTGAATCCGGGAAAAAATATGTCGTTGGGTATCACTCATCGACCTCTACCCACATACCAAATTTCATCAAGTCGAAGTAAAAAGTTTTCTTTGTACGGAGGTGTTTTGACCATCTTCCAGTTACGTGGCGGCCAAACGGGATGGAAATTCAAAAATCTGCCGGTTAGATCAAAGATAATATTTTCTTACAAAATAATCAATAAACAGTTGCCGAATATCTTGTAGAATGGCAGACTAGATAGTTTTTGAAAATGGCGATTTTTATAGCTTACTTACGTGACCTCGTGACCTCGTCCCTGACTATTGAACCCGGACAAAGTATATCGTTGTGGCAAACTCATCGACCTATACCCACATTATCTAAGTTTCATCAAGATCGGAAAGAAAAATTGTTGACGGACGTACGGACGGACGTACGGACGAACGTACGGACATTTGGTCCAGCTTTATTAGGTCATCTCGGTAGAGATGACCTAAAAATCACTCGTTCGGATTTTCATTTTTTGAAATGTACAAAAGCATGTTCTGTATTTGCTCTTACCCTGTTACGCAAACCTTACTACCCTGCACATGTCCATTCAGTAACGCCGACCGTGGCTTTGCTACACGTCACCAGCTTCTAGATATAACCTCCACACAGGTGCAGCTTTGCTTCCCATAGCAGCACTAATACAACTGGTTTTTCAACCACGTATTCAAAAATTCATACAGGTACTATTTTTTAGCAACAGATACTGAAAGTTCTGTATAGTTCTTACTGAAATAAAATTGTCTTCATAAACATATAGTCAAACCACAAATAACCGGAACCAAAACAGCTCTGCTTAACGTGGACCGATAATTAAATCCAATAAAAACAAGAACGGCACTCTTCAACGTCGCCCAATATTCCTCCGTTCACTTGTACCAAGTTTTTTTTTGTATACACTGTCGAGGCTCGTATGAGAGCAAACACACAGAACATAC
>CM068962.1:32765796-32784644 GCA_035128595.1 Eptatretus atami | reverse complement strand
TCCCCCCCCCACCCCCCCCCCATATTTCCGTAGGGTCTCAAGGTCCGCCAACAACCCCCTTCTGGTAAAACTACCAAAATCCCGAATCACTGCTTACCTTCAATCCTTCATTCCTCTTTTTTTTCCCGCCTTTGGAATAAACTCCCACACTCTCTTCAATCCCACTCAACAAGAGAAATGTGGAAGGGCAAATGGTGGTAGAGTTTCAAAAAGAATGGAAATGGCAGTGGTAAATACGTATTTCAAGAAGAAGGAGGAACACAGGGTGACATACAAGAGTGGAGGAAAGTGCACACAGGTGGATTACATCTTAAGCAGGAGATGCAACCTGAAAGAGATTAGTGACTGTAAGGTGGTGGCAGGGGAGAGTGTAGCTCGCAGCATCGATTGGTGGTCTGTAGGATGACTTTAGAGGTGAGGTTGAGGAAGAGAGTGAGGGCTGAACCAAGGACCAGATGGTGGAAGCTGAAGGAGGAAGACTGTTGCGTGAAATTTTAGGGAGGAGGTGAGACAGGCGTTGGATGGTGGTAAAGATGGGTGGGATGATTGGGCAACTACAGCAGAAGTGGTGAGGGAGATAGCTAGGAAGGTACTTGGTGTGACATCTGGACAGAGGAAGGAAGTAAGGAGACTTGGTGGTGGAACGAGAAGTACAGGAAAGTATAAGGAAGAAGGGGTTGGCGAAAAGGAAGTGGGATAGTCAGAGAGATGAAGAAAGTAGGCAGGAGTACAAGGAGTGGTGGCGAGGCAAAAAGAGAGGTGGCAAAGGCCAAGGAAAAGGCATATGAACGATCTGTTATGAAGAGGGACATATCGCAGACAGAGCAGGGGAGGCGAGGCGAGGCCAGAGAGATTTAAATTGATTGTTCTCAAGCATCACAATTGTACCTAACATGACCTCTGACCTTTGACCCCAAAATCTAATCTCAGTTCATTATTTACAAAATTATACATACTTGTACCAAGTTTGACTTAGATCCCTTTAGCCGTTTTCAAGTTATTCGCGGTAATGAAAACCTATCACGGACGCACAGACAGACGAACGAACAACTAGAAAACATAATGCCTCCGGCGACATCGTCAGCGGAGGAATAAAAATTTCCGCCTGCCTTACGAGTACTTCCATTGCAAGACGTGAATTCGAGTTTGTTTGCGTCTCACTTGGAATCGAGTTTTTAATCAGAATTTTACCACCCATTATCAGTGTGCAAAACCCTACTTCAACAAATTCCTGCTACAACATCCGATTGACCTAGCATCTTAGCCTTGTCCATACCTCCATAATTTCAGTGGGATTTGCACAAAAGTTATGAACCATAAAGGTAGGCAAGTCCACATAAACTCAAATCTCTGGCGTCAAAGCAAAATTAAATGAGATCTACGTTCATATGCAGCACAAGACTGCACGGGGTAGTTTCATTGGCTGAAGGCACGGCTGTGCCGCTCATGCAATAGCAATAACCTCTGCTGGTCAGGACAGGAATTTGGTCATGGTGCCAGTGACTACCAACTAATGCTGGCAGACGGGACACCCAGTTTAACGTCCAACCAAGGGAAGGCACACACACATTGATGAATCACCCTGCCTGTGAAACACCAGGATGACAGTTTATAGCTGGGTCGGGATCAAAACCCAGGCTAGACAGCTTAGAGGTGATTGTGCGTACCTCTTGGCTATCCTGTAAGCCAAACATGAAATAAGATGAAAGACATAAACAACCACCAAGATTAGTTTATACACTGTTGCTCAATCCTCCTTCCTCTAAGTAAGCACAAAGTAAGCGATAGCCCAAACCTTCATTTCTGAAGTGCACAAGGTCATATTTAGATGACCTTTTTGTTGTATTGCCATGGTATTCCGATGACGATTGTTAAAAAGGTTTACCTTTTCGATTTCCGCCTTATTCTTTTCCTCTTCCTTCTTGCGCTTTTCCTCATTCTTTGCTCTGGAAGGAGTTGCATTTCCAGTTTATGAAAATGTAAATGTAGACAAATCCTCCCTCCCAAAACACAATCTGTGCAATTTTCTACTTCAGCAATAGAGTTGATCAATCTGCAAATCTGATCTCATCCGATTTTGCTGCAAAGGTTTACTTTGGCATTTGCCCAAGTAAAATCTAAGCCACCCAAATATTATAAAATAAATCTTGCTTAAAATAAATAAATTAATCAATTACCACTACGGAGATGACTCCATGGTGGTCATTTCTTTTGCTCTAGAGCAATCAATTGGGGATCATTTTAGAAGTGCCCTTTTGTACCAAGCTGCATGACAGCAAGCATTCCAAAAAAGAAAAAAAGAAAGAAAAAAAGAATTATGCTCGTTTACAAAAAAAAACAAAAAAATTAACAGAAGAAAAATTTATGAAACATTTATTTTAAAAAGCATACAAAATGAGTATTTCCCTCTGCAAGTAAACAAATAATAATATAATCTCAAAAGGCTGCACTTGGTTAATCGATTCCTGGAGAGCAAACAAACGCCATGCCAGCTCAGCGACTCACTCAAGTGCTTCCTGCCGTTCCTTCTTGCGTTCCTCTTTCTGCTTGAGCTTCTCAGCACGTTCCTGCTCATCTCGCTCCTTGCGTTCCTCTTTCTGCTTGAGCTTCTCGGCACGTTCCCGCTCGTCTCGCTCCTTGCGTTCACGCTGCTCCTCATCCCGACGCCGGCGCTCCGCATCTCGGGCTGCCTGCACAGCATCTCGTTGCTCCTTCTTCAGTTTCTTTTCCTCTGCAAGGATTTGCCTCCTCGCTTCCAGTTCATGCTCCTTCATGCAATCACATAATAGATTAATAGTACAACTGAGCCCCATACCGAAGTCCAACAGTCTGCTTTTAGTGCATTCCGTTGATATAACTTCGCAAGCAAAAATTATATGTACAAAGTGTTTTCAACATGGCAGACTGCCCTTATCACACAATTCCATGAAATTCAAAATCTAAAGAAAGATGTTTTGTTTTTGGCTGAGGGCAGATAATTGATTGCAAGTTACATCGAGACTGGATAAACACATGTCAGAAGATAATGATAAATGGGGAAATTATTTGATGTGTGCAGTGCAAATTAAATCAAAACTCAAATCACAGTCATTTGCAAGCAAATTCAAATGTCTCCCCTAACTTGCACTTCTCACAAATAAATAAATAACAGAGCGCAAAATCTGTGCTCAAACAGGCCTAAATTATCATTCCCATGTGACAGACTTTGACCTTTGACCCACATAAAAAAATATATATGTATATTGTATATATATTTTTCTCTCTGTCTCTGTCTCTCTCTCATGATATATACTGTATATCTCTATCTCTATCTTCTATTCTATAATCTGTCTCAATCTCTCTGTCTCAATCTCTCTGTCTCAATCTCTCTGTCTCAATCTCTCTGTCTCAATCTCTCCCTCAATCTCTCTGTCTCAATCTCTCTGTCTCAATCTCTCCCTCAATCTCTCCCTCAATCTCTCCCTCAATCTCTCCCTCAATCTCTCCCTCAATCTCTCAGTCGAGGCTCGTGGAAGAGCTGCTATACTGAACGGATCAAGACGTAACAGGACAATAGGAACAGTGGAGAGAGTGGTGGGGGACACCAACAATAGAGTTGAAGAACAAAATAGAGGCAGAATTGGACAAATAATGGGTGTGGGTAGCAATGAGGCAAGAAAGGAGGTGGACAAGATGGATGCAGAAGGATACTCTCAGGAAGGCAACACTAAATTTGGAAGGAGGGCTGAGGGTGGGATGGGGGTTAAGCAAGAAACGAATGGAATAGAATATCATGGTTTTGGATAGGGATGATCTGAGATGTGGTGAACAGTTGTCTTGAAGACCTGGGGGGAAGGACGAGATTCAGAGAGATGATGGCAGGATTGTTCCACAGGTGGGGAAAAAAGAGGAATGAATGAGTGAGGTAGACAGTGATCCTGGATTAGGCAGTATACATACGTAGGGGTTGCTGGTGGACTAGCGCATCCTGAAGATACTTCAGGGGGGGGCTTTAGGGGTGGGGGACAGAGTACGGAGAGGGCTGAGGGTGGAAGACCAGAAATGAGGTGGAAGAAGAGAGACCAACAACCTGAAAGCGATGGCGAAATGATAGACCGATAGACAGCTTCATCGTAAGAGAGTACAATGATCTTGAAAGCCTTGGTTTCACAGCATGAAGCTGAGCAAGATGTGAGGCAGGGGAGCCAGCCAAACAAACAAAAAAAGCTTACATGTGTCCAATTCACACATTCTTTGAAAACATTTCCTCTCCTCGATCTCCGGAGAGTTGCATGGTGGTGGAGGAGGTTTGGCAGGGGGTGGCGGCGTGAGGGAGGTGGCGGCGCACGAGGGGAGAGGTGGCGTGGCGGCGCGAGGGGAGAGGTGGCCGCGGCAGCGAGAGGGGAGAGGTGGCAGTGGCGGCGCGAGGGGAGAGGTGACAGTGGCGGCGTGAAGGGAGCGGCGGCGATGCGAAAGGTGGCGGTGGAGGCACCATGGGAGAAGTGGGCGAGGGGAGAGGCGGCGGAGAAAGAGAGAAAAGAGAGAGAAAAAAGAAAAGAGGGAGAGAAAAAAGAAGAGAGAGAGAAAAGAAGAGAGAAGAAAAAAAAAGAGGAAGAGAAAGAAAGAAAAAGAAAAGAGAAAGAAAAAAAGAAAGAGAAAGAAAAAAAGAAAGAGAGAAAAAAAAAAGAAAGAAAAAGAAAGAGAGAGAGAGAAAAAAGGAGAGAGAGAGAGAAAAGAAGAGAGAAAAAAAAAGAAGAGAAAGAAAGAAAAAAAGAGAGAGAGAAAAAAAGAAAGAGGAAAAAGAAAGAGAAGAGAGAGAGGGAAGGGTCCGGCAATGTGAGCCCAGTTTCACGGACACACATTGATGAATCACCCTGCTTGTGAAACACTGAGCTGACAGTTTATAGCTGGGTCAGGATTCAAACCCAGGCTACACAGCTTGGAGCGAGAGTGCGTATCTCTCGGCTGTCCTTTCGTGATGTTAACGAAAAGTTTCATTTTTAGATCCTCGTGGAGGATCTCGAAGTCTTACTACGTTGTTGTTCTTCATCTTCTTTTTGTGGACTTTTTTGTTTCACAGCCTAAAGTTTTCATCGAAACTTCCTGAAACTTGGCGTATAATGTAAAAATACCTGCGCAGACAGTAACCATCTCGATTTTAAAATTATTCCTCCTAGAAAAAAAGTTATGACGTCAAAATACCTCGTAATGGAAATCGCCTAAAAAATTATCTCCGAAACTAGGCAAGCTTTTTGAATTCTGTTTGCGGGAATCGAACAGGGCAATAGCAGAGATGAATTACGCACATATGATACATCACTATGACGTCATATCAATTTTATGACGTCATTCCTATTTTTGACATTTTTTGTTTACAACCCAGAGTTTTCATCGGATCTTCGTGAAACTTGCCATGAATATGCAGAAAGCCCACGCGCAGGCAGTAACCATCTCCGATTTTGGAAATTCTTCCTAGAAAAAAAGTTACTCATAATATCGCCGCTAATGGAAATCGCCTATACATTATCTCCGAAACTAGTTTGTTCACAGCCTACAGTTTTCATCGAAACTTCCTGAAACTTGGCATATATATGTAAAAATAACCTCGCAGACAGTAACCATCTCCGATTTTGAAAATTCCTCCGAGAAAAAAAAGAGTTATGATGTCAAAATATCTCCGCATATGGAAATCGCCTAAAAAATTATCTCCGAAACTAGGCAAGCTTTTTGAATTCTGTTTGCGGGAAAGACAGGGCATTAGCAGAGATGAATTACCGCACATATGAATCCATCACTATGACGTCATATCAATTTTTATGACGTCATTCCTATTTTTTGACATTTTTTGTTTCACAACCAGAGTTTCACAGATATTCGTGAAACTTGCCATGTATATGCAGAAAGCCCACGCACAGGCAGTAACCATCTCCGATTTTGTAAATTCTTCCTAGAAAAAAAGTTGACGTCATTATATCGCCGCTAATGGAAATCGCCTGTACCATTATCTCCGAAACTAGGCAAGCTGTTTGAATTTTTTGTTTGCGGGAATCAAGCCGGCATTAGCCACGATAATTTATCGCAAACCTGATACATCACAATGACGTCATATTCGTTTTTATGACGTCATCATTAAGAGGACGAGGATCTTAGCTCATTTGAGCTTGTTTTTTTGGGGGAGGGGGGGGATTTATCTATGCCAAAGTGATAGGTCATACAATGAAAGAATATCGTACCAAAAGGGGAAAATGCACATTATCAGCGAGACACCCATCGCTCGAAAACCACAGAACAATGCGGGGCCAATGCAGGCGAGGCCCTGAACATTGTTCAAATCGATCGATATAGTATTCAGTGACTGTGTGAATATTGTAGAGTGCTCACCAAGTGGCTTAAGCACTCCAACCAAACAGTTGATAAGGAACGGCTCGCTTAGCAAGCAATTAGCATCTCCGAACCATCATATTAAACACACACCTCTCAGACACGCCCGAAATATCAAATATGTCTGAATTGGACAGATGAACACTTTTTTAGCACTCAGAAATGCTGCTAAGTTCAATTCTTTAGCTTAAATTTTGTGACTCCACAAAGTTCAAGAGATTCTCGAGGTGATGGCATGTGCGGAAATGAAATAAAGCCATGAATTGCTGGTGGCTCCAGGCATTTATAAGTATTGCAATGTATCCAGCGATTCATACATGTGATGATCAGGCATTCGATAATATGAGTGAGGAAAGTGGAAAAAAAAAACAAAAAAAAAACTTTATCTTTAAGAAATTGTTGCAGCCTACTCTAATTCAAGTCATGGTTGAGCAGGCCACAAAAAATGGCAGCTTCAGATTCCAGTGAGGTAACCCAGGATGCACCTGAAGACCCCATCGATAGCGAAATAGCAGAGGATGCGCCAGATAAAGGATATAATTAAATAAGTCCGTTCATTATCTTCAAAAGGGGTGTTTTAATTAACCCAAACACACGATTTTCACTCATGCACTTCCTCAGAGTTCCCTTAGTATGCATGCAAAGTTTCATGGTTTTGGAGTTATGGACACACACGCACATGCACACCATTTATATGTACACCGTATTTGTGGCATACAATTCGATACTTTTTCCTTCTCCCCCCGGAAGTCCGGGCCTCGACTTGTACTCAAAATTGACTAATAGTGCCTATAGAAAGTCTACACCACCTTTCAAAATTTTCACCTTTTGTTGCCTTGTGGCCTGGAAATAAATTGCATTAAATCAGACTTTTTCCACCTTCATTTACACATCATAACCCACTAAATACAAAACTATAATATATTGGTTGGATAAGTCCCCCCCCCCCCCAGATAATAGCAATTGTAAATTAGCTCAGGTGTAACCAATCACATTCAAAATCACACACCAAGTTAATTTGCCTTCACCTGTGTTAAATTGTTGTGATACTTATTATATAAAATCAGCTGTTGCTGGAGGTTTCCTCTGCTGGGTAGTGCATGTCACAGCAAAGACTCAACCATGAACACCAAGGAGCTTTCAAAAGACCTCCGGGATAAAGTTGTGGAAAGGCACAGATCGGGGGCTGGGTATAAACATATTTCAGAGGCCTGAAATATCCCTTGGAGCACAGTCAAGACAATCATCAAGACGTGGCAAGCGTGTGGTACGACCAAGACCCTGCCTAGATCAGACCATCCCTCCAAAATGGATGACCAAGCAAGGAGATTGATCAGAGAGGCCACCAACAGGCCAAAGGCAACTTTGAAAAAGCTACATGCATTTATGGCAAAGACTAGTCACTGTGACAATAATATCCCAAGCACTCCACAAGTCTGGCCTGTATAGTAGGGTGTCAAGAAAGCAGCCATTACTCAAAAAAGCCCACCTTGAATCCCATTTGAGGTATGCAAAAAAACCACTCCAGAGATTCTGAAGCCATGTGGCAAAGTTTTGAGGTCCGAAAAGCATTATGGAAATTTTTGGCCGAAATGCAAAACGTTAGGTTTTGCACAAACCCAACACAGCGCATTACCCAAACAACACCATCCCTACTGTGAAGCATGGTGGTAGCAGCATCACGTTTGGGGGATGTTTCTCATCAGCAGGAACTGGGGCACTTGTCAGGTTAGAAGGGAAAATGGATGGAGCAAAATACAGAAAAATCCGAGAGGATTACCTGCTGCCCTCTGCAAGAAAGCTGAAATTGGGACGGAAGTTCACCTTTCAACATGGCAACGACCTGAATCATACAGCCAAAGCTACACTGGAGTGGCTAAGGAACAAAATGATAAATGTCCTTGAGTAGCCCAGTCAGAGCCACGACCGAAATCCAATCGAAAATCTGTGGCATGACTTGAAGATTGATGTCCATCAACATTCCCAATGCAACTTGACTGTGTTTGAACAGTTTTGTACAGAAGAATGGACAAATATTGCCCAATTCAAGGTGTGCAAAGTTGGTGGAGACTTATCCCAACAGACTCACAGCTGTAATTGCTGCCAAAGGTGCTTCCACCAAGTATTAACTCAGGGGGTAGACACTTATCCAACCAAGATATTCTAGTTTTGTATTTTAAATTAATTTTCTGAAATTTGTAGAATTTATTTTTCACTTGGAAGTATGTGGGTTATGATGTGTGAATAAAGGTGGAAAAAAGTCTGATTTAATGCAATTTAATTCCAGGCTACAAGGCAACAAAAGGTGAAGATTTTGAAAAGGGGGTGTAGACTTTCTATAGGCACTGTATCTATGGTTTAAGACATTGAATTACAGAAATGAAAAAAATAAATGTGTGATGGTTTCTGAAATAAATCGTAAAATTGTTAATTGAAAACGCACTACAGAAAGATTCCACAACATCGTGGATGCTTTCCTCGATAGTACTCCGTTAAGCAAGACGACGTTAAGTAGACAAGATGGTCCCAAAGACGTGTTATAATGGGGGATGAGTTCCCAGGGCACATTTTCAATCACCCTAACATAAAACTTTAACCTCACTTAACGACAAATGAGACACAAATCTTAAACAAATCAATGAAGAACACAAATGGACAATTAATTGAACAGTTACAGGGGTACTCATCAAAATGTATGGCCAATAATGCTTGTCGGAACGGGGAAGGTGCGGGTTGGGTATGCAGCATACAGGGAGAGAGAACAGGCTTTCGTGTCTCGAATAATTTGTGGGCTGGGAAGGCAAATGGGCTTTCGGGCAAGTCGTGCAGTGAATCCGGCCCTGATCGGGCTTTCGGGTGAGTCGAGCGGTGATCTGGAATTGAGAAATCTCAGATCGAGCTATCCAACGGTTTTGCGTCAAATCCTGAGTAGAGAAGTAGTCACTGAGGTGCCAAGGGATTTGGCGATCAGAGCACCGGGGATCAATACGGATACTGTATTTGTACGAAGACAAATTTTGTGTTGCGAAAACCAAAAGGCTAATCGTGGCTGCAAAGCTGGGTGGATAAACATTGAGTTTTGTGTCAGGTGGTCATTTTCAGCTCATCTGGCCTTTAGTCCGGTGAGTTTATGCGATCGAGCAGTGTCCGTAAGTGAGTGAGTAAATGAGTAAACACTCCAGTCATTATTGCTTGAACCAAAAACACGATTTTGATGAAACTTGGCCACAAGCTTCATATCTGATACCTAACGAAGGTGTATTGACCGCATCTAAATCTCCACTTATTATGGGAGTTTACGGGAGCTGGGGGGGGGGGTTGATCCCCTAAAATAGGTATTTGCTCTCTTCGCCAAAACTACATGCAATTTTGATGAAACTTGACCACAACTTTCATCACCCATGATGTACCAAAGTTTGTTCATGGCATTAAAAAAGTCAGGGTCTAATGGGGTCTGCAGGAATGGAGGGAGGGTGTTTGAGTTACTGCTGCTCCTAATCCAGGTGAGCTTCAGGACAAGCGGTCCAATATTTATGAAGGAGTCGTGAACTGCAAAAATGTAATGTGCTATGAGCCAGTGCTGTTAATGATTGTGGTTCAATTTAAATCCTGTATCTCTATATGATAACAAACATGTTGAAAAACTATTTACATTCCTAATTTATCTGAAAGGTTGTCCACAAGGTAATTCAAATAATATGCACAAAACAGCTCATTAATATTCGTGACCCTGGAAGTACAGCAAGTGCCATGGATGTGTTGCGAGTATCAGGGAGGGATTAACACCTGCATTGTTCTGACTGACAGCTTTGCTAACTACCATAGTTGATTTAGCTTTGTCTTATACTCCAAATCGACTCATCTGTGAATGAAGGAAAGAAAAACTGGGAATTACTCAATTCGGCTTGTTATCCACATGCACTCGTGGGCCAAAAAATACGGTATTATATACATATAAATCCATTAAACTATTTCATGTCTAAGCAAAAAGCTGATCTTTAAGAGGAAACAAGAGATATCTTCAAATTTTGTAATTAAACAGCAGCGAGGGGGAAAATCTGCATTTCCTCTCCCCTCCCGCCAAAAACACATCACTTGTGTTTGTCTAGGATGGGAATTTGCAACCTGCGGCTCTGGAGCCACAATGTGGCTCTCCAAGGACTTGTGTGCGGCTCCCGACTGATCGATCGAACCTCTTTTTTTTTTTCTCGTTATAAATTTTCAGAAAATACTTCTGTTGTGAAAGGATAAAATAAAATAAAACTCAATAACTTTGACAATGATAAGCAGGAAAATACACCCAAATGATAAGCAGTGCACAGTTCTCACTTAAAAAGCAGACCAAGGCCACTCCGGTAAGCACGATCCACAACACTTACCCTTTCTTCCCGCTTTCTTAGTATTTCCTCGGCTTTCTTCTGAGCACTTGCAGACAGCTACAAACAGAAATAAACATTATTACCTAAAGTTTGAACAAAGAAAGTCATGTGATGAACAAAAATAAGGGCATCAAAAGTGCACACGTTTACACAAATTAGTGTTACAAGGGTACCTTCACCCAGAGTAGCATCTTGCTCGTTTTAAACAAAGCTAAAAGTAAATCAAGCGAGAGCAAAAGATGTGGGGGGGGACAAAAAAAACAAAAACAAAAAAACGATTGCCGTTCTGGTTGTTGTACCCATTTATTCCCTTCGTAATGGGATTGCTGTTCTATGGCCCTCCTGTCCGAACAAATCTCATTCCATCCCCATCACCTGTCCTTGACAGGTATACCAACTAGATTTTTTTTTTTTTTAAAGGCACTCGCTGTGAGATCTTATGATGACTGGCTTTACATGATTGCTCATTTTCAATAGCACCATGATACATTCCATATATAAAATTATATACAGGCACTCCTCGCTATATGCAACTCTGGTTAACGCATTTTTGCTGATACGCAATGAATAAAGTAACAAACACTTTTCACAATATGCCATTAATTTCATCCGAAGGGACAGCGTACGTGCTGCTACTGTGAGAATGGAAGGGGAAGCACATGTGCTCTCGAGGATGACAAAAGGTCATTATTCCATTGTAAAGCGAAGGGTATGAATATAATACAGCACCACTGTATTGTATTGTAAATAATTAACGTCCATTAAATCAGTCGGGTGTCAGTAAACGGCTTTTTCATTTTTATTCTGCATGTCGTACTGTACTTCACACTGCACCATTCTGGACGTCATAATCGAGTGGTATCAAGTAACTTTCTTCGTGAGTAATTTTTCGTTGAGTAACCAACCCCGACAGCAGCACATGGAACTCGTCACCAACAACACAGATTTATTCAGACAAGGAGGCAGACAGTCCTCCATCACCACCACAATAACCCTCCCACACAGCATCAGGCCTCAATACACAATTGCTTCTCCTATTATTGGTGCGTACAGTTCTGTACTCACTTGTTAGCTTATCTGCAATTGGAATTCCACATAAGGTATTCTTATCGTGCACAGTCCGTCCATATCCTACTTCGACTTCTCCGGCCAAACCGCTGGGCCGATCCAGCTGGAATATGGCAGCAAGGTTCCGCTCCTGACTGGTAACGGGGATTGCAAAGATCAATCCGGTCACGTGACTTGAAGTAGGTCAAAATGGCGGACTCAGCAAATTCCTTCATAAATCTTATCGATACCCACCAGTCAAAATGCTACCAAATTTGAGTTACAACATTAGGCCAGGGCCCAGATAAGCTACAGGTCCAGTGGTCCTATTTTTATACCACCGCTGACGACGTCACCGAAGGCATATGTTTGTGGGTTGTCCGTCCGTCCATACCAATTTTATGTTTTCTCTGCAACCGCTTATCGGATTGGCACAAATTTTCACCATAGGTGAGATAACTCATGTGGAATGTTTTAGTGATAATGACGTCATAGGTCACGTGGTGTGGCAGCCATGCTGGAAAAAAGGAAAAACAATTTGGACCTCTGTATCTCCAAAACCACTCCATGGAGCAAAATGAAATTTGGCACATGTCAAGTACTCCCCGTGGTAAACAAGTGCAATTTTTTTTTGAGGTCATCAGTGGGTTCATTACGACGTCATAATTGCATACGTCGAATGCTTTATCAGATCAGTATGAAAAATTTTGAGGGTCATCTCGGGCCAAATTGTATGGGTGGGTGGGGGGGAGGAGGATTGATGACGTCATGAATCACTCAGTTCGGTAGCAATTTTTTTTAACATAAAAACCTTCAAAAATCTCTGAAACGGCTGAGCAGATCGAAACAAAACTTTACAGGTATGATCACCTATCCATGTGGAACAAAAACTTCTCCACCTATGACACCATTGGTCACATGGTTTGGAAGCTATGATTTTTTGAAGAATAAACCTTTTAAAATCTTCTTCTCCAGAACGGCTTGATAGATCGAGGGAAAATTTCACCCACATGCTCCCCAAGCCTTGGGGATACCAGGGTGTTCATAAATAATTAAAAGGTCACGTGGTCTGGCAGCTATTACAAAAATATTTTTCAACTAGAACGACAATCTTCGATGTTGCGACATCGCCAGATATGCCTTCGCCCACATTACTATGCATACTTGTACCAAGTTTGATTTAAATCTCTGAAACCAGATTCAAAATATTAAATAATTCTGGCTGCTACCAGACCATGCGTCCGATTAGGTTGAAATTTAAAACAGTTTCACATCGATTGATGAAGCGGTTCAAGAGAAAAAAAAATTTTTAATAGATTTTCATTATCATTTATCATTTTCAGCGAAGTCGATGGTGCGTTGTTGCAAATCCCCACATTTCACACCTAAAGCAAAGTTGAAAGATGGCAAAAAGTTACACCAAAAATGACCCACTATCAAATTTCAAGTTAACAATTTTTTTATTTTTTTAAATCTTGTTTTGACCACTGTGACACCAAGTCCCCACCCCCTGGGACATGACCCAGGTTGCAAATCCAAAAGAAAATCGTATTTCTAATGTGTCCCTCAATGTTGATTGCATACACAAAGTTTCATTTCAGAAATGTTTTAAAATGTGCCCATAATTGCATTTTTAGGTATTTGACCTTTTGACCCTGCCCAAGAGTGTGGGGCCAAAAATGATACGGCACTTGCACCTTCATGTCATATGATCACAACCAACAAGTTTGCTGAATTTGCGCACAACTGTTTAGGAGATAGCGTGACAGACAGACGGACGGACGGAGCGGATTACAATATCCCCCTCAGTTTATTCTACAAAAAGTATGGGGATAACAAGCTGGCCTTGCTCCTCCTGCCGTCCCCTACCTATGCCCTCCCCAAGCCACCCCAGGTCTCCAGAAACCCTCATGTGCTCACCCTCCAAAGTCAAGACTGATTGCCCAGCTGAATCAATTTGCCCCCTTATTCTCCCGATTGTGGAATTGTCTCGGTCTCCTCACTTCAGTTTTTCAAATGTGCTGCCCATTACTACCTCATGTGCTCACCTACCATCTCTTTTACATAATGTATGTCATTTCTTTCCCATTCTTTTCCTTTTGGGGCCATTGTTATTCGTTTTTGTGTTGTTCCTCCTTAGGTATGGCCACTCCCCACCCCCATGCCTTCCAGTATTGTATAAACCCAACACCCTTTGTTATTTAGATTTTTTATAAGCCTAAACCCTTATATAGAAAAAAAGAAGAAAAAAAAGAGGGTAACTAAACAAAGTGAAGCGATTCGGATTACTCAATGACTATCACAAATGGTTTGATAATTATCAATAATTTGTATTATGGCTATTTCTAAAGAGAAAATGAGGAACAACGAAGTAATGGGAAATGCTAAGAATCATCAGAATTTCCCCTCTGGTTGGATTTGACCAAAACCATATGAACCGCATTACAATTCCATTTTGAAAAGCAGACTACATTTAACCACGAGAAAATAAATGGAAAAAGAGCAATCTTTAAAATGATCAAAGTTGTTAAACAACACCCCCAAGAACAAGGCAATCTGTGTGATGGAGTGTCCAAGTATATAATTAAATTGAAATAAAATTAAGGCTTTAAAGGCTGTAGGAACTAGAAGAGCACTCATCAACGTCACGCCGTTGCCAGAAATGCCTCCGCCCACATTACGATGTCATTATTTATACTTGTACAGTACTAAGCTTGATTAAAATCCCTGAAACCAGATTCAAAACATTAAATAATTCTGGCTGCCAGACCATGCTTCCGATCAGGTTGAAATTATAAAAAAAAAAAATGTTCCCCATGACTACGAGATCATAACTGTGACATTTCACGTCGATTGATGAAGCGGTTCAAGAGAAATAGTTTTTTAAGATTGCCGTTGCAATGGCGGCAATATGGCTGCCAGACCATGACCTATTATTATGTGTGAACACCCTGGTATCCCAAGGCTTGAGGAACATGTGGGTGAAGTTTCTCTCGATCTGTGAAGCTCTGGAGAAGATTTTTAAAAGGTTTATTCTTCAATAAAATTGTACATTTTTGAAGGCTTTCATGTTTAATATATATATATATATATATATATATATATATATATATATATATATATATATATATATATATATATATATATATATGGCTGGCCAGTCCATGTGACTGATGACGTCAATTCCACCCCCCCTCCCCCTCCCATAAAATTTAGCCCCAGATGACCCTCAAATATTTTCATACTAATCGGATAAAGCGTTCGACATACAATTATGTCATAACGAAACATCATCAAAAAAAATCACGGATTTCCCATGGGGAGTACTTGACATGTGCCAAATTTCAAGTTTTTGCATTGAGCAGTTTCTGAGATAGAGGTCAAAAGTTTTTCCTTTTTTCCAACATGGTTGCCACACCACATGACCTACGACATCAATTATCATTAAAACATTCTCCATGAGTAGTCGCACCGCTGGTGAAAATTTTGTGTCGATCGGATAAGCGGTTGCAGAGAAAAGAGAAAATTAGCATGGCAGACAATGCAAAAACAATGCCTCCAGCAACGTCATCAGCGGAGGCATTAAAAAAAAACAGAAGAAGCAGAGGCATCGACTTGGAAGTTTACTGCCATTGATGCAGCATCTTTTACACCACATTATTTAACATGTTACACAAGTTATTTCTGCCTGTTGTTTGTGTCCTTTATGACGTCCCTAAAAACAAGACGTTTCCTGTTTGGAATGATTTTCAATTTTGTTTGACTGCCAGACAGAGACGATCACCTTACTCTTCTGTGCGCAAATGGGATAGGGACAAGGTTCTGTACAAATTCAGAGTCAAAGTACAGCTAAACTGCAAGTTTGTGTTCCGATTCATGTGCAACAGTGTTCAAAATATAACATTCAATTGAAATTAAGTAGTACCTCGATCATATAAATAAACTGACAGACAGAGTGAACTAAATGCTTAACCCTACTTTGCGCTACATGTGCGTGGGAACTATAAACATAGGGGCAATGCCCCTGGGTGCTCACCTGTTAATGGCTGTATAAGATAACCAGGCAACCACTGGTAGGCATGGATGACCAACAAAAAATGTAAAGGAGAAGAAAGTTCATACCAATGGATTTTATTTTTAATGCCATCAACAAACTTTGGTACATCACGGGTGATGAAGGCTGTGGTCAAGTTTCATCGAAATTGTGTTTACTTCTAAGAACAAAGCAAATACCTATTTTGGGGGGCAACCCCCCACACCTTCCTCCCTCCCTTAGACCTCTTTTTTTAATGGCATGAACAAACTTTGGTACATAAAGCATGGAAAACCAAAAACATTATTGAAGATTGAAATCACGTTTCATCAGAATTGTGTCGTTTCTGTGAAGAAAGAAAATACCTCTTTTGGGGGGAGGGGGGGCAATCCCCCCATAAACTTCCTCCTAAGATCCCCTCAGACCCCAATTTTTTTTTAATGCCATGAACAAACTTTGGGACATCGCTGGTGATAAAGGTTATGGTCAAGTTTCATCAGAATTGCATATGTAGTTTCTGAGAGGAAAGCAAATACCTATTTTGGGGGGCAACCCCTGTAGATCCACTTAGGGCCTGATTTTTTTTTTTATGCCATGAACAAACTTCGATACATACACGGTGAATGAACGTTGTGGTACAGTTTCGTCAAAATAGATATGTGTGCACACCCGTCAAAGAGTTTAGAACACCATCTTTTACTGAAATTTAAGCAGTTTAATTTTCCCAATTACTCCTGAAATTTAAAGCATACGAGAGCATCAAAACAATTGGCAGATAAAAAAAGAAATCAGAAATTAGTGTTGAACAAAAAATAAAAATTTTTTTTATTTTATAAAATGAATTTTTATTTTTTTGAATTTATTAATTTTTTTATTTTTTAAAAAAATAATTTAAATTAAAAAATATTTTAATAAATAAATTTCATTTTAAATTTTTAAAAATATTATTAAATAAATTTTTTTTACAAATTTTTAAAATTTAAAAAATATTTTTAAAAATAATAAAAATTTTTTTTTTTTTTAAATTTAATTTTAAATAACTTATTTTAAATAAATTTATTTTTTTAAATAATTATTAAATTTTTTTAAAATAAAAAAATTTAATTAAATAATTTAAAATTAAATAAAAATTAAAAAAAATTTTTATTTAAATAAAAAAATTTTTTTTTTTAATTTTTATTTTTTAATATAAATTAAAAAAAAAAAAATTTAAAATTAATTTATTTTATAAAAAATATAATAAATTTTAATATTTAAATTAATAATTTTAATATTATTTATTTTTATTAATTAAAATTTTAAAATTTTTAAAATTTTAATAAATTTTTAAATTTGATCTAAATTTTTGATTCATCAAAGTAGCACACCTTTTGCAGATATAAGCCGAACATACTCGTGGCATTCTTTCTACAATGGAAATCAAATATTGTTCGGAAAGTTCTTCCAACACTCGAAGAAGTTCCCACAAATGTGTTGCACTTGTAGGAGAGGAGAGAAAGGCGGAGAGACAGACAGAGAGACAGACAGAGAGACAGAAAGACAGAGAGACAGACAGAGAGACAGACAGAGAGACAGACAGACAGAGACAGACAGACAGAGAGACAGGACAGACAGAGAGACAGACCAGACAGACAGAGACAGACAGACAGAGAGACAGAGACAGACAGAGAGAACAGCAGACAGAGAGCCAGACCAGACAGAGAGACAGACAGACAAGAGACAGACAGACAAGAGACAGACAGACAGAGAGCAGAACAGACAGACAGAGAGAGAACAGAAAGAGAGAGAGAGAGAGACAGACAGACAGACAGACAAGGGAGGAGACAGGGAGAGAGAGAGAGACGACACAGGGGAGAGAGACAGGGAGAGAGAGAGAGAGAGAGACAGAACAGAGACAGGGAGAGAGAGAGAGAGACAGAGACAGGGAGAGAGAGAGAGAGACAGAAGACAGGAGGAGAGAGAGACAGAGACAGGGAGAGAGAGAGAGAGAGAGAGAGAGAGAGAGAGAGAGAGAGAGAGAGAGAGAGAGAGACAGGGAGAGAGAGAGAGAGAGAGAGAGAGAGAGACAGGGAGAGGAGAGAGAGGAGAGAGAGAGAGACAGGGAAGAGGAGAGAAGAAGAGAGAGAGAAGAGAGAGAGAGAGAGGAGAGAGAGAGAGAGAGAGAGAGAGAGAGAGACAGGAGAGAGAGAGAGACAGGAGAGAGAGAGAGAGACAGGGAGAGAGAGAGACAGGGAGAGAGAGAGAGAGAGAGACAGGGAGGGAGAGAGAGAGAGAGAGAGAGAGAGAGAGAGAGAGAGAGAGAGAGAGACAGAGACAGAGACAGGGAGAGACAGAGACAGAGACGAGACAGAGAGAGAGAGACACGACACCAGAGCAACACCTGCCTGCTTCTTGCCTGTACGGGCTCTGGCAAGCAAGGTATGGTTGCGTACATCTTGTCCACATTGGTTTAAAAATAAATTAATAAAAGGTTTTGTATGAAAAACAAAAACCTGTTAATTTCCCAAACAATTATTGTCTTTGTAAAATCGAAAAGGCAACAGCAGACAAATGGCAATCTACTTTAACATGTCGAGGCAGTGATCATTTACAATTTCCCCAATTCCGGTCCGAATTTATTGAAATACAGAAGCATGGCAAACCAAAAACATTGATTTTGCAACCAATTCTGACTTTTATCCCCCGTATAACCCCAAAATGACAAATCAAAAATGGTTCTCCGCATCCCGATGGGGACTGTTTGAAAGCAACTTTGTGCCAGCTTTCATCTCGATCAACTCAACGTGTGACTTTCAATGTTTCACCTTTGACCCCTTAAAATAGGAATGTGGCCTAAATAGATTTTTTTATTTTTTATTTAACAGGGTTTCAGTGTAATGGACTTCCATGCCAAATTCAAAAAGGATCGACTCAAATTAAGGAATGGTCTGCGATTGAAATTTTTGTAAAGAAAAAGAGAATGAAAGAAAGAATGAGGAACTGCAATGTCACGTCTCCCTGTTGGAGAGACCAGAGTTGGTGTCAAAGCC
>CM068962.1:32743486-32761258 GCA_035128595.1 Eptatretus atami | reverse complement strand
GACGAGTCTTTTAAAAACGATAAATGTATAAAGAGGCGAGCATTGGGTGGCTTTGACACCAACTCTGGTTAAAGTTTGAGATCACATGGTTTCCAACAAGCCAAACAGAAATGCCAAGATAAGTTGATATCCAAGGTTTCCCACAGTGTGACAAGTACCATAATAGGGCATTTTCTCTGGTGTTAAACGGTAGTCGGTTTAGAAAATAATATATATATATATATATTCTGAATAGCAAACCGGATGTTAAATCACAAATAACCAATTCAAGTGCAAGACAATGATGTGTCGTTTCTGTGAAGTTTGTGCGAAAGCACGCTTTTTTTTTTAATGTTTTTTAAATTTTATTACATTGACCATTCCCATACTCACCTTCCTTTTGGGAGTTGAAGAAGCAGACTTGGCAACATGCTGACTGACGGGAGTCGTTTGCACAGAGTTCTCAGGCGTGGAGCAACCCTCCTCACTATTGAAGGAAGCATCATCAACAGGACTTGAAAAGGTGTGTTCGCAAGGTGATGTGTGGGTCGGTGTGACTTTCTTCCTCGACACAGCTAGTTCTTCTCCGCCTGACCTTGGTGGCGTACAACCAACATCCGGCAAAACCTCTTTCCCGGTTTCCGAGTTGGACTCCAGTAAACGTGCGCCTATCTGTGGTCCATGAGTGGCCCCAACACAAGTGCTTACAGGTTCTACATGATCAATTACATTCTGTGCAGTTGCAATATCAATTTGCTTCCCAGGTTTTGCCAATTCCTGGCAGTCAACTTGCAGAATGCTCTTTCCTTCTTCGTGGGCCAAAGGATCTCCTTTAACCACATCATGAAAACAGTCCAAAGAGCGTTTACATTTCCCCTGAGATAGACGAGTTAATATGTTTGCTTCCAAGTCACTCACAAGAACCGCACTGCCGGTGTCCTCCGTGAGATCAATTACTTTGGACACTCGTTGCTCCTCTGCGGAATTGGTCAAAGAAAGCAAAGGCCGCCTGGAAACGCAACACTTGATCGCATTTGTCTCTTTTGTTTCCAGCACAGTGAGGCTAAGCAAATCATCGCACGCATTGGCATCAAGTTTGGGAAACGTCGTCTCAGAGAGGTTTTCACCAGAGAGCTTGGGTCTCTTGGCAGGGGGTGTTTCAATCCCAGGAAGTTTGGGCCTCTTGGCAGGGGGTGTTTCAGTCCCAGGCAGCTTGGGCCTCTTGGCAGGAGTTTCCATCCCGAGATTTCTACACGGTGAGTCGAGCGGTTTGAAGTTGAGACGTGCTGCGTGTCACACGGAGCAAATCAAGAGCAAGTCAACAGAGAATCCAACCCACAATAGAAGACATTTACAATGAAAAAGAAAATTAACTCCCACAAAATTTAAATAAAAATAAATAAATAAAACCACAAACAGTCGAGGGTCTTCATGGCAACCAAGCAAATATACAAATAAATATTCACTCCTTTTTTTTTAATAACTCGCAGAACGCTCGATTCCATCGGCCTCCAACACCACTTCCACGGCTGGAAGGATAGCCTCGACTCGAGAGGTGAGCATACTCGCATCCAAGCTGTGTAACCTAGGTTTGAATCCCGACCCAGCTATAAACCGTCACGCTGACGTTTCACAAGCAGGGCGATTCATCAATGTGTGTGCGCTTTCTCGGACGGACGTTGAACCGCCATTTGGTGATGGACGTTAAAGATCCCACGGGTGTCATTTGCGAAGAATATCCCAAGCCATCGCCGGCATCCCGAACAAATTACAAACCCCTGCCTCAACCTACAGGTGGCACTGCATCAGCATCAGCGGCACAGCCACGCCCTCAGCCAATGACGCTACCCCGCAGACTTGTGCAGCATATTAAAGACGACGACCACTTCCACAGCTTATGTCAACCTCAATTCTTCATCATCGGGTTCATTCACCTTGAATCATTCTCCTTGGAGTTGTCATGAGCTTCAAATCAGGATCTGCAAGGAAAAGCAAAGTTGGGAAGACACATGAAAGAATCACGGAACATCAAACGAGACAAAACAAACAAAAATACAAGCCTAACAGACCTTACTAAATACTTCTCACAGGGGGTCAAGATAATATCCGTGAGGGGGTTGATGGAACAACAGTGGGAATCGTTAGGAAGAGCCATTAAAATGCTCCGTTGATCGAAAAAAAGGGTCATTTTTTTGTGAAGAAAAACAAACCCTTTATGCGTCATCACCGGGACAGACATCGGCATAATTAGTACACGTTACACTCGATTCCAATTGTAAAGTTCGTTTTAATCGGACTTAGCGTAACATATGGACGAACAAAATAATAATTAATAAACACACCACTGCCAACAACCAAAACACGGACGCACGCACGCACGCAACCCACGATCGATCTCCAACGCACACTCGAACACACAAACGATCGACTTTCCACAGAAAAACCATCAAAAGGACGTTTGGGTTGTTTTTTTCCCTCACTTACCTCGATTTAAACCCTCACCGTCGTCATCTGTGGACTTCCTCTCTGACTCTGTCGTCTCTGTCTCCTCACGGGTAGCCATGACAAGCACCATCGGTTAGTTAGCCGTCGTCGACTTCACCTCAGCAATCACTTTCATAATATAAGTAACTACGATGAGGTTTCTGAACTCCTCCACAGATCTTTTTTTTCTTCAACGTGTCCTCCTCCTTTCACCGATAGTGTTCCGCGCGCGAATTTTGGCGCCAACCGCCGCCGCTCCCAGCAAGCATTGCGCGTAAAAAAACGCGAGATTTCGGAAAGTTTATTTTCACTGAAAGGGGATTAAAGCAGGACAGCAAAAAATTATAAGTTGTAAGAGAATAAAAATGTAATCGCATTAGTGATTATTAAAAAATCAATGATATAAAATTCGATCATGAATGCTATTGATATAGTAAACAGCTCACCAATAATAATCAGATAATACATCGCTTCTGACGGATGGAATTTTACAAGAGTTCCTAACATCGTAACACTTCTTTAGCAAGATTGGTGCAAATAATTGCGAAGGATAAAGGCATATGATGGAGGGGAGGCGGAAGGATGAGGGAGCGGGATGGGGGAGACTGAGGAGTGGACGTGGGAGAGGATGGGCATTGATGAAGTGGGAGTGGGAACTGGAGGAGGTGGAGTGAGAGGAGAGTGGAGCTGAGATGGAGATGGGATGGAGGAGAGAGTGCAAGGGAGCGTGAAGGCTGATATGAGGAGAGGCATGGAGAGAGGTGAGGAGCGGAAGAGGGAGCTAGGATAGGATGGTAGATGGAGTGAGTGAAAGAGGGAGAGGGGAAAGTGAAGGCTGAGGAGTGGGAGGTGTGAAGAGGTGAGGAGTGGGGTGAGTAGGGGAGAGGGAGGGTAGGAGGGGAGGAGGGGAGGTGCGTAGGGGGAGGGGAGCGAGGGAGGGATGGGAGGTGAGGAGTGGAGGAGGGGAGGTGAGAGTGGAGTGGGAGGATGAGGAGTGGAGGGGAGGTGAGTTGAGTAAGGGAGAGGAGGGAGCGAGGGAGAAGTGAGAGGATGAAGAGAGGAGGTGAGGAGTGGATGGTGAGATGGTGAGGGAGGGTGAGGAGGGGAGGGTGAGGAGGAGGGAGAGAGTGGAGGAGGTGAGAGGAGGGAGAAGTGGAGGTGAGGATGGGAGGGAGGAGGTGAATGGTGATAGGGAGAGGGGAGAGGTGAGAGGGAGGAGGAGTATGGAGGAGGAGAGGGGGTGAGGAGGGTGAGGAGTGAGGGGAGGAGTAGGGAGTGGTGTGAGGAGTGGGTGTGAGGAGGAGAGGAGGTAGTGAGGGTGAGGAGTGGGAGAGGGAGGTGAGGAGTGGAGTCGGTGGAAGGTGGGTGTTGAGTGGTTGGAGCCTGGAGGAGAGTGTTCAGGAATTGTGGTTGTGGTGAGGTGTGATGGATGGAGTGTTTGAGTGGTGGTTTGTTGAGTGGTGGGGGTGGAAGGTTTAGAATGTGAGGAAGGAGAGTGGGGACCGTGGGGTGGAAAGGAGGAGTGGGTGGGTGGAGGTTGTGAATATGGTGGGATAAGTAGATGGATGGAGAGATTTCTTAGTACTTATTTTATAAGTGTGACGTTCTATTTGTGCAGTGGATATGTGTTGCGTATGTAATAGATAGACGTTGTCCTCCCTCCTCCTCCTCCAGATGCAGCACAAAGCTGCGGATAGCATCATTGCTGAGAGCACTGCTGTTCCACTGATGCAATGCCCCGATTACCAGCACACTGGTACTCAATTCGCCAACCTCAGAAGGATGACAGACTGAGTCACCCATCTGGTAATTCAACAGCTGACAAGGATCAAACTGAACTCGAATGCCAGCAAGCCACTCCAACCACTAAGCCAACACCAGGCTTGTCTCCCCCTCCCACTCCTCCCCCTCCCATTCTGTATTCTTAGATTTGATCATCCTTGTGAGTCCATGATTTCTCTTTACAAAGCGTACAAGACTGTGTGTGTGTGTGTGTGTGTGTGTGTGTGTGTGTGTGTGTGGTGTGTGTGTGTGTGTGTGTGTTGTTGGTTGTTGTTGGTGTGTGTGGTGGTGGTGTGTGTGTGTATTTGCCGGTTTGAGGAGATGTATGAAGTCCTGCAAGACTCAAAGTATCCACCTCCACTTCGGCAAGAGATCACAGTTCATGGACAAGCTAATGTAACATGTTAGCACAAATAACTAATGTGACGTGTTAAATAAGTGATTCAAAATATATCAATGGTGGTAAACTTGCTAAGTCATGGGGTTTCCGCCCCCCCCAACAGCCTCTTGAGTTTTATTTTATTTCAATTTAATTATATACTTTACACTGGAGAAACACAGATTGCCTTTTTTACACTTCAAAACCCTCAGTTTAGCAGTACTTGAGAAAAATTTTATGTCATTTCATCCAATCACATTGATGCCTGCACTCTCAATGTGGGGAATATGGAGATTCAGAAACAAAATGGTGACTCGTGCTCAGAAATGCAAAGCAAGCGTTGAAAAGACTCCTCCATGTTCTTTGCGGTAAAGACTGTGTATAGGTGTTTCATATTGCAACTTTTTGCGCTAGTCAAGTTGGCTACCCGTCGTAGCTTTCCAATATGGATAAAAACCCCACTCGCCGATTTTTACAATTTCCTCCCAAAAATGCGCCGCGGCGGCTATTTTTTCCAAAATGGCGGCCTTTTTTCGCCTTTTGACACAGAATCGACTCCTACAGCTGCTAAAATACGTTAATGTTACTTGATATGTGTATTGTTGTAGATGATTATGATTGCTATGTCTGCTAGCAGTCGGGACGAGACATTAGGGATCCAATATGGCGGAAAAATCCAAAATGACGTCCAAGATGGCCGATTTTTGGCCACTGGAAAGTTGTTCCCTCCGATGTGGGTCTTAATATGTCTAGTTACAGGTTTTTGGTGTGCTGAATTCGTTTTTATGCTCTAAAATGCAGTATATCTCTTCACAAGAACGTCTGCGGGGTCATGCTCTCGCGTTAAGAAGTAGTTCTTGCAAGTCCGAGAAGAAAATTTGAATATTCTCGCCCTCATTGATATCAGGTGTCGATTCGACACCTATGTATTTGACACCGCAATTGGTAATTTTCGCTCTTGCCGATTCCAACGTGCCCACAGATGAGCGAGAAACGATGGCAAAACTGTTGCATCAGACACCTAGACTACCTCATGATCAACTCAGCTCAGGAAAGCCAAAATTTCCGGCCGTGGATGAGAATGAGAGTAGTGACCTGTGTCTCAGCAGTTTCATAGATGACGACTCGTGCGGTTATTCAATCTTCTTGAACTATATGATGTACGAGATGTAGAATGGATGTGTGAGCCTGCAAGCACATCCAGAAAGTGATGGTTACCAAAATTCGCCAAACTATGTGCACAATGTTCACGGAGTTAACGACCTTGCAGAGCATGAATAAGTTGATTTCGGATTTTATAGACAAAACGAGGATGAACAGCAAAGGCAAGCTTTGCTTCAAGTGGTTGAGTGGCACAGGCAGAATTATTCTGGATACACGAAATCCACTCTTCAGAAAATGTAGATAACTATATGAAGCGAAGTGTGAACATTGATGTTTTTAACATGGAAATTTTAATTTGAAATGTCCTACAGCCATGTATGCCATGCCATGGCCAATATTATTGATTATCGAGGCTGATAGGCACGCATACATGAATTCATATTAGAACATTCATTATGGCATTCGTATATATAGTAATTCCTATATACTGTACATGTTAAATAAATACATGTTTGACCTTCGAATATTTAATTGTTATTTTCTGATATCAATGAGGGCGAGAATATTCAAAATTCTTCTTCGACTTGCAAGAACTACTTCTTAACGCGAGAGCATGACCCCCACAGACGTCTCTGTGACAGACATACTGCATTTTAGAGCATAAAAAACGAATTCAGCACACCCAAAAACCTATAACTAGACATATTAGAACCACATCGGAGGGAACAACTTTCCAGTGCCAAAAATCGGCCATCTTGGACGCCATTTTGGATTTTTCCGCCATATTGGATGCCTAATGTCTCGTCCCCGACTGCTAGCAGACATAGCAATCATAATCATCTACAAACATACACATATCAAGTAACATTAACGTATTTTAGCAGGTGTTGTCAGTCGATTTCTGTGTCAAAACGCGAAAAAAGGCCGCCATTTTAGAAAAAATGGCCGCCGGCGGCCATTTTTGGGAGAAAATTCTAAAAACCGCGAGTGGGGTTTTATCAATATTGGAAAGTTACGACGGGTAGCCAACTTGACTAGCGCAAAAAAGTTGCAATATGAAACACCCTACTGTGTAGCTACCGTGAAGAGGGTACAATGTCGAGCTACTCTATTGGTTCCAGGACGAGCTAGACTCGAGTAAGCAATGAGAAGCAGCTGACGGAGACAGGATTTTATACATTAGAAAGGTGATTACGAGGAGATTTGATTGAGATGTTGATGATAATAAAGGGTATTGCCAAAATTATTCAGCACAATAGGCAGTGATAGGATCAGGGGCCATAGTCTGAAAGTAAAGAAGAGGAGAGTTATGATAATAGTAAGGCAGGGGTCTTTCACTCAGAGAGTACTTAATGTATGGAATGATCTCCCTGGAAAGGTAGTGGCAGCAGAAAGAGGAGATAAGTTTAAGTGGGAATTTGATAGGTATCCAGAATCATTGGAGATAGAGGAGTATAGGAATGTTGGCAGGACTTGTAGTTAGCTTGTGTGTGTGGCTGGGTGATCGTATACACATGTAGTGATTGTTATGTCTGTGGGAGGGTCTGCTTTCTTCCCCGCCCTCAAAAATTAAAACAAAATTAATGTACTTCTCGCAATAATAATTTTAAAAAGCCTTTAGTTTAAATATTGTTTTGTTTGCATCTATCACACCTCCCCCTACCCTCCACTAAGATTGAGTCTGGTGCAAGACAGATTTGTTTGGTCTGGTATTGTAGCGCAGTCATGATGGGCCGAATGGCCTTCTCGTATATTGAAAATTCCTTGTTATTTCTTGTTAATTAGAATTATGTGCAATGCAGGCAACTGAATAATTCTGTAGATTCTAAATCAACTATTTGTGTGGGAATGAAACAGGCAAGGAAACACAGGAAAGATAAACTTGAAATTGAACACACAATTTAAATTCACACTGTACAGGACAACTGGTTGTGATCCAACAACACAATAAAACCAACATGCAACTCAATTTTTGAATCCAACATGTGAAAGTGATCCTCCGCGGTAAAGAACTAGAATGGCACTCGGTAGAGCGCATACCTCTGCAAGGCTGAACAGTTTACGGTTTGTATCACACCAATAGGCCGGATTTCCAACAGACCTGAACCAAAAATCTAATCGGCTCGTTCTTGTCACCTACCCAACCTGTCCACCAAGTTTTGTCATAAGTTGCCCACAACATTTTGAAATGTCATGTTATATATCATTTTTGGGCCGAACTCTCAATGGTGAAGAATCAGTTTAAAAATTCTCGGATCCGGATCTGGATCTTCATCAAAGTCGAATCGATTCTTCCTTGTCACACTCCCAATCTGTCAACAAAGTTTTGTCTGAATCCGTCCCTAACTTTTTGAGATATCCTGTTCACAGACGGACATACAGGGGTGAAAACATAACCTGCGTCCACCTTCGGTGGTGGAGGTAATTAATGCGTGTGTAGGGAATTTGAATTTGTCATTGAATCTTTCGTTATAACAAAAAAAACATCACAAATACAGGGGCAATATAAAAAGGGAAGGGAGGGTGATTTTAGGACTCGTGTTTTCTTTTAGGGGATGAGGTTTCAATGTCTGCTGTGAGCACAGGGGTTTTGGGCAAAATAAATAGAGCATCATGAAAAATGGAAAACTGTGCTCTTATTGTGAAAACTGTGAAAACTGTGCTCTAACTGTGCCCTGGGTGTTGTGAACAATAACAGTGTATGGTGACTAAAATGTACACAATAATTGAGGTGAGGCCTCACTAAATTCATGTAAAGTGTTTACAATACCTATGTTGATTTATACCTCATCCCCCTGTAAATATAAATTACTTTAGTTCAGGTGTGTGTGTGTGTGTGTGTGTGTGTGTGTGTGTGTGTGTGTGTGTCGTTGATTGTTATCTCCGAATTCGAGTTTCAGAAGGTGGAGTTCAGCGTTCTCCCAGGACTCGAAGTATCCACCTTCTTTTTGGTGAATGATCGTGATTCATGGCCGAAGTTGTGAAGTTGTGTTGTTCTCAGAGTTTTATTCCGAGGACTCTTTTTCAGGATCATCATTGAGCCCCGGACAGCCTCCAACTGCAGTTTGTTTGTGGTAATGTTCCCAGGGAGGTTTTTTTAAGATCTGTATGAGTTTCTTCTCTATTATTCCCATTGGTCCAATTAATTATCACTGGTACAATTTCATTGATCTTCAGCTTCCAATATCTTTTCATGTCATTCTTCACGTCTTGATATTTGGTCATTTTCTTGATTTCTGTGTTATTTAGACCGAAATCACTGGGTACTGAAACCTCAATTAGCAATGCCTTCTTTTCCTTTTTGTATCTGAAGAATAGTACTATGTCCGGTCCGCAGTGCTTTGTATTCTGTGTTCACGCTCGAAGGGATCATCAGGTCGGACGTGAGCATTATTTCCTTGTTTTCAATTATTGCTTTTGGTTGGTGTTTCCATGAGTTTTGTGGAACTGGGATATTGAAATTTCTACAGATGCACCAGTGGATTACTCTACACACCTTGTTGTGCCTTTGTCTGTACAGCTGTTCTGATATGAGTTTTTTTACATCCCGATAGGAGGTGGCTCATGCTTTCTATTTCTACCTTGCAGAATCTACACTTGTCCAATTGGCTCAGTCCTGCCATTGTTTTAAAGCCATTTGTGTAGTGTCTTTGGTCTTGGGCATTTATAATGATTCGTTCTCCGTCCCAATTGAAGTGATCTCTTCTTGGCCATTCCAGTGATCCTTCTTTGTATATCCCCAATCTGTCCAACTCTTTGTTTTTTATATGTCCCTGCTCTTTTGTCTTTCTCCCAGTTATCACTATATATCTGTTGGTATTTCGTCTTGTCTTTTTTGCAATCCTTGGGACTGTATTTGTTGCTGCTTCGGTTTGGTGCGTGACATCTTCTTTTCGCACCTGTTTTTGGAAGTTTTTTGCAAGGTGAGTGAGAGATACCTTTTCTGGCTTGTGTTCATGCTTGTGTGCAAATTGTATTCAGCAGTCTCTTGAAGTGTGTGTGCATTAGGTTTGGTAAGGGGACACTTGAAATTATGGTATGGTAAATAGTCGGTTTAGGACCTCAAGCCCGTCAACTTAATAAGGGGAAAGGGAGGGGGGGGCGAATTGGGGTTGATTGACCCCTCCCCTTTTCTTGCAAGCAGCCTCATGTGTATCCAAGTCCCAATCATGGAGTTAAATGATGTGTCCAGGCTTAAATGTCTTCAACCTAAGATCATTTTTCATTATTTTCCTCAATGTTGAATGGGAAACGTTTTCATGTTGATTTCTGTGCCGATCTTGAATAGGATGCTTCAACAATGTTCACATGATCCTGATGAGAGGTTGAACAACCAGAATGCTTTGTGTTAAGAACACTCCCCATTTAGAAAGTCTTTTCCCTGCAAAATAGAACAAATTTTTTTTGGGTTGGAGCAAATTTTTACATCTGTGACTGAAGGTGAATGGAGGTTACATTTTCATCCCTGTCTGTTTGCCTATTTGTTTGTGAGCAGGATATCTCAAAAAATTATGAACGGGTTGGGTGTGTGCCAACACCAAATTGATTAGATTTTTGTGAAGATCCGAATCTGTTTAAAGTGATTCTTCACCACAAAGAGACAGGGCCAAAAACGACATATAGAATGATATTTCAAAAAGTTGTGGACAGATTATGGCAAAACTTGGTGGATGAGTTGGGTAGGTGACAAGAACAAGCTGATTATATTTTGGTTCAGGTCCGGTTGAAGATCTGGCCTATCAGTGGTCGTAAATCATAAACTATTCAGCCTGGCAGAGGTATTTGCTCAACTGAATGCTGTTTTAGTTCTTCGTGCAAAGGGTCATTGTGCCCACCCACCCTCAACTGTATGATAAAGTAACTTGTTCGACAAAACCACAAACTGTTCAAACACTTGGAATATGTCTTTTAATCCTGAGAAATTGCTTCTTTTTCTTCTCTCTCTCTCTCTCTCTCTCTCTCTCTCTCTCTCTCTCTCTCTCTCTCTCTCTCTCTCTCTCTCTACTTGGGTCTCACTCTCAGCCATGATCTCTCTTGGGCAAACCACATTTCAAAGGTGGCCTCCGAAGCCCATTGTCATTTGGGCATCTTCCATTGTACAAAGTCCTTTCTTGGCATTCTTGAACAATCCACCTGCAAGGCCTTCATCTACAGCTTGATGAAGTGCTACTCTCCCCTGCCTCACGCCTTCTCAGCTTGACGCTGTGGAACCGAAGGACTTCAAGATTATTGGAATATCCCATGAAGAAACTGAGTCTATGGGTCTATCACTGCCATCACAGTCTCTGTTTTCTGGTCTTGCATCCTCTGCTCTTTACATGCTTTGTCTCCATCCTACAGGTATCTGCAGGGCACATGTGGTCCACCAGCAACCCCCTTCTAGTGAAGGTCACAAAATCTAGAATCACTGCTCATCATGGGTCATTCAGTGTCAAATCAGCCAAAAAAATGAAATTCTGCGGTGACCCCCTCAGATTTTTCCTTGAAAAAAATTCTCAAAGCTACTTAAACATAATGAGGAAGGTTTGCCAAGTTATAGCTCAAAAATTCAAGTATGTGTCTGAGATATGGCCCTACAAACACCCAAGGGGTGTTTCAATTCTGGCAGTCGCGAGTTGCAGATTTGTATCTGAAGCATTTTTGGAGGCTCTAAATTCCAGAGTTTTACAAACAGAGTTCTGAAAATTCACACAAATGGAGTCTATTAGTGAGGCTTTCAGAATCTGACAAAAATGTTCTACTTAAAATACTTTTTAACATAAGTACTCTCAAAGTAGTGATTTGTAACATGCAGTCAAAAAAAATTGTTGTTTTTCAAATTGCTGCCAACAGTCAGTTTATTCATCATGAAGAATTTTGTTGCCGATTTACATAATCTAGTGACTGGATCATTTACACAAGAAAACTGAAACCTTTTGGAGCAAAATCCTGGGTGCTATAGGTGTCTGAACTTTGCTCCAGACTCAACGACACTGAAAATTTACCCGGTTTTACCCCAAGCGTTCACATAGTTGACAGTTACACAGCTCTTTTAAATTTTTGTCACTTAAAGACACATACATAGGCAAACTGTGGTAGAAAATTCAAGAGTTGTTCTTCAATCCCTTCTATTTTTTATAAAGGACCCACTATTTAAAAAAAACACATGTTGATGAAAGATGTAGAATAAAAAGCAATAGGTGTGTTTTGAAGTGGAAGCCATGTCAAGAATTCCTAAAGCTGCACCACAATGAGCATGCAGTAGTGTTTCATGGTCAGAATAACTTTGTGGTTAATTTACTTTGGCTCAAAAATGTATTTTTCCCAATTAAAAATGAGATGCTAACACTCATCTCAATCATGAAAAAGGCACATGTACAATGGTGGCATTTTGTTATGATTATAAAAGTAATAAATATTAAACAATATCTTAAAAAGTGACATATACTTTATTTTCATATGGAAAGTGACGTTGGAATAAGTGCATATTTACAAGTATATACATTTGTATACAACATTGAGCTTTTTCATAATTTTATTTTCTTGCCGTTCTTTAAATGACAACTTTTGGTGTCGTCATTTCCGGAAGAAAAATGGCAATTTCAGTGGGACGCCAGCAAGGTGCACCGGGATATTCCTAAAATTCCTACAAGAGAGCGAGCAATCATAAAATTGTAGAGAAACCTCATAGCTCCTGGGTATGAGGTTTAAGCTTTGAAGAGTGGCGTATCTAGAGCCTTGGGGGCTCTGAAAGCGCCTTTCAACCTTAATAAGGAAGAAGAAGATGTTATTTCCACTTTCTCAATTTTACTCCCACTGGATCACGTGCGTACTGTAATTAAATACGTACAGTGGATGGCCACTTGTTTTCCAGCGTGAAAAATATCGGAGGACTGGAAATGACGTATGCGCATCTCGTCATTGGGGAGGAGGAGGAGGAGGAGGAGGAGGAGGAGAGGCGAGAGCCAAACGGATCTTGTTTTCTTTGTATCCAATGAGAACGACTTGGCGACTCGGTTTTCCGCCTTCACAATGGCCGACAATGGGCCGACGCCGAGGTTAACCGCCGCTTCCGTCACATCACGAAGTTTTCGGCCCGAGGATGCAGAGGCCTTGGCGGCGCGGGTGTACGAGTCGGCCGCAGAGGGGAAGGTTCTGATGTTGGCCGCGTTGCTGCTGGGAAGGTCAAAGAGGCAGGTGTGGTTCTTGTTGAGCCAGAGCACGCAGCGGTACCGGGAACGCTGCACGCCGCTGATCGCCGCGGCCTGGGCCGGCCATGGCAAGGTCGTGCGCCTGCTGGTGGAGACGCACGGTGTGGACGTTGAACAGACGGGCACGGTCAACTTCGACGGCTACATCATCGAAGGGGCCACGGCGCTGTGGTGCGCGGCGGGGGCGGGCCACGATGAGGTGGTCAAGATGCTGCTGCTCCGGAGGGCCAACGTGAACCACCGGACGGTCACGAGCTCCACGCCGCTGCGGGCCGCCTGTTTCGATGGATACGACAAGGTCGTGCGTTTGCTGCTGGATCACGGCGCCGACCCCGGCATCGCCAACAAGTTCGACAACACGGCCCTGATGATCGCGTCGTACCGCGGCCACTCCAACGTGGTGGAACTGCTGCTGAAACGAGGGGCCGACCTGGACTCTCGGGCTCACTGCGGGGCGACAGCGCTGCACTTCGCCGCCGAGGCCGGCGACGTGGTTGTCGTGAGGTTGCTGGCAAGCTGGGGGGCCCGTATGTTGGCCAACGAGCATGGCATGACCCCCCTGAAGGTGCGCTTGCTTGGAATCACCTGGGGCTCACAGAAACGGTGGCGTTTCGTTGTTCAATTATCTCTTTTCCATGAACATATATAAATATATATATTTGTATTGTGATTATTAAGTGATGACAAGGAAGTGGATGGCCAAAGGTAAACTTGGAACAGAGGAGAGTTCCTAATTCATTGAACTTGAGGTTCAAAGAAGAGTTAGCTATCAAGATATCGAATTAACTTAACCCCCCCCTTGCATTCCCCTCCCCCTGCATCCCCCCTTGCTATTCCCCCCCCTTGCCTTTCCCCTCCTTCCTTCCCCCCCTTGCCTTTTCCCCCCCCTTCCTTTTCCCCCTTGCCTTTTCCCCCCCCTTGCTTTTTCCCCCCGCTTGTCTTTGTGCTTTTTCCCCCCCTTGCTTTTCCCCCCCTTGCCTTTCCTCCCCCCTTGCCTTTTCCCCCCTTTGCCTTTTCCCCCTTGCCCTTTTCCCCCCTTGCCTTTTCCCCCTTGCCTCCCCCCTTGCCCTCCCCCCTCTGCCCTCCTCCTCCTGCCTCCCCCCCTTGCCCTCCCCCCTCCTTGCCTCCCCCTTCCTTGCCTCCCCCTTCCTTGCCCTCCCCTCCTTGCCTTCCCCCCCTTGCCCTCCCTTGCCTCCGGCCCCCTTTGCCCTCCCCCCCCCCCCCCCCCCCCACCCCCCCACCCCCCCCCCCCTTGCCTTTCCCCCCCCCCCTCCCTTGCCCCCCTCCCCCTTTCCTCCTTGCCCTTCCCCCTTGCCTCCCCCCTTGCCCTCCCCCCCTTGCCCTCCCTCCCCCCCCCCTGCCCTCCCCCCCTTCCCTCCCCCTTGCCCTCCCCCCTTGCCCTCCCTTGGCCTTTTCCCCCCTTGCTTTTCCCCCCTTGCCCTTTTCCCCCCCTGCCTTTTTTCCCCCTTGCCCTTTTTTCCCTCTGCCTTCCCTCCCCCCCTATCCCCTCCCCCCTCCTTGCCCTCCCCCTCCTTGCCCTTCCCCCTCCATTGCCCTTCCCCTCCTTGCCTCTCCCCCTCCTTTGCCCTCCCCCCTTGCCCTCCCCCTGCCCTCCCCCCCCTTTGCCCTCCCCCCCTTGCCTTCCCCCGCTTGCCTTTACCCCGCCCCTTTGCTTTTCCCCCCTTGCCTTTCCCCCCTTGCCTTTTTTTTCCCCCCTCTGCGCTTTCCCCCCTTTGCTTCCCCCCGTCCTTGCTTTTCCCCTTGCGCCCCCCCCTTTGCCCATCCCCTTCCTTGCCCTCCCCCTCCTTCCCTCCCCCTCCTTGCCCTTCCCCCTCCTTGCCCCTCCCCCTCCTTGCCCTCCCCCCTTCCTCTGCCCTCCCCTCCTTGCCCTCCCCCTTCCTTGCCCTCCCTCCTCCTTGCCCTCCCCCTCCTTTGCCCTCTCCCTCCTTGCCCTCCCTCCTTGCCCTCCCCCCTCCTTGCCCTCCCCCTTGCCCTCCCCCCTTCCCTTCCCCCCCTTGCCCTCCCCCCTTGCCTTTTCCCCCCCCCTTGCCTTTTCCCCCCCTTGCCTTTTCCCCCCCTTTGCCTTTTCCCCCCCCTTGCCTTTTCCCCCCCTTGCCTTTTCCCCCTTGCCTTTTCCCCCCCTTTGCCTTTTCCCCCCCTTTGCCTTTTCCCCCCCTTGCCTTTCCCCCCTTGCCTTTCCCCCCCTTTGCCTTTTCCCCCCCTTGCCTTTTCCCCCCTTCCTCCCCTTGCCCTCTCCCCCTTGCCTTCCCCCCCTGCTTCCCCCCCTTGCCCTCCCCCCCTTCCCTTCCCCCTTTGCCCCCCCCTGCCCTCCCCCCCCTTGCCCTCCCCCCTGCCTTCCCCCTTTGCCCTCCCCCCTCCTTTCCCCAGTTGTGTGTGTGTAACTGAACATCGGCAGGCTTACCCCTGCACACGAAGCAAAAAGCGGGTTAAGCAATTGGGTTCACGTCTGTCGCGTCCATCTGTCCACAACCGTCAGTTTACATCGAGGAACAACTACATTTCGATTGAATGTTCTATTTTGAACTGAATTCGGTAAACAAACCTGTAGTTTAACAGCACTTGCTCTGAATTTGCCTTATCGCACACGCACACACAAGTGGTTCAGTAATTTTTTTATTTTTTTTAGTCTGTCTGCCTGCCTGGCAGTGAAACAAAATTGAAAATCATTCCAAACAGAAAACTTACTGTTTTTGAGGACGTTGTAAAGGACACAAGCAACAGGCACGAATAACTAATGTTGTGTGTTAAATAAGGTGGTGTAAAAGATGCTGCAGCAATGGCGGTAAGTTTCTGTGGGGGAAAAAAATAATTTCTGTAACATTTAAAATCTTTTATTTTAATTGAATTGTATACTTGAACACTGTAGAACACAAATGGCCTTCTTGGCACTTTCAAAACCTTCTGTTTAGCAATACTTGGACAAAATATTACATCGTCACGTCCAATCGCTCGTAGCATGCCCATGTCCTTGTTCTCAAAACAGCATGGGGTATATGTTTTACAGGGTGATGTTATTTATATATATATTTAAATTTTTTTCCTCTTTCACCCCCCCCCCCCCCCCCCCCCGAGAACCTAAATAATTCTATTGTTTTATGTGAACTCGAGACTGGTAAACATTCCCATGGGTCAGAAAAGGTTACAAGGACACCCGGAAGACACCTCTCCAGTGCTTCAATGTCCATCTCAACTCTTGCGAGAGTCTTGCTCAGGATCGGTCAGCATGGTCTTGATGTGCATTCATTATGGGTGCCAGTTTCTTTTGAGCTCAAGTGCAAAACTCAGGTGGAGAGAAAACTTGAAGAAAGAAAGAACACAGATTTGCTACCTCTGTCATGTCTGCAACATAACCTTCAAGGCTCATATTGGGCTTATCAGTCACCTACGTACTCACCAAACCCAAACCAACAATTCTGGACAATGTTGAATGTGTTCATCTCCACGTGGGAAGGACACAAACATGTTCGATGGTTCTCCTCCTCTTCTCTTTATATATAAGGGGTGAGGTCCAATGGCACCAAGCTTCTGCCCTGCCTCGACCACGATACTCCTCCACCTCCCTCTGTCCTCAACCAACTCTCTCCACTCTCAAACCACTCCCACCTTCCTGATATCCCTCCTCACACAATCCTCCCATCTCAACCCTGGTCTACCTTCTTTTCCTCCTACCTTGCTCCCTCAACCTATCCACTCTTTGCCATTCTCTCTTCCCCCATCAACACCAAGTATCCAGCCCATCTCAGCCGGTATTTCACCAACCTCACCATCAAGCTCATCTGCACACCCTACTTCTCCTTCAGTTCATCCATCCTCCTCCTATCCACCCTCTTCACTCCTGCAATCCTCCTAACCCAGTTGTTCTCGTAAACCTACAGTTTCTGTTGTTGTCTCTCTGTCAGTGCCACTGTCTCAACACCATAAAGGTCGGCTGGCATTATACACGACATCAGAACCTTCCCTTTCAATTTCCTTGGTATCTTTCTGTTCCCCCACCCTCCATACATTCATACCCACCTGAATCCTCCTCTGCCTCCGCTCATCTTCAGCCCATGTTTCCCAAATGTCTCCTTCCACTTCCCAGTACTTCCTGCGTCTCCCGCCTACTCTCCACTACAACTGCCAGTAATGCCAAATATAAATTGGAATGCACATTGCCATGACCTAAGGCTGGCAGTATGATTGTAGTGACATAATTGTTTCATTCGCCTTTGGTTCCTATGAGTTGCTCGTAAACAAAACCTTTTTTTTTTGTAGCTCAAAACCAAATATGTAAAAGTTTTGTTTTTGTTGTTGTTGTTGTTTTTGTTGCTTTATTTACATAGTGTAAAGCAAATAAATAATGCAGTTTCTTCCTGATTTGCCTGAATGTGGTGCAACAGGTGGCAGCTGAGAGCTGCAAACGGTCTGTGGTGCACCTGCTTCTTGACTACAGCAACTGTGACATGGAGATTCACACAGAGGCGTTCGAGCTCCTCGGGGCATCGTATGCCAACGACCGTGATAAATATAACCCTGAGATGGCCTACGATTACCTGCGGCTTGCCATGCACCAACGTCAGCGCTACTCTTTGAAGAAGAAAGTCTTGCAGCCAATCAAAGCGTATGGTAACCGCACCGAGAGCTGCACAATTGCCGAGCTCGATGTGATTCGGCATGACCCTGACGCACTGCACATGGAGGGACTTATTGTCCGTGAGCGCATCCTTGGCTCAGACAATGTGGATGTGGCTCATCCCGTTATTTACCGAGGTGCTGTGTACGCTGACAAGTTTCAGTTTGATGCTTGCATCACTCTGTGGCTCCATGCTCTTGCAATGAGGCAGAGGAACCGGC
>CM068962.1:32717234-32740380 GCA_035128595.1 Eptatretus atami | reverse complement strand
GTACCGTGGGTTGTCATGCTGTGGTAAGCGAGACGAGGGGCAAGCGAGGCAGATTTACCTCAGAAAAGAAGAGGTGGGAATAAAATAAAATGGAAAAATGATTTAATAATCCTAACTAATAGCCCATCGCAACGCACTCCCTTGTCCTCCCACTACACAAAAGGAAGGGGTCTATCTGCACGTATATTAATGGCATAACTGACTCGGGACAACTATCTGTTGTATGTATGCGGTTCCGAGAACCGCAACAATATATATATATATATATATATATATATATATATATATATATATATATATTTCTGTAAGTTTCAGGTACATTGAGGAATGTACATGTGGAAGAAAACACCTTGATGCAGACGAAAACATTTTGCGTTTCTATCATTCCTAGCAGTATTAAACTCGAGTATAAATGTCAATCAGGGTTCAATCCTGGTGCTGGTTAGCTGGCCTGAGGATAGTAGGAATAACACCAAAGACCAGTTGAGAATTTGCTGTCCAGTTGGCCAGTGAAAATACCTTTCAAATATTGTAGTATTTGAAAGGTATGGTCCAGCGGTAGGCAAGGGAGGCACTGCCTCTCCTGAGATTTAACCAAAATATCACAAACTGAGCAACAAATGCAGACTTTTACTTGCAAAAACATTATTGCTTATTTTTCACGCAAGATACTAAACGAACGCAGCTGAGAGGAATATCAGCAGAGGTAAAATCTCTCCAGTACAGCGATTAGCTTGTTATATTCATCCGTATTCATATCTCAACCTCACACGTGTTTCAAATAACAAACAAACAGGAGAGGCTGCAGTTGCTACATCTCCCTGGCCTGTTTCAGCCAATCATTTGTATGAACCTCTGCATGATGCCGTGCCCTCAGATTATGCGTCTTGACTGTGGCCGAAGGTGGTAGAGAGTTGAGTGGACGACATTTTGCGGTTTGATATTCTTCCTTTTACATTTTACAACTAGAGGGGGAGCACTCGGTAGAGTGCAAAACCTCCGCCGCCAATACTGCTGGGTCACTTAAGTGAACCTGATATCTATTCATTGTAGGTCAAAGGATCAGACTCTACTGAACCACGTTGAATAAACTAAACTAGATCGACGCGCATGTAGAAATGCCAAAAAAATAAAATCGAAATTTTTTTGAAAAAAAAGTTGCAAAATTTCTGGGTTTTTTTTCTCTAACAAAAATTTTTTGGGGTTGGAAATCACTTAAAACATGTAGAAATGCAAAAAAAAATTTCAAATATTTTTCAAATAAAATCGAAATTTTTTTGAAAAAGTTACAAAATTTTGTTTTTTTTTTCTCTAACAAATTTTTATTTTTTTTGGGTTGGAAATCACTTAAAACATGTAGAAATGCAAAAACAAAAATTCAAATATTTTCAAAATGGCCGCCATAGCGGCCATATTGGACTTTGGACCAAGTCCAAAATCTAATGGCATGATCCTTGACCATACCTAATCCCCCCACCAAGTTTCGTCGAAATCCGTCCAGGAGTTTTTCCGTAATACTGTTCACAAACAAACAAACAAACAGACAGGGGTGAAAACAGTAACCTCCGTCCATCTTCAATGGCGGAGGTTAATAATGGAATAGCCCGTGAAGAACGTTCGACTCTGCATTGATCGGTCGTTTCATTGGTGATCACAAAAGAAAAAGAAAAGCGCAAGGGCCTCAAACAAATTCCTCTTGCGTAAAGGATTGCAAGTTTTCAAGTTTTTAAAGAGGATCTGAAAAAATGAGATGAAGTTTGTATATGGGATGTGCTCGATGAAGACCACCACCAATATTTGTGGAATAAGCATTGGCAGCCTTGAAAAGGAACGAGAAACATGGTGGTGGAATTGTGAAGTCGAAGAAGTTGTGAAACAGAATAAGGAAACTTACAAGATTGGGCAAACGGCGCTATTGTGCCCTTGTTGAAGATGAAGAGGGAGCCTTTATTATGTTCATCTTTTACGAAGAGTGAAACTAATTGAGTGGGCATTGAAAGTTTTTGAAAAGGTGGTTGAAAGATGGCTAAGGAAAGTGGTAAATCTAGACAACAACCAGTTTGGTGTTATGCCAGGAAGATCGACAACAGAGGCAAGCAACATTTATTTTGAAGCAATGTCAAGAGAAGTATTTGACAAAGAAAAGGAAACCATCATGTTTTCTTTGACGTCGAAAAAAAATCGAGTGCCAAGACGATTTGTAGAATGGACTATCAGGAAAAAAAACCAAAACCAAGCTTGTGCCTTGTGGGAATGTATAAAAGATAAAATAAAAATCAACACCTATGGTAATGACCAACTTGGGATCCACTGAAACATTTAAAGTCAAGATCGGTTTACATCGGGGATCCATTTTAAGTCCTTCACTGTTTGTAATAGTGATATGGAAGAGAGAATTGCCAAAGAATGAAAGGTTGCGATTCTCATGCGAGTTGTTGTACGCTCATGACTTGGTATTGAAAGTAGCGGGGTGCCTGAAAAAAAATTTCATTTTCATTTCAAGTTGATGCAAAAGTTTACTTTTTGTTATTGCCTTGAAAGTTGAGGTTGATACAACAATTCTGGTCCGAGTGGACAACAATCAGCCACCATGAGGGGAATGGGGGTAACTGACCCTGAATGAGGGGGTACTGAATGCGGAGTCAATTGATGTAAAAAAAAACAAAAAACGGTTTCCCACGACGTCACCTTTTTTTCGGGCACATTAATGACGTTGAAGGAAAACTTACTGTGGACACATCATTTTAATCGGCTACACATGCAAACGCGTGTGCAACATCAAATGCCACAACATCTGAACATTCTCATTATATATTAGTCCACTAATGGTGTAAGTTTATTACAACTAATACTACGACTGCTAAGGGGCACCTCGTGGGGATTACCGCTTTTGCACTTCGTTCCCTTGGGATGGGGAGCATGAGCTTAGGCAGGATTTTTGGAATTTTCTGGCCATGGTGCTGGCGATAGCTCTCCTCCTCTTCACAAAGAACACTGTGGGATCTTTAACGTCCACCAACGAATGCCGGCAGACGGAGCTCCCAGTTTAATGTCCATCTGAGAGACGGGACACACATTGATGAATCCGCCCTGCCTGCAAGACACGAGGATGACAGTTTATAGCTGGGTCGTGATTCAAACCAAAGTAAGACAGCTCAGAGGTGAGTGTGCGTACCTCTCAGCCATCCTGCCACCCAAAATGAAGTTGATTTATTTTTAATTTCTGTGAGTTCATCGCCAGATTAAAAAAAAAAAAAAATGCTCATTTCAACAGCATTTCTTGCTTTCATGATGATGAACCTGTTGGATTATTTTTATTTTTATTTATTTATTTTGGTCTCATGAAATTGTCACTTCTCCAGATCAGTGAGGTTTTGTGCTTACAGTCAGGCTGGCCAGGGGAAAGGAAATAAATAAATAAATAACCTCTTAAAATTGAATCCTGACCGTGTCAATGATGGATGATTATTCAAGTTGATGATGATGATACATTTATTGTTTGTATGTATTCGCACCTTTATGGTCATTTGTACAACTTGCATGCTTTACAATCGGAATATGACAAGTATTGTGTTCACAATCCAACACTGAATTGCCCAGAAGCCTAACCTAATACAATGCATGCAGGTCTTTTCACAAATGATCCTGCTTGGAGAGTTGGTGCCTGCGGATGTGCTCGAGCATGTACTACAATGTTGCATTTTGGAAATCGAGCGCAGCCAGAAAGCTACGAAAGCAGCTTCTCTGTTGGACTATGGTATAGCAGTAGATGCATATGAAGGGAATCTACATACGTTTCTCTACCTGGTATGTGTGGCAGCTCGCATTTCCTGTGGCGAAGAACAGAATGCTTGCCTCAACCGCCAGATCTACCACCTCCTTCAGTTGGATCCACGGACGCGTCTCGGGTCGAGCTTACTGCACCTGACTGTACACAGTGACACTCCTGTGGACAATTTCCACACAGATGCTGTGTGCTCCTTCCCAAGCTTGCACGCCACACAGAGACTGCTGGTATGCGGTGCTTCACCAAATGCGACGGACAACCAGGGGAAAACCCCACTGCACTTGATTGTGTGTTATGCACGTCCTATCAGTGACTTTCTCACCCTCCATGGAATAATCGTTTCACTACTTGAGGCCGGGGCACATGTCGACGCGACCGACTGCAATGGGCAGACTCCATTCGAGTGCTGTACGACTGGTGTGGCTGAAATTGTACTTCGGACGGAGATGAGAGTGAGCCTCAAGTGTCTCGCTGCCCGTGTGGTGCGTAGGCATGGCATTGCTTACCAAAGTCACATCCCACGAGCACTTGAAAACTTTGTTGCAATGCACTAGAGGCCTGTGGCCAATGGTCATGCTGTGGGCAAACATCTCGGTCATGAATGACTTTTAACATCGCATTTGAGAGGGGTTCATCATCTGGCTTTACTCTTACCTTCCCACCTCCAATGGATGGTGGATGTAGTCGTATTTTTTTTTTCCAGCAATTACATGATCGTTGTAATCGACGATCAGTTTTGTTACTTTTCAGTCAAACTCACACTTTGTTTTGTTTTGATTTCCTGGTTGTGCAGAATCCATTGATCCATAAGTGTGCTGATGTACTTTGAAAGTTGATGGGGGTAGAAATTGCAACTTAAGTATTACAGTTTTTTTCATTTTTAAATTCCCTTTGTATCCAAACATGGAACAATGGCCCAAAACTTTTTTTTACTATTATGGAAATGACCAACTTTATACCTCTACTCCGAGGCTTTGCAACATTGCTGTTATCAATTTAATTTGAAATTTATCTTTTACATTTTGTCATTCTCTTATGCTGATTCTTTGTTATGGAGAAAGCTGCTCAAGCCATCTTTGCAGCCCGAATGTCGTTCCAGCACTCAGGACCTCGGTAATGTGGCCTCGATCTTGCTTCATGGGCAGGAAAGCTGAAACCGGAAGCTCCTCAATTTTGTGCTTTCCTTGTTTTACAGTGCATATCCTAATGAGAGAGAAAAAGAATGTTTATCTGTTTTTAACAAAAGGCAACTTGGGTTGTTTTATTTTGCCATGTCCATGCAAATGTTGTGTGTGTGTAAGAGGTACCTGATGTTGGGTGGAAGGTTTTGGATTTTCGGTTCCATTCCAAACACCAAGGCTCTGGCCATATTGGGCTTGATCCAGGCACAGGCATCCACCTCCTTTTCACAGAGATTTATCTCCTCCTAATGGTAATGCCACAAGAACATGATCAATAACTCTTTGGGCTTTTAAATTGTTACAAAAATAAAAGGTGATCTTCAAGTGTGTAGCTTGTTACCTCTGCCACCGATGGTGGACGGAGGTTGTTTTCACCCGTGTCTGCCTGTCTCTCTGTCAGCAGGATATTTCAAAAGGTTATGGATGGATTCGGACAAAACTCGGTGGACAGGTTAGGAATGTGACGAGGATTAATTTATTTGATTTAGGTGAAGATCCGGATCAGAATGAGAATTTTTTAATATATTTTTTTTATTTTAAGTGATTCGTTATCGTTGAGAGATGTGCGCAAATTTGATATATAGCATGATGTCTCAAAAGGTTGTGGACAGATTATGACAAAACTAGGTGTGCGAGTTTGGTTAGGTGACGAGAACAAGCCGATTTGATTTTGGTTCAGGTCTGGGTGCAGATCCGGCCTATCAGTGGGATATAAAATGTAAACTGTTCAGCCTGGTGGAGGTATGCACTCTCCCGAGTGTCGTTCTCACACGAGCAAATGATCATAAGAGTGTTGATGTAATGCAAAGGTTTTTTTTTGGTCTTTTTTTTATTTTTATTTTATATTTTTTTATAACTTCCCAGATAAAGTTTTCAATTAACCTTTTCCCCCCATGAACTTTGTAAGAGCTTGTGCATTATTATTATTTTTTCAATATTCAGTCCGATTGCTTAATTCCCATCAGGTGGACATGTAGTTTTTACCTGCAAATCCGTATGATTGCAGGAAGATCTGACGAGGCAATAGATCACAATGTGATGTCTTTGAGGGAGTCCCCAGTCTAGTTGATTTGGGTAAACAGACTGAGCAGAAAACATAGTTTTAATGCAGTGTAAGTATATAAAATAAATAAAAAGCAAGGTAATAATAAGAGTGGGTGGAATTACATTGGAATATGTTGCAATGATATGAAAGTCTGGACTTGACAGTACAGTGACAACCCATTGTATCTTCTAATTTAAATTTTAATATCAAATTATCTGCTTTGGTATTTATAAACAAGTGTAAGTATTGGTGGAGTTAACTTTTTATTTATTTTGGTTCATATCTGCAGCTGCCTCCACCAATTCCTTACCTCCCACAAACCCAAGGTCAAAACTGTGCAACGTGAAAGGTTGACTTGAATTCCAACTTCTTCTTGCAATTCCCGCAAACCAGCAGCAGTTATCTACTCAGACAAACGTCAAAACAAAGCCACATGCCATGCTCATTTAAGAAGATGAAGAAATGGAGATGCAGGATCACAGCAAAGCTATTGGGTCTTCTTTACCATTTGGACTGCAGGGCAGCTTAAAAGCTGGATTACCAGAGGCTGTTGTACCGCTTTCAAAAGGATTACGCAAGGCATCAGGACGTACTAACATTGAGTGATTACACAGGCTGTTCTCTACCACTAGAGGCCGGCATCCCTCAGGGTAATTATTGGCGACCAATATTGTTTTGTGGATACATCAATGGCGTCTCCTTTTTATACATGAGAATGGATCTGATTACAAGGGGATCTTATGGACATGTTTGAGATTATGAAGGACACCGAGAAAATAAGAGTTTTTCAGCAGACTGGAAACAGGACGAGGGGCTACGGCCTGAGAGTAAGACCCATTCATCAGCGCTGTTAGATTGGATTTAGGTGTTGTTGATAAAACAGGCACAGTTGGTGATGTGGCCTCCTCCTCCTTTGTCCCATTTCCTTGTATTACCTGGAACAAAACTCTCAATGTAGGAAAGACCCATGCTCTCATTCTGTCCCACCAAAAGGACAAGTTGGCAAATACCCCAAATTATCTCTTGTTGACCTCAGAGAGGTACAGTCTCTAGAACTCCATGGGATCACCACCAGCTATATAACCTGTCTTGGGTAAATACACTGAGCCAAAACATTATGACCACTGACAGGTGAAGTGAATAACATTGATTATCTTGTTACAATGGCACCTCTCAAGGGGTGGGATATATTAGGCAGCAAGTGAACAGTCAGTTCTTGAAGTTGATGTGTTGGATGCAGGAGGAAAGACCTGAGCAACTTTGACAAGGGCCAAATTGTTATGGCCAGACGACTGGGTTAGAGCATCTCTGAAACAGCAAGGCTTGTGGGGTGCTCCCGGTCAGCAGTGGTGAGTACCTACCGACAGTGGTCCGAGAAGGGACAAACCGGCCGCAGGGTGTTGGGTGCCCAAGGCTCATCGATGCGCGAGGGCAACGAAGGCTATCCCGTCTGGTCCAAACCGACAGAAGGTCTACTGTGGCACGTCACAGAAAATGTTAATGGTGGTTACGGGAGGAATGTGTCACAATCCACAGTGCATCGCAACCTGCTGCGTTTGGGGCTGCGTAGTCACAGAGCAGTCAGAGTGTCCATGATGACCCCTGTCCACCATCGAAAGTGCCTACAATGGGCACGCGAGCGTCGAAACTGGACCTTGGAGCAGTGGAAGGTCGCCTGGTCCGGAGTCCCGTTTTCTTTTAGATCACGTGAATGGCCATGTAGGTGTGCGCCGTTTACGTGGGGAATTGATAGCACCAGGATGCACTGTGGGAAGACAACAAGCTGGTGGAGGGAGTGTGAAGCTCTGGGCAATGTTCTGCTGGGAAACCCTGAGTCCGGCCATTCATGTGGATGTCAATTTGACACGTGTCACCTATCTAGACATCGTTGCAGACCAGGTACACCCCTTCATGGCAATGGTATTCCCTGATGGCAGTGGCCTCTTTCAGCAGGATAATGCGCCCTGCCACACTGCACACATTGTTCGGGAATGGTTTGAGGAACATGATGAAGTGTCACGGTGTTGCCCTGGCCTCCAAATTCTCCAGATCTCAATCTGATTGAGCATCCGTGGGATGTGCTGGACCGACAAGTCCGATCCACGGCGGCTCCAGCTCGCAACTTACATGACTTGAAGGATCTGCTGCTAATGTTTTGGTGCCAGATATCACAGGAGTCTTGTAGAGTCCATGCGTCGGCACTGTTTTGGCGGCACACGGAGGACCAACAGCATATTAGGCAGGTGGTCATAATGTTTTGGCTCATCGGTGTATGTCCAAGCTGGCCACCACCTTTGGAATTCTACGCAAGGTCTCGTCTTTCTTCTGTCGTCGTCGATTTTTCACAGTGTAGAATGCCTTCCAAAATATCGTAGAATATATGGGTTCCCATCTTGCCCCCACCCCTTGACACTGGAGTCCAGGATGTTGTCTCGGGTCTGCTTCTTGCTCACTGTGGACGGGTCGATGACCTTTACCATCGGTGATTTTTATTTCGATTTGCAAGGCGCAGTAAGAAAATCTCAAACATTTTTGAACTGTTATTTAAACACCGTGAAAGCATACTTGTGCTGTATGTGTCGTTTTTAATGAAAAAGTTGAAATCTGAGTTTGTCTTGCCATGTAAGCAAAATGTAAAACATACTTGAAGATTGAGGTTTGTACAACTACCTACCGTATGCTCACTGGTAGGGTTGAAGCTTGAATTGAGAACTTGTTTTTCTAATCAAATCTGTTTGGATACAATGCAAACCTAATACCAGATTGTTGAAAGATGAGACTACATTTTCACGAACTTTTGCAGAACGATGTCAAGAAGATATGCTCAACATTGACGTACGGTACGGCCATTTTGGTAACAGGTGCACACGTTAAGCTTTCTGTGCAGTAACGATGTTTCTGGTGCACTGTGCATAGTATTTATTCAAACCACTCATTGGTTGTTGCCACGGTGAGGTGCTTATGGTTTTGATTTGCTGTGTTGTAAATAACAAGTGAGAAGTGGTGTGGCCATCAGCATTTGTGACGACGCACAAGGATCAGTATACATAAACAAAAGCAGAAAGGAGGAGAAAACTGACCTGTTCGGGTGGGTCAATGTGACCACCTAGAATGACAAGGATCACGGGTATGATCAGCTTTCACATTCCATATGGTATTTATCATTGTTCATGAATGTTTACAAAGAAACACAGCAGTAGATTTTCCAATGGACATTGGTCTTGGATAAGTTTGAACCCAAGATCCTTCTACTGTTTCATCTCCTTTTCTGATCGTGAAGATTCCAAATAAAATTTCAGAATACAGTGAATAGTCTATTCTATGTAAGCGCCAGTGATAAATTTGCCAAAATGTTTTCAAAATGAAAACTTAGAATATAATATAATCTTTTTAACGGCCACAATTATTCCCACGTCCTTGTGGGGTCGTCTGGGGGAAGCTTGGCTGAAGTGTCTCACGAATCAACTGGCTCGGCCTGATGTTCAACTAAAGTTCAGGCAGGAATTTATCATTTGTTCAGGGTGCCGGCGATGGCTCACTTAACTCTTTGTGCAGGACACCGTGGAATCTTTAATAAACCACACTAACTAATGCCGACAGAAGGGACGCCCAGCTTAACGTCCATCGGAGGGACGACACACGTCGATGAATCACCCTGCCTGCGAAACAGCGGATGACAGTATAGCTGGGCTGAGATTCGAAGCCAGGCTACACAGGCTTTAAGTGAGTGTGCGTACCTCTAGGGCCTAGGCCATCCTACTAGCCCACACAATACAATACAAAACTATATTCTTTGCAAACATGCTTGTTGCACAATTGAAAATTGCACATCAGGTCAAACTGTAACTTCGTGTGAAATCACGTGTTTGTATATCCACAGAGTTTGTTGATGTGGTGAAACACACGTCACACACTGAAACAACGAACAGCAACCAAACCAAGAAATATATGAAAAGCGGTGTGCTCTCTTTTCGTGGTTTCAGAGTTACTGACAGTCTCTGTCCACCGGCCATGCAAGCAGATGATTATTCACTGTCCACACTTTTTAAAACCAAAATCACAGTACTTGCAGGGATTAAAGACAGTCTGTTTTCATGAATGATTGCTTAACTAAACCCTCAATAGTATTATACCATCTCGCCGAGAGACGTAGATGCAGTTTCCTGTTGTTATAATCGGAGACGCCAATCACTACTGTGGCTGAGCAACTTGATCACCGATGATTTAACATGAAAGACACAGAAAGTAGCTTGGTACATGTATTCCCACAGGTGTGAGCACAGGTCATTAGATTAACATACCTGGGGGTACCCAATATCCTGGGAAAAGTTTGAGATGAGATGCACGCCGTGTCAGCAAGATGTTATGGTCAGAAGACTGAAGGATCACCGACACGCCAACTTCCACACCGCATGCTCGGAGTCGGGTTAATTCAAGGGCCTGCTGCTTGCTCAGCAGCTTGATAGGACAGTTCTCTGCACGCTGTAATGTGGCGGCATGATTTTGAGTGATGATGATGATCCAATGTTTCAAAATGTTATATTGATGAGTCGGGGAGAGAAAGGGGGGGGGAGAGATTTTAATGCGTCAAGTGAATTCCTTGACAAACTTTCAAGTTACACATGTCGGAAATTTGAACAAATTCACGTTTTGTGGTTACAGCTGCCAATTAAAAAATTAAATACTAATCAAGTTGTGTTGTTCTATCAAACCATTGCTTATTACAAAGCAACTGTCATTCAAAGGGTGGCATATTGATTACATGCTGTCTTTATAATGCTTCCCTGGTGCTTCAATTTGAGCAAAAACATCTGAAACACTTGGTGAGTCACAATGTCATGAAATTATGTCTGAATAACAGAAATGGATTCTTCTGAAACGGTTTTGTCCATGATGGAAATAACATTCATCATTTCAGGTGGTGGTGAAAAGGTGATGAAAACTTGAGTCTCAGTTGCCCATTAACATTAATGCACTTAACACATTTGGTTTTGAATAAAATTGTTATTTTGGCTCCCAAACAGCTTTCTACAAAATATGTTACTGTTTCTTCATCCAGAAATCTGATATCATGAAGGTCAAACTTGAGATATTTAAAGAGTTCATCATTAGTTGGCAAGTAATGGTCATTGGGTTGTGGATGCCTAAATTCTTCTTGATGAAGAGAAACTCGTAAATCCAAGTCCAGGTTTAACAGTCAAACGGACATGGAAGGAGCACACAGTTATACTGTTGCGGTTGTGGAAATTCACAAGACATCATTCAGGTTCCCCGAAGATCAGTTATTTCGATAAGTATGTGTTTCAGGTTAGAATCCCCACCGATGTGTAAAGGGAATTGTTCGTGTGCCGGGCTGTGAATCTTTGAGGTAGCCATTTTTCTTTCTCTATCTTTTATTTTAAAACACAACATCCTCATCATCGACAAACAACGACATCTTCGCAACCCAGCATCTCCTACAACACGAAATAAAAAGCAACCGTCATCTCCTCACCATCGACAAACAACACCATCTTCGCAACCCAGCATCTCCTACAAAAACGCCATCATCATCATCTCCCAACGCCACCACTGCACCAGCCGCCATGGTGCGCGAACGGCTAAGGCCGCGACGCGAGCCGATTTGCATAAACGGATCAAAACGAGGCTTCCCCGACACCAACCCGTGATGTCGAGTTGAAACCAACCCTTCTCGTTTGTGATTGAATGCTCCCACTCCACCCTCTTTCTTCTTCCTTATTTCCTTTATGCCCTTCTCCTTCCTTCCCTTTTTTTTTAAATACAATGTCGAGACTCGTATGAGAGCTAACACACATAACGTACAAGGGGAGCAGGAGATAAGAAACGTGGGAGAGGTAAACGAAGATTTTACCATGTTTTAATCCCTCCCTTCTTTCTTTCTCTCCCCACTTCTACTGTCCCTCTTGAAAAAGTAGATTCTAATGTGCAATGTTTTTTGTTTATAGTTTTTGGTGTCCTCATGATGGTTTGCATTGCAGAATATACGTTAGGATCCAGGTGTTTGGGGTATCTGCTGTCTGTGCATAAAGGCACATTACTCTGAAGTAAAATACACCAGGGCCAGGGTAGTGGTCCAGAACGGGGTATATGCATCTGCTCCCCAGCTGCTGCCTTTGAGTTTCTGGATAATATTGGCCCATGTTAATATGGTTGTTATACCTGTAATACCAATATGGTTTAATCTATTGATGAATCCCTTGCAGATCCTGTTGGGGGGAAATGGTTTTGAGGCTAGACAGAAGTTTTTATTTTATTAACACCACAGGAGAAGGATAAAGCCTAAAAACAGAGTCCTCACCACCCACCTTCCCACCGAATGAAAAAGCAAAGAAAGAAGTGAAAATATAATAATTAGATGTGATATCGATGATCGATTGTTGATTTGAATTGTTGCAAGTTGATAGAAGTCAGGAACACACTGCTGGGGAGGCCGTTTCATCGAGGCCGTGCGGAGGAAGAAGGAGGCATGGCGATTGGTAGAGAGAGAAGGGAGGGTAATGCAAAAAGGGTGACAGGTATAAGCTTGATGGGAGTTGTGAATAGAGTGAAGAGGAGGAGGGACAGAAACAGGACGTCAACTGAGCACACATTGGGGTAGTAGAGGGAGAAGAGGCACAGGGAAGAGACTGCTCAACCGTGAGCCAAAGGTTGGAGATGGCGAGACAAAGTAGGACCGTTCATAAATTGTACAGCCTTGGCTTGAACACGTTCCAGAATACCAATGACTGACAGAGGAGTGCTGCTCCATACATGTGAGCAGTATTTCATCACCGGTCTGACTTTGGAGTTGTAGAGGGTGAGAAGCTGATTGGAGTTGAAGTATTGGTCAGCCCTGAAGAGGAAACCCCAGTTTTTTGGAGGTAGCTTTCATGATATTGAGGATGTGAGGCTGCCATGTGAGATTTCTGGAGATGGTGACACCGGGTATATTAAGAGAGGAGGACTGCTGGATTTGAGAGCTGGACATGAGAAGAGGAGGGGGGACTGAGTTGATTTTGCAGGATATAAGGAGGGCTTGCATCTTGGACTGATTGAAAGAGACAGGGTTGGCAGAACCCCATTGGAGGATGAGATTGAGATCAAGATTAATGGAGGCAACAGTTGAGAGGCAATCGGCAACAAGGGAATGGGAGGTGATGGATTGGGATTTATAACTGTTGGAGGAGTGGAAGGTGGAGTCTTTGGCCAAGGAATGGATGGGGTTGTTTGTAGGTAGTTGTGAGAGGGTCATTGATAAGAAGAAGAAAGAGGGAGGGTGAGATGAGAAAACCGTGAGGGATACCAGAACAAATGCAGTTGGGATCAGAGAGGGCACCAATATCAGTGCAGGTAGAGATTAGACCATCGAAGCAGGTACAAAGCTGGATAACCAGGAGATGAGCTGAGGCTGCTGTTTACTGTTTCTTGTGAAAATATTTTCAAAGACATGGAACAGGTTCCCTTTCGATTAATGGTGATGACCCTGAAAGATATAATATGATGCTGTGCATTGCATTCATTTCTCAATCGTTTTTGAACACCCCTTGTATTTACCTTCAGGAGCACATTCTCTCCATCAGGGAGTTCATCCTTGCCTGCAATTAGCAATCTAGTGCCAGCCAGCTTGTAACAAACCCTTGCCACATCTGAACACTCGTTGAAGTATCCTGTCACGCTCTGTTCAAACAGCAGCAACAAAATGCACAGAATGAGTAATTGAATAAAACATGTGATCACATTATTAAAACATGGTAAAATCTTTGTGAAAACCTACTTCAGATATTATTAATTGTTCTCAGCCAGGGGTTACAGATACATTAAAGTACAGTATTTTAAGCCTCACCTTTCCCGGAGGGATGGAAGAGGCCATTGTAATTGGGTTGTCTGTCTGCACAGGATTCCACTTCAATATAGGTCATTCCTTCTTTGATCTCTTGTGGTACTGTGTACCATATTTACATGATTATAAGGCACCCGCAAATGCAAGGCGCAAATGTCAATATTTCTTTCAAAAAAGTAAATAAAACCACTTTTGAATGCAAGGCGCACCTTCCATCTCCTCCTTGCCCAAAATGGAGGGGTCTGTCAAAGTGGGAAAAATAATAACCAGAAGGAGCCGGGGACATCGTGTGGGGAAACATTTCTCGCAGCATGGGCCATGCGTCCGGGGTGGGGAGAGGAGGTGGAAGCTACAAATTCCGAACTCTGGGTGGAGATACAACTTCGTGAAGGAAGTAACATGAGCAAATGCAGCCAGGGCCTCATAAGCTGTTTTGAGTCCACAAAGTGACCAACATACAATTTTTGGCAAACAGGATAGTTAATTGGTCCATCAGCAAAGTTACGGGTAGGCTCTGCATATATATGTTTAAACACGTGAAGTGTTAAAACGCTTAACAATTAAACACGAGACATGGGTACCCAGCAGACCATTCAGGGGGAAAAGAAATCCGGTCTCGGCTTACCAAGGCAGAAGTCATCGTGCGTCTACTAAAATAACCCAAATTGTGTAAGCGTGACTTGGTCTACATCTTTAAATGAGCTCTCCAGAGCTTGGCTCATTTCTGTTGTCCGTGCTTTGCCTCACCGTGCACCCACCCGCAAACAGGCTCAAATACCAATCGATGTCACGTCGTCATTCCCAGGAAACAGGAACGCCAAGAACCAGTCGGACCAGGCAGGAACAGTCCAACTGTCACCAACCGTCATCAGGGCAGTCCTGCCGTCCTTTTATAGGTGACCAGTGTGGGCGGAGCCTCAAGCACGACGTCAGCCAAATCCAGCTTGCTTATTGGCGCATTCCTGCACGAGACCTCCAACCGTCTATTCTCGCGCTCATTCTCTCCCGACTATCGAACGAGATACAGCTCCCAATTAACACAGGTCTGGCTTACGACTCCATATTTGGGGTGCTGGACGAATGCCAGAAAGTGGCCATTTTCCGGAACAAACGAGCAGAAACACGAATCGCCCACAGAACGTCAACGGGCAATCATATCCTCCCTGTTCAGCCAAACACGAAGAAGAGCCGGTTTGCATCCATAGAGTTGCTGAACATGGTGTCGAATGTCAATAGAAAAAGGTGGGTGCCTGAAGTAAATTATCCGAGACCACAGTCATGTTTGATCGGCAGAACGAACTGTTCGGGAAAAGCTTGCATTGTCATTAATGACTCAAATGTCCTGAAAGTCCAATGTGAAAATGATAACCAAAATAAAATGTGTGAATAAATCGTGTATTTCCAAGCCAATGTGTCTTGATGGAAGGGGAATAGAACGAGTATCCGTTGGGCTAACGGCTGTCTTATCGCGTGCATGAACGGTGACTATCACTCATGCAGAAATTAAAACTGACATCAAATCATACGTCATGAACGCGCCAAAAAGAGGAAAAGGTTATCCCCTACGAAAGGAAGGGAATCTGTTCTCTACCCTTCTCCAAAGCATCAAAGAGTTAGAATCCCACCAGACAAGGGGATGGGTCTATTCTAAACATGCATTTATGGAAATAACTGTCTGAGGACCTGGATGTTGTGTGCATTACTCGGATCCGATTCTGAAATGCATAACGTATACACACACACATATATATTGTTGCGAATTCGCGCCCGCCGGCGTGCGATCGACCACGTAACTCGAACGCGTCAGGTGCCACGACGGACATTCCGTCGTGACCTCCCGGATAACGCCGGGATCCAGCCACGGGTGGCCTTTCGGCCTCACACGATCGTGCCAATCGGCACCCGCGTGGATAGGGTTGTTCGCCAAACTCGACGTACCTAAGTACCGCGGATGGTAAACCGGGCGACGCATCGCGCGAGGTCGACTTCGGACACGGGCCGCTTAAGCGATCCGTTCCGTGCTATCGGGATAACCGAGCGGTGTTATCGTCGGCCTCGACGGTTCCTGATTAATTATCGGGCGTCCCGCGCCCATCAAACCCTTTACGTAAAGCAAGATGGAGACCCACAAAGGAAAGGACGCAGCGAAACGGGGCAACAGTTCAACAAGCAGCATTTTATTTACACACAACACACAAAAGCACACATAAAGCATGATTTATAGCAAGTTAACAAACACAACAATGCAGAGCTACGACCGAATACGCGTACACTCGGCAACACTTATACAGTTCTATTTGACGGGACTCGGCGCAGACACACACGTTCACAAAACCCAAAAGAAAATGGAAGTCGCGACTTCCTCGCCCTCGAGTCCTTGCGACCGTCCTGGACGTGGTCCCGTCTGCCGTGACTCCGTGCTCGAGCGTGGTCGGCGAGTCTCTCCGGCGTGCCTCGTGCCTGCCCGTGCTGGCCCTCGACGCAACAGACCGAGCACCGACTGCGTAAGAGCCGAACCACGAACACACCCGACTGAGAGCACCGAGCGAGAATACCGATCCAAGAGAGAACCACCAAGAGAGAATGAACGCCTCCTGCGCCTCGACTCTTATACCCCGGCGCCGCCCTTCTTGCTCCACCCTCCTTCGAGGCGCTTCGAGAAGGGGGCGTTCCGTTCTCCCTCTCCCTCGCGCCCGCCCATGCGGGGGGCGAGGAAAATCCGTCCTGGCGCCGGGCCAGGGAAGAAAACAGGCGGGAAAACCCGCGCGCCCGCTGTGGTGATTTCTTCTTTCCCTTCGCGTTCGACGGTTTAGCGCGGAAACCGTCGTAGTGTGACCGTGGGGGATGGTGTTCGTTGGTGTGGGTAGTGGCGAAGATGGTGGTGGTTGGTGTGAATGGCGGTGCTGGCGTTGTTGGAGTGGTGGCGTGGTTGAGGTTGAAGTGTGGTTGGTTCGAAAATAATGAAAGAACAGAAAAACGACTAACTCAAAGTGTCGCAGCCCGAATGAATCACATTAATTCCCTCTAAACAATGGTTTGGGCTAACTATAATAGTACTTCAGAAATACCTCACCTACGGGACCTGAATGGTGTTTGCGAATTTCCACAGCCATAACACTACCCCCCTTTTTACAGACTCGTCCCGAGTCGTCAATTATCGTGTGCCATCATGTGTAGTTCTCCCTAGTACGTTTTACTTCGGATCCCTGAGTGCGACATTCATGGTATTTCGTGCCCAAAATAAATAACCTGAGGGTGAGTAACTAACTAAACAAACCCACTCACACGGACGACTTAAATAAATTGCCGGCGCTAGACAGACACATGCCGGGGGGCATCGTATTACAATACATCTTAACCTTAACTTACAAATTTTACACTAACCATGCAGGATAAATGGACTCTGCAGGGACAAAACAGGAGTCAAAAGAAAACCGGTGCACGGGCCGCCACTGCAGGCCGTGTTGTAGCTGCCAACAGGAAAGTTCCTGCAGCTTGCAAACTGTTGCTTTGTTGATCCTGGCGCACATGGCAATGAACAGGGGGGGGGGCAAAGCAAAACTGAACGGGCTGGTGAACAGGGGCAGTGGGCATGAGCCAAAGCAAAGGCGGCAGGCAAGGCATGACAAAACAACGCCGCTGTAGCAGAAACAGCCGGCAGATGAAGTTGGCCGGCACAGGCCTTGAAGCAAACAGCCAGCCGATGAAGTTGGCCGCACAGGCCTTGCAGTAGCAGCCTGCAGACGATCTGGCCGTACAGGCCTCGCAGCAACACAACCGTCGGACGATCCGACCGGCACAGGCCTTGAAGCACAGCTGCAGACGATCCGGCCGGCACAGCCTTGCAGCAAAACAACAGCTGCCGATGAACTTGGCCGGCACCTTGCCGTGCAGTGGAGGTTGGTGGAGGAGTGCGGTGGTGCTGGCCACTCGGAAGGCGGGCTCGACCTACCTACCTGTCTCCTCCCACTATCGCCTTTGCCTGTCACTGTCCATACCCACTCCCTTAATTTGTAAAAACCAATTTAGCCAACTTATTTTTTTGTTTGTTTTATTTTTACTTACCACTAGAAATCGTCTCCCTAACCCTTCTTGTCCTTGTTCGGCTAACTATCTCGCCTAGCCTACTTCCCAACCCTACCTTCCCTCCCGGAGGGAATAAGGGAGAGCTAGCGTCCTGTGTTGAGGCCCAATGAAGCCTCAGGATGGCCTCCCAGATCTCAGCGATCTCTAACCCAAAGTGGGTCCAGCGCCCACAACGAGAGCGAAGGGATGGATGGTGCGGAGGGTACACTTCCTATCTACCTAACCATTTAACTGTTAAACTACCCGGGCTTTCAACAAGCGCCCTCGCTTAATAAATTGGTTCTAACAACCCAGATTCCCGTCGCCTGTGTTGGTGTCCTTACAATTTCGGGCCTCGCTCGAATTTTCCCTCGTGCCCTTGCACGGTTTCGTGGCTGGGACGCGTGGCTCCCCCTGGCAGGCACGATCCTGCCGAATCCCTACGATGGCACCCGGGCACTACACTGCCTCTGAGCCTACCAGCTCCCTAAACACCGGGAGTGCCCCATGGCAACTCTGAAATGCACACGTGGCAGCTGGCGCCCCGGGCCTTTCGAGGGACCAGTGCCCACGACACTGCACGCGGCTAATGGCGCCCCGGGCCCTGCACCAAGCGGCACACCGTGCCACTAACACTAACCGGCCCCCATGGGCCCTTGGCCTACCACGGCGACTAGCCCGGTGCCCGGGTACCACTCAGCGATACTCACCTTTCGCAGCCACGCTCCCAGCCCGTCAACAGGGCTCCTGCACCCCTCCAAATGGGTATCGAGCCTACATTCCACAACAACAAAACGACTTCCATTTTGTCAATTTAACTAACCCACTAACTCACTTTACACTGACCCGGGGTCCCTTGGGCGGGAGTCACTCCTCCCCCAATCACTCATCGCACCATGCATTCCACATTCGCTCACCTCACACAGACCCGCTGGCCTCACCCACTCAACACGTCATTTTTCCACTCAACTCACCAACTCTTCAACAGCCACACGCTGAACTCTGCCATCCTTCTAACTACATCCCCTACCTAACTCGTGCTCCCAGTCGTCCTTATATATAGGACTTCCATTTAACACTACGTAGCTAAGCTACGTCCCTCTACACATCCAAAGTCTGTCACTGTCCTCAAATCTTATTTCCAACCTAAATCTACACTGAATCCCTCTACTAATCCACTTCCACGGCCCCATGAGGACTTACCCTGCCCATGAAGCCGGTCTAGCTATGCTAACCTTCCCCTAGCTAGTGTCATCCTGTGCCCTGGTAAGGGGGTTTCACCCTTACCGGGAATCCCGTTCACCGAAAGCGAGGCTTGCTTTTGTTAATTTGTTTTTTTTTGCCAAATACGCGCAGCACCAGCGCGCGCAACTCACAGCTCGGCACTTTGCACTTACCCGTGACGTCATGCAGCTGCACGCGTACTCGTCCTCTCTGACGTACCATCCGGCAGGGATACCCTCCTGCGATTCCAACCCACGTGCAGCCATGACGTCACCTGCGCACCACAAAGCAAACCTCGCACTCCGAGGCTCCCCACGCGAACACATGTGCTCTGCCCTTGGAGCTTAACACACCTCCGGTGGAGACCCATCCGGTCCATATCCGCTACTGCCTAAACTTTGTCCGTCCGCGGGATCGGCAAATCCACCGCTGCGTTTCCGGACCGGGCTTCACTCCGCAAGCGAGCACGTGGCGGCCTCGTGCGTTGCACGGCACGGACCTCGCGCTGCCGCTGGGTGAACGCGCGCGGTGCCCAAAACATCTACGGCCTACCCGGCTTCTGTCTCTCTGTCGCCGTCGTCTCCGTTCTACCATCACACCTGCGTAGAGACGCACAGAGACTCCACTCCATCAACTCACCCAGGAGACGCGGTGCGTGCTCCTGCATGCCGACAGTCATCTCCCTCACATACAGCGACCTTACCACACTGTCTCTCTCACACGGACCCTCTCACTCACACATGCCACTCCCTCGCACACGTGGCTCCACTCACACATGGCCTTCCACTTGCACATGTGGGGCTCACCGCGGTGCCTCATCCCCACACGGCGCGCTGGAAGCACGCACTCCGGCACACTTGCCACCCCACCACTCACACACGGGTGCTTCACACATGGGGACGCACTCAGACCTGGCACCACACACACCGGGACCAACAGCTGATGATTGTGCCACCCCAAGGGTTCCCGGGCTTATACCCCCAAGCTGCACGTGCACCTATCCACAGCACTCGTCCTTCAACTCCGCTTGGCACGACGAACCCACCTGGTCGTGATTGCCTCAAGGGGGATACTCCCTCCCTCGTTCCTGGAGGCGGCCATCCAGTTGCTCACACCGGGTCTCTACCAGTCGCCAGTCCCCCTCATGGTCCTCCACTAACTCTGTGTGTGTGTGTGTTCTGTTCCTTTAACCCCGTCTTTATCGTGCAGTCTTCCTCTACTTTTTCTGTCTCCCGCGTCTCTATACATTATATGTTCAGTTTCTTTCTGGGATCTTTCCATCTCTCTGGACTCAATTTTACTCCTTCCTTCAGTTCATTAATTTCAAACTCGTATAGTTTTTGTTTTCTCCCCCACAGTTCTCCTGCTCTTCATTTTCCAATCTCATCGTTTCTTTCATTGGCTCATTTCCCCTTCTCTTCATTCGTTGCTCCTTCAACTTCTCCACGTTTTCAACCTATTTTTTTTCCTTTGTCGTTCAGTTTCAAATTCATACTCTTTCAGTTTTCTATTCCACTGTCTTTCTTGTTCCTCATTTTGTAATCTCGCCATTTCTTTGACAGATTTCTTTCTCCTGTCTATTCTTCTTGTTCTTTCAGTACTCTTTCTTGTTCCTCTTTTAACTTCTCATTTCGTTTTGTAGTTCTGTTCTTTGTTTTGGTGTTCTGTAACTCAGTTTTCTTCTCTAATTCTTTTCTCATCTCGCACACTCCGACTTGCTTTGGCTTCTAACTGTTCTTCCGGCTTGCCCTTGTGTTGTCTTCCGTCTTCACAGTTCCTCTGTCTCCGTTTTTACCTCCAGTCCCAGTTATCAACTCTCTTCGTCATGTCTTGAAGTCTTTTCTCAACTCACTATTTTATTTCCTTCGTGCACGTCTCCGTCACCCAAATTAATTTTTCCCTCTCGGTTACGTCATTTTTCCGTCACCTCCAACTTCTCGCCAACACGTCTCCGAATTATTTTTCCTCACCCGCCTTCACCGCGGGCCTGACAACGTTGCACACCTCCCAGCTCGTTCGCTCCCACAGGTGGCGTCGCCATTAGCACTTCGCTGTGTTGCTTCATCCGCCGTGCAGGCTCCGGCCATGTTCTGCGTCTCACCCCGCATTTCTTTTATTTCTTCCTTCATTCCTTGCGCATTTGTTTCCATATTCGTTTTCATTTCGTTTGTGTTTGTTTCCATTCTGAGTGCGTTTCCATCCATTTTTTTCGTTCATTTCGTTTTGTTTTGTTTCCATTCTGCTTGTTCCATCTTTTATTTAGTTTTTCATTCCATCCATTTTGCTTCCCATTTGTTGCATATTCGATTTCATTTCCGTTTTCATTTCGTTTTCATTTGTTCAGCATGGCGAATAGCCGGGCCATGTCGGGTGCACTCGGCTGGGCCGATTCGGCCAGGATCGGGGGGTTTGGTGGAGAGGGGGAGGGGGTGTCATAACGCGGCCTCTGCGCCGCCACACCCATTTCGGGCCCTGGATTCGTTGGGGGGAAACGTTCCTGCACACCAATGTCCTGCATGGGGATCTCGTCCTGACCATGGATTCTAAACACTCTACATCATTTCTATTACCCCCGGCTCCCGCTCGCCTTGAGACGTCATTATTCCACGTAAGGGGTTAATTTTAGCTCGCTCGTAATTTGGAGGGAATCGGGGTCGCTCCTCTCACCCCTGGACCGATTCCCTATGAATTGCTGGAGCCAGGAGAGTTCGTTTTCCCCTCTCTGACACCAGTGTTGCGAATTCGCGCCGCGGCGTGCGATCGACCACGTAACTCGAATCGCGGTACGTCGCCACCGGACGGACAATTCCGTCGTGACCCTCCCGGACTAACGCGGATCCAGCCACGGGTGGCCTTTCGGCCTCACCACGATCGTGCCAATCGGCCACCGCGTGGGATAGGGTTGTTCGCCAAACTCGACCTACCTAAGTACCACGCGGATGTAAACCGGCGCGACACCTCGCCGCAGGTCGACTTCGGACACGGGCCGTTTAAGCGATCCGTTCCGTGCTATCGGGATAACGAGCGGTGTTATGTCGGCCTCGACGGTTCCTGATTAATTATCGGCGTCCCGCGCACTCAAACCCTTTACGTAAAGCAAGATGGAGACCCACAAGGAAAGGACGCGACGAAACGGGGCAACAGTTCAACAAGCATGCATTTATTTACACAACACACAAAAAGCACACTAAAGCATGTATTTATAGCAAGTTAAAACAAACACAACAATGCAGAGCTATGACCGAATAAGCGTACACTCGGCAACACTTATACAGTTCTATTGACGGGACTCGCGCCAACACACACGTTCACCAAAACCAAAGAAAATGGAAGTGCGACTTCCCTGCCCTCGAGTCCTTGGCGACCGTCCTCTGACGTGGTCCCGTTGGCGTGACTCCGTGCTCGAGCGTGGTCGCGAGGTCTCTCGCGGCGTGCCTCGTGCCTGCCGTGCTGGCCCTCGACGCCACGGACCGAGCACCGACTGTGTAAGAGCCGAACCACGACACCGGACTGAGAGCACGAGCGAGAATACCGATCCAAGAGAGACCACCAAGAGAGAACGAACCCTCCTGCGCCTCCGACTCTTATACCCCGGCGCCCCGCCGTTCTTGGCTCCACCCTCCTTCGAGCGCTTCGAAAGGGGGCGTTCCCTCTCGTTCCCCTCCCCGGCGCATGCGGGGGGCGAGGAAAATCGTCTGGCGCCGGGCCAGGGAAGAAAACAGGCGGGAAACCGCGCGCCCGCTGTGGTGATTTCTTCTTTCCCTTCTCGCGTTCGACGGTTTCCAGCGCGGAAACCGTCGTAGTGTGGACCGTGGGGATGGCGTTCATTGGTGTGCGGTGTGGCGAAGATGGTGGTGGTTGTTGTGAGATGGCGGTGCTGGCGTTGTTGGAGTGGTGGCGTGGTTGAGGTTGGTGTGGTTGGTTCGAAAATAATGAAAGCACAGAAAAACGACTAACTCAAAGTGTCGCAGCCCGAATGAATCACATTAATTCCCTCTAAACAA
>CM068962.1:32701071-32716419 GCA_035128595.1 Eptatretus atami | reverse complement strand
CCCTCTCGCGGGGCAGCCTTGAACGCCAGTCAATGTCTGGAGGGCACTGAGAAAGTCCGTCATGGGTTTAGACCCTGGTGCCGCCGGTGATCGACCCGTGCCTCACTTGTTGGCGGCACCGCTCACACCCACACACACACACACCACACGCTCGCTTGCTGAAGCACTCGAAGGGCGAATTGTCTCGTCGGCGCTGGTCAGACACCCGCTTCTTGGTCGCTTCTCTCGCCCTTTGCTTTTTTCCTCTCTCCTTTCACTTTTCCTCTCATCACTTTTCTCCTCAGAACGTCTCTCTCCTCTCAGAACGTCCCTCTTTCGCCGTGCCTCCTATGTCTTTTTTTATATCTCAGAACGTCTCTCCTCACAGAACGTCCCTCTCCTCTCAGAATGTCTCTCCTCACAGAACGTCTCTCCTCACAGAACGCTTCTCCTCACAGAACATGCTTCACGCTTTCTCTCGCTCGTTTTTATATCCCTGGGCCATCTCCACAGAGTGCCGTCCACCCCAAGCTCACCCCGCCCCACTGGGGTACGGTTACCATGACGACCCATGCGCTCTCAAAAAAGTCGGGCATCGGAGCTCACGAAAGAATGCTGCTGAGGAAAAATGAAGGTGGGCTTCAGAGCTCGTGAAAGAAATGTGCTCGTGAACGTGTCTGTCATAAAGAAAAAAAGCTTCCCATGAGAGAGGGGATCTATCCTTTACCCTTCTCAATGCACACATTTAAGATCCCATTAGACACGGGGACGGGGCTAATCTGAACATGCATTTAAGGAAATAACTGTCTGAGGACCTGGATGTGTGGATGCATTCATCAGACCGGATTCTGAAATCCGTAACAACACACACACACACACACACACAACACACACACACACACACACACACACACACACACACACACACACACGTGGGGTATGTTTACACGTAAGCAATAACGAACCGTGCTTCCCTATTGTCTCAGGTTGCTCACCTGCATTTGTTTTTCTTTCATTTATTTATATTTTCATATACGGATGCATTCCGATGGTTCTGTGATTTTTCCCAGTGAATCGGCCTCAATGTCCGTTGGCACGAAAAATTTCAGCTTTCTACGTCACTGATATCTTTAATATCAGTCAGTGGTTAGAATAAGCTTTATATTTAGACGAGCGGGGTATGCTCACACATTGTAAGCAATAACGAACCGTGCGTGCTTCCCTGTTGTCTCGGGTTGCTCACCTGCATGTTTTTTTTTCTCATTTGTTTTCATTTATTACTTGGCAAAAAATGGGTTTGTTTTTTTTGGAAAGTATGTTGATCGCCTCCGTTTGTTTGTCTGTTTGTTTGTCTGTCTGCTCGCCTCCAGCCCAAACCGCTCAACCGATAGCTCTGAAAATTTTAGACATTAATGTCATCGACCCTGCGACGGTCACGCATTGAAGTTTCTTAAAATTCGGTCGACTGAAAAGGTCTACATTGGCCAATAGGCCATGTTGAGCCAAATTTTCTAAAATCCTCAAATTTCATCCGATTGACTTGAAATTTGAAGAACATTTGCATATCAGTTCACCGAATTCAACCACCTATTAATTTTGAGGTAAACATAGGCCAAAACATCGACATGGCCAATTTGTAAAATCATCATTTTCATCAGATTGATCTTGAATATTTGAAAAAAGCATTGCATCGGCACAAATTCAACCACCTATTAAATTTGAGGTAAACACGGGCCAAAAGGTCAACATAGGCCAAATTTATAAAATCCTCAATTTTAATCCAACTAACTTGAAATTTGAACAGGATCTGCATATCAGGTCAATGAATTCAACCACCTATTAATTTTGAGGTAAACATAGGCCAAAATGTCGACATGGCCAATTTGGGCCAATTTTGTAAAATCCTCAATTTTCATCCGATTTGACTTGAAATTTGAAGAGCACTTGCATATCGGGTCACCAAATTCAACCACCTATTAAATTTGAGCTAAGCATAGCTCAAGAGGTCGACAGGCCAAATTTTCTAAATCCTCCATTTTCATCCGATTTGAGATGAAATTTGAAAAGGATTTACATATCAGGTCCCTGAATTCAACCACCTATTATCTTTGTGGTCATCATTGGTGAAAAGGTAAACATAGACCAAAAGGTCAACACAGGCCAAATTTCTAAAATCCTCAATTTTAATCCAATTAACTTGAAATTTGAAGAGCATTTGCATATCTGGTCACCAAATTAAACCACATTAATTTTGAGGTAAACATAGGCCAAAAGGTCAAAATAGGCCACAAGGCCAATTTGGGCCAATTTTTCTAAAATCCTCAATTTTCATCCGATTGACGTGAAAATTGAAGAGCATTTTCATGTCAGGTCGCTGAATTCAACTACCAATTAATTTTAAGGTCAAAAGGTCAACACAGGCCTAATTTCTCAAATTGATAGATCGGGCCAAAAACTAAATACATCACTATATCTCAAAAAGTTGTGGACGAGTTGAATAGGTGATAAAAGAACAAGCGGATTGGATTTTGGTTTGGATCCAGTCCATCAGTGGGATACAAAACGTGAACTGTTCCACCTGGTAGAGGTATGCGCTCTACCGAGTGCCTTTCTATTTTGTGCTGTTTTGCCAAGTTGTCACTCTGAGTGATTTTTTTTTTCATTTATATTTTCATTTATGGATACTTTCTGACGGTTCTATGAGCACGTAAAATTTCAGTTTTCCACATCACCCGGAAGGTACCGTTCTTTAATATTAGTCAGTGAGTCAGTGAATCAGTAAATGAGTTAGTGGTTAGAATGAGCTTTATATATTAGGTGTGTGTGTGTGTGTGTGTGTGCACGCGCGTGTGTGCGCACGCGCATGTGTGCGCATTAACCTCTCTGGGCTCTACATTGTTAAATGCTCAGTTTTATTTTTGCAACGAGGGAAGTTGATCAATGTCATGCTCTACAGTCTACACAAACGTTGGCATTCTTTTTATGTGAAGGCATATTAAACCATCACAACAGCACCTTCACTTAACTTGAGAGTTCGGAGTACACCTTACTCTGTGCAGTGTGCAGTCTTGAGAAAAAAAAGACATGGGAAGGGTGTTTTCAACGGTTGCTTTGCGTTTTGCACTAAACAAACAGGTGGCATCATATGTGTCTGAATGCTGAATCTCACAGTTACTCTGCCCTCAGGGCATGAGGCATTGTAAATATTTTTCCATGTACTTCTTATGCTCAAGAGTAGAGCTAGACTCAATTTATGTCTTGGTGGAGCAGACTCCAAAAAAAAACCAAAATACCTATCTTGTCTTTTTCACACATTAATCTGGTGATTGGGTGTAGTGGCATCTTACTGGAGCCTCATCTTGAAGCTTGGCAACTGCAACTCCAAACAAGCATTCAGTATTCAACTTTTGGTAAAACTGATGTGTATCACTTGGACCAGGATGCATTGTAAATTCGGTCACTGGTTGTATCATTACAAAGTTGCAGCTGTGTTGCTGATGCAGAGCCCCTGCATATTCAGCCAGAGATCAAAGGTACTGACAAACAATGGTCCACCACTACTTCTTCTTGCGTATGGCAGCTTGGCTGCCGCGTAGTTATCATTTTGTTGGGGCGTGACGATGCCGCTGATGCTGTGCCCCTATACCAGGACACTGGTGCTCATTTCGCCGACCTCAGAAGGTTGACAGGCCGAGTCAACCCCACCTGGTGTTAATTCAGCAGACAATGTGGCTCAAACTCAGGACCCTAAGATCCCAAACCAGCCACCCCAACTGCTAAGCCAACACCAGGCATATAATGGTCCACTTATGGTGAAAGATACCATGAAATCTTTAATATCCACTAGCCAAGGCAAGCAGATGAGTTCCCAGCTTCACGTCCAGCTGAGGGATGTTGCATGATTGAAATATCACCTTCTTTGTGAAACACCGGTCGGACAGTTTTAGTTGGATCAGCAGAAATCGGACCCAAACTAGACAGCTCAAAGGCACATCCACTACCTCTGCAGTCTGCAATATCCTGTCTTGTAAAATGGTCTTATTAGATACATGTATGCATAATGTGTTAAAATGTCGAGCAATATAATATCCACACCATTTACGATTACTATTGACACAACACATTGTAAAGTTATCATGATGTCATGTAGCTGGAAAACAATGCTTACCTGAGTGAACTTTGCACACACTGTTGGTGAAAGCTTTCTCACCAAGAACACTGACACTCTTTCCATGGTTCGTCACAATGACCTTACTTTTCTGCCATCAATCATTTTCTGTACAATACCCTGAAATTGCAAATGGGGATATCAATTAGAAAACTGGGAAGGGTATGGATTCATAAAGCACTTCAGAGGCCAAACAGAAATCTATGACGAAGAATACAAAATCTTGGCCTGTTGAGCATTCTCGAGTTTGCCTGTTTGACATTGTAATCTGATCCGATGACTCATTCTGAGAACACAGGTTCAAATCCCAAATGCTATATGTATGTGTCCTTTTTTTTCTCTCTCTCTCTTTCTCTCTCGCAACAAGAGTGAGGCTCATGGAAGAGCAAGGTTAAATTGACAGTGGAGTAGCAGGGCAACAACTGGGCAAGATCAACATGAGAATAAACGAACAGGAAAGGAAAAGAGAGTGAAGGGGAGGAAATACTAACTGACCAAGTTGGTTATGTTGGGAAGAGATAATGGGAGTAATAAATATCATGGGTCAGGATGGAGGATGACATGAGGTGTTGGTGCACTGCCTGCTTGAAGCCCAGGAGGAAAGAGTGGGAAAGAAGGGCCTATGGAAGGTGGTTCCATAGACGAGAGAAGCGAAGAACAAAGTAGTTGAGGTGTGCAGGATACGACTAATAATGAGTTCCTGACAAGGAACTTTTTTTTTTTTGTATCCATTTTTCAAAGGATCGTATGAGAGTAACACACAGCGCACAGCAAGGGGGGCATGAGACAAGAGGGCATGGGAAGGACAAAACGTGAGGAACAGAGACATTAGGAGATCCTTCGATGGAGAGGATGGGTGGGGACAGGGGTAAACAAAGATGACAATTACAGGGATTGGCAGAAGGAAAGTAGGGAATTTGAAGGAGGTGGGTTTGGGGTGGATTAACGGGGTAGAAAAGATCGAGGATTTGGATGGGGACGAAAAAGAGTGGTGGTGAACTGCTTTTGAAGGCCTGGAGGGAAGAATGGGATTGAACAGAGTGTGGAGTTTATTCCAAAGGCAGGAAAAAGAGAATAAGAGTGAAGGTGAGCAGACGATTCGTGATTTTGGTTAGTTTTACCAGAAGGGGGTTCTTGGCGGACCTTGAGCACCCTGCGGAAATATGGTGGGGACAAATCGCAGACAGAGCAGGGGGGACGAGACTGGAGAGGGGACGGTAGAGGACAGAAAGACCACCGACCTGCCTGCGGTGAGAGAGTGAGAGGCCCAAAGACTCAGCTTCATCGTGGGAGATACTAATGATCCAAAATGCCTGGTTTCCACTGCGTGAAGCCGATAAAGGTGAAAGGCAGAGCACCAGCCCAGAGGGAGAGCAGTACTCCATCAGGCTGTGGACGAAAGCTTTGCATGTGGTCAGGAGCTCAGGTGGGCCGAGGAAGGACTGCGGCAACCAGACGGAGGATTCCCAGTCGGCGACTGGCTTTGGAGGCCAGTTGGAAATGGAGCTTCCCAGGAAGTATCATGGCAGATAGTGAGACCCAGAAGGTTGAAAGAAAGGACTTCTTCCAGAGATTGTTGAGAAAGTAGATGGGGGGGGGGGGGTTCCAAACCGTCCTTTCGGAGAGACATAGAGAGTGTGAGATTTGTCAGGATTGAAAGACATGTTCCATGTGTTGGACCAGTTTGTGATTTTACCCAGATCTGCAGAGTTCATTTGGCAGTTTGGGTCATTAGGTCATTTGCATGACCTAATGACCCGAATTGCCTAACTTTGATGCAGGTTATTAGGCAGTTTGGCCCATCAAAGCCTGCATCAACCTATGGTTGTGTAATGTCCCTGGTACTCCGTCTCCATATCACTGTCTGCCTTGAAGTCCATCAATAAGGTTTATCCATGCCCTATCCTTTTTTCAAATGCTGAGCATCAAGCAAGGAAGCAGCACGTAACATTTTTACCTCCGCCAAGGAAGGTGGACGGAGGTTATCTTTTCACCCCCTGTTTGTCTGTCTGTAAGCAGGATATCTCAAAAAGTTATGAACGGATTCAGACGAAACGTGGTGGACAGATTGGGTGTGTGAGAAGAACAAATTAATTCCATTTTGGTGAAGATCCGGATCTGGAAACGAGAATCTTTTAGATTTTTTTAAAAGTGATTCTTCACCATTGAGAGATAAGGCCAAAAACGATATGTAGCACGATATCTCAAAGTTTTGGACGGGTTATGACAAAACTTGGTGGATGAGTTGGGTAGGTGTCAAGAACAAGCTCATTAGATTTTGGTTCAGGTCTAGATGAAGATCCGGCCTATCAGTGGGATACAAAACGTAAACTGTTCAGCCTGGCGGTGGAATGTGCTCTACCGAGTGCCGGTCTAGTTAGTCTTTGGGATGACTCGGCCAGGGTTCGAACCTCTGATCTCCCAGACTCAGAGTGGACGCTCGAACCATTATGCCACCAAGTCTTGTTGAATCATGCAAAATTACATTGACGTCTCCTAATGTCTTTGCCTTGCTTGTGATTTATGTGGTGTACTTGTGAGCAGTCGTATTCATCCAGATAAATGACAGACTCGTCATTATGATATGGGTGTTCATGGAGTGTGCAAACACACACACACACACACATCAGGTTACTGTCTCTCAATTTTTTTCTGGGAGAGAGGGGAAAGAAACGTCCCCAACATATGGAACAATAACAAAATCAATACTGTAACGTTAGTTAGCTACACAAGTACAATATCTGCGCTCCTCTCAGTCTATCTTGTTGAGCTATTTTTCACTGTTCAGCACCGCTTGGGGGAGTTTCGTTTCATCCATGGGACAGGTGCTCTGGTTTTTCAAATCACAGCATCCCGCCATGCGCATGGGTTAGTCCATTTAAGAATGAGGGGGTGTTTTGTGATCGTACAATAAATGATAGTGTGGATTTGCTAAACAATATCGATATGTATTAACATTAGGAATTATACATATTTTCTTGTGATTATTGTTGCGTTTGTATACATTAAAGTATTAAACGTAGTTATTATTCCACTTAACTGGCCTTCTCTACTAACCTCACCCCCTAATTTTATAATAGTCCTGTCTAGTTAAACATCAGGGGGAATATATATATATATATATTTTTTTAAATGGATTCAATATGTCAGTGTTTTCTTTCCTTGAGATGGAGCATTCTCTTTGCACTGTGTTTATCCCCACTCACAAGTTGATATTTTTGTCTGCAAAGTGAGACCCACCTTTGGGTCTCAAAGGCAGGCAATTGTGGACCATGATCGGTCATGTGGGGGCCCTCCATTGTCTGGGGGGCCCGTGCAATTTAATGGGTTGCATGGCCCTAACACCGCCTCTGTACGCGCTCTACCAAGTGCTGTTCTTGTCACATATTTAATAACATGTCACCACAATCATCGAGTTTGAAGTTATCTTACTTGGAACGTCCTTATCATTAGTTGTTAATGCATAACTATATACATGATTGCATATGTGATTGACTACCCATGGGAAATAAAATTTGATAACGGTGGTGGCAGCCATATTGAATTGAAGCGAAAAAGTTTTTAAAATCTTCTCTGAAACCGATGAACCACCTCTAGGTGGAGTGGCTCCTTCCACCACCACCCATTACTGCTCTAACTTCAGTTCATGCTGGTGACTTCAACAGCAATCACACCTCATAGGGAGATACTTCATATGATGAGACAGGTGAACCACTAGTGGCTTGGGCCTTTGCTGGTGATCACTATCTCCTGCACGATGCCAAGGAATCAGGCACTTTACATTCACATATATGGAGGAAGGACTACAATCTACAATCTGACCTCTGTTTGGTTTCCAGGGATGGTAATGGACACCCTCTTCACACATCTCGAAAGATCCTTCCATACATTTGACACAGCCAACACAACCAGCATTTATCCACATTGGAATAGAGGTTCCCTTGATAACATCAATTCTAACTTATCTATTTACACTAACCATGGCCCAGGACCTGTGATCTGTGGAAGGAAAAAAGTCATTGGTGCAAAACACACAGAGATGGGCGCACGAGATGCGCAATTGCAGTCCCCATGGTGTGGCTGCCTGCAGGGCAGTCCTTGCAAACACCTGAAGATGGATGGTCCTGGCACACATGGTTGAGATGGTGACACAGGGGCAATGCAAACAAGGGCGAGCAGGCATGGGGTCAAGGCAAAGGCAGGGCAATGAAGCAAGGCAAATGCAGGACACAGCAAATACAGCACAAACAGGCCGGCATATGAAGCTGGCTGGCCTCTGGTCTGGTCGGTGAGGTTCTGGAGGAGTGCGGTGTGCGCCGCGCCGCTCGAAAAACGGGCTCGGACCTACCCTACTGTCTCCCCCAACCCTATCGCCTTTGCCTGTCTCTGTCCATACCCACTCCCTTAGTGCAACAACAAAATTTAGACTCCCTTTTATTTATTTCTATTTTATATTATTATTATATAATTTTTTTATATTTTCCTTTATAATGCTTGTCCTAACCCCCTCACTGTCTTGGCGGCGGCTAACCTATCCTGTCCGTTACTCCAAACCCCTAAAATCTTTTTGGAGGGAATAAGGGAGAGACTAGTGTCCTGCCTCGAGGCCCAACAAAGCCTCAGAACAGCCTCCTCATAATTCAGCAATCTTTCCCAAGGTGGGTCCAGCGGCCTGCCGAGAGCGAAGGATGGATGGTGCGAAGGGGTACACTTTTTTTCTAACTATCCTATTCTTATTAAACTTAAACTATCCCCGGGGCTTTTCAAAATGCCTGTCACTTTAAACTATCGGTTCTAACAACCACGATTCCCGTCGCCGTGTTGGTGTTCCTTATAAATTTGGGCTGGCCTGCAAATTTCTCCCGTGCCCTTGCACAATTTCATGGCTGGGCAGCGTGGCTCAACTGGCAGGGACTTCCGTCTGCCGAATCTAACTACGGCACTCCCGGCCCTGAGGCTGTCTCCGAGCCTACCTGCTCCCTATGAACGTGGGGGGGGGGGGGGAGGGTGCCCTTCCTGGCATTGCCCTCCTTCCATGCCACGTGGCATGTTGCTCCGGTCCTTCCGAGAGTCGCCCGTCCACTGCACTACCTGGTCCCTTGGACCCTTGCCTACTCTGCCGACTAGTCCGCGCCCGGGGTGCCCTCTACTCAGTACTCACTTTCCACACACGCTCCAGCCGGTCATGGACTCCTGCACCCTTCCAAAAGGTTTCGAGCCTTCTTCCACACCAACAACAAAACGACCTCCTTTGGAAATTTGACTAACCCACTAACAACATTACACCGACCCTTTGGTCCTTGGGTGAGGTTCACTCCCCCCAAATCATTCATCTGCACATGCATTCACATTCACTCCACTCACACACTTCGGCCCGCTGTCCCACATTCACTCATTTTTTGTCCCCTATCTCTTTTTTTTTTCACACTCACTACATCACTCAACACTGCCATTCTGCGAACTAAATTCCCCCTAACGAACTACGTGGCTCCCCATCATCCCTTCCACTAATGCACGTTCCTTTAACTCTGACGTAGCTAATCTACGTCCCCACTACACATTCCTGTCTGTCCATGTCCCAAATCCATTTCTAAATCTAAACTAAATTCCCAAACTTGTTCCACGGGCCCCATGGAGTACGGCTCATGCCCCATGAGCCGGTCTATCTATCGCTAAACCTTCCACTAACTATGCTCCTTTGCCCGGCAGGATGGTTTACCACATCCGCCGGGCCGTGTACTTGGAGCGAGGCTTTTTTTCTTGCACCGCCCAGGGGCGGTCTGTGACTCGCTCGTTCGTCCTTCCGTCGACGATACCTGGAGCCTTGTCGTCGCCCCGCTAATTGCACAAAGCTCGCTTTTGCGGTGTTCCAATGGAACCGCACGCTCGTTACCTGGCTTCGTGCCGTGCGGATGACATCAACTCGCACCCGCCCGCTTCGCGAGGTACGCTTCGCACACGAAACCCGCGAGCTACATGCCGCCGCCGGGACTCGCTCGCGGCAGCACGTCGGCCTCCGTGCACGTGCCACATGGGCCACGTGCTTTCCAATTACTCCGTAGTCGCCATTTTCGCGCGTCCACGCGACGTCTCTTCCAAAAAACGCGGGACGTTCACGCGCCGGCTTCTTGGTCACGTTCGCCAGGCTGCCCGAAACGAGGAACGGACCTGGGCGGCAACGTTCTGCAGAGCCGGCGCGATTTCCGAAATAAACCCGTCCACCATCTGGGTCGTCCGCGTAACCATTTCCACACATCACTCACACATGCCTTTTACTCACACCACTCGCACACCCTTGAACACGCACTCCGGGACAATCACATCGGGATTCGTGTTACTACAAGGGGTCCTGGGGTTCTACGCCCCCCCCCACCAAAACCTGCATGACCCCTCCGCAATCATGCACCCGCTCGACCTCGCTGGCTTCACTGGACTCACCTGGTCGCAGTCCACTTCGAGGGAGCTTTCCTCTCCCTCTGTTCATGAGGAGGCTATCCTGATGCTCGCATCGGGTCACGAAACATTCCCATGCTCAACCCCATTGCCCCCTCCTATCTTCACCTGTGTGTGCTCCTCTTTAGTTCATTCAATCGTCCCCTCTTTTGATTCTGCGTCTCCGTACCTCGTTATATTCGTTAATTCCTGCTTTCGTCTCTTTTATTTTCGCGTCTCCTCACCTCTTTAATTTTTCCGCATCCCTCGTGTCGAGTTTATAATTTCCCCCTAATTGCCGTGGCATCGCTGTCCCCGCGACCTCACCGTCTCCATCGCGGACCGAACGCATTTTGCACTCCCCCCGACTCGGCCGTTTCCCCACGTGCAGGCGCCATTTCAATCCATTGTCCGCATCTCCTCTCTCCATGCTGCATCTCCTCTCTCCATGCCTGCATATCCTCTCTCCATGCCGCTATACCTCCTCCACCTGCTTCCTCTTCCAGCTTGCATCCATTTTGTCTTCCATCCATTGCGCATTCTTTTGTAAATCCTCATTCATTGCTCGCTTAGCATCCCACCAACTGGTTCATGTCAAGTGGCGGAGCCGATCCGCCATGATGTGTGCGGAACCGGCAGGAGTCGGGGGGGGGAATTTGAAGAGGGGGGGGTGTCATACACCACCACTGCCACTCCCACATACCCTCTGGGTTTGGCTGCGAGGATAATATCTGCATGGAGGTTCGTCCTGGCCATCGTTCCTCTAAACTCACCTGAGCCAGCTCATCTGGCTCGCCATGGTGCGATGAGAACAATTTAAGATGCTCATATTTGGTGGGACGTGGGGGGGGTTGCTCCGTACACCCTGATCTGAATCCCGTGAATTTCTCTATGGAGGCGGAGGGGCCGAATCGCACTCCTGTTCACCAATTTGTTGTAATGGTGTCCTGCAAATTTCTATGGAGGTGGAAGTGTTCGTACCCACTCTGACAACCAATTGTTGTGGCCGGGTCGGTGGCGATAACGACCACTAGGGGGAGCAGTAGGGTCTTCCACCGAAACCATGGAAGTTAGGTCGTGACTCTCGATAAGATCCGAAGGTCATGGGTCCCTAGCGGACGGGTCGCCAATTTTGACGGCGTGGGCTCGGTCAAAGCCAAATTTCCATATACCTAAGTACCCACGTCGTCAAATTAACCGGGGAAATCACACCTCGGCCGCTCTGTCCGAACCGAGTCGCAGGTACCGACTCGGATCCGGCGTAACCGAGCGGAGTTACCAGAGCCGCGCTTACTAGTTTAGGCATATTTCAATTTCGTGGTATTTTTTTGTTAAAAGCAAAAACTCACTTGATTTGTAGAAGGTATCAAAGCTTAAAAAAAATTCAGGGGGCATTTTTCTGAACAATCTAAGGGTATGAAATCCAAGATGCGTCCAAAATGGCACGGAACACAATAATGCGATATCTTCGAGAATACATGTGATACAATTACAAATGAAGTGTCAATATATTGTTGCGAATTCGCGCCCGCCGGCGTCGATCGGCCACGTGACTCGAATCGCGACGCCTCGCCCACCGGCCGGACAATTCCAGTCGTGACCTCTCGGACTAACGCCGGGAGCCAGTCACGGTGGGTTTAACCCCACCACAACCCAGTCCGGCATTCCACCCGTGCGAGGTAGGGTGAATCGCCGAAAGTCGATATACCTAAGTACCCGCACGGTAACCTACGAGGGTTGTACCCACGCACAAGTCGACTTCGGACACAAACCGCTTAAGCGCTTGTTCTGCTACAGGAAACCGCAGCGAGTTATCGCGACCTGACGGTTCCAATTTATTATCGCGGCGTCTCCGCGCCCACTACGTACCCTTTACGAAAACAAGAGGAGACCCAACGAAGGAAGGACGCAGCGAAACGGGGGAAGAATCAACAAGCAAGCACATTTATTTCACACACAACACAAGAGGCACAATATAGCACGTAATTACAGCCACAATAGCAAATGCAACATATATCAACAGAACAAAAAGAAGCAAGAGTACTACCGAATACGTGACACACACCACTTACACAATTTACTACTTATAGAGACACGGCGCCACACACACACGTTCACACAGAACCCAAAAGAAATGGAATGCGACTTCCCTGCGTTTGAGTCCTTGGCGACCGTCTCTGCCGTGGTCCGCGAGCTCTCCTCGTCCACCGACGCTTGAACCGACACCGACCGAGTCCGAACACGTAACCCGAGGCACGCGAGCAGAGGAGCGAGAGAGCCGGAAGCAGACGCGGACGAAGCACCAGACACGAACGCTCGAATAAGGGAGATCCAGAAGCTCAACCAGGAGCGAAGCACCGAAGCACACCGAAGAAGAGAGAGAGATCCTCCTACACTGCCGTCCCTTTTATACTGCCCGCGCCACGCCTCTTTCCGCCCCGACTTGGCTCACCCCTTCGAGGCGCTTCTGGAAAGCACTCGAAGCGGGGCGTTTCCTCTCGTCCCTCCACCTCCGTCTGTGGGGGCGAGGAATAATCAGGCCTGACCCTTGCCAGAGAAGGACCGCGGGAAGTTCACAGGCGGGAATGCTTGCACCTCTGTCCCGTGTCCAGCGGCGGCGATCGTCCGCGAGGGAGCGCTGGTCAACGGCGAGGGCGAGATGCGGGGTGGGCCGCTGAGAAGCGGAGACGTGTGGTGTTCGCTCAAATTAAAGAAAGAGAAAGAAAAAAACGGCTAACTGAAGAGATCGCAGCCCGAATGAATTACATTAATTCCTCTACACAAATGGGTTTGGCTAACTACACAACATGTACTTAAAAAAAATCTCACCTACGGGACACTGATGGTGTTTGCGAATTTCCACAGCCGTAACACTATGTTCTTGAGACCAGAATCTAATGGAATCATCAAATTTATGTTATATGTATGATCTACATGCAAATTCCAAAATGGCCACCGCCAGCCCGCAAAGTAGCTAATACCTTCTCCCTTGCATGCATTACAAGCCAAACAGGATTTGTAATTACAAACCAAGTATCTACTATTTAAAGACATGTATTTTCACAAAGAAGTACATAATAACAAACCAACAACAGATCTAAATAAAATAAATACTGAATACTTGTCAATACAGTGTTCAATCTCTTAAATCGTTTAAAAGGAAGATGCAAAGTCATACTGATTAAATGCCCTGGCTTTCAGTTATAGTTTTAACAATGGATTCAAGAATTCTTATTTGTGAATGTCATAGAAAGTAACACCTCAATTTCACAGTCTTCATTATCCCTGTTGGACAGTTTTGTTGTTGCAGCTGAAAACCCAGCATCCACAACTTCCATACAGGGATATTGTTCTTGCGACAGCTGCACCTTCCTTCGCATCCACGTTTGCACCCGCACTTTATGAGGTGGCAATACTGCTTCAGGAGCTGGTGGATCAAGAGCGAACTGGAGAGAATGACTTGAACCCGCATCAATTCCAACAAATGCAGTGGTGGGTGCTGGAGCACGGGTGAGTTCACAAGTTTTCTCCAAATCAGGATAGTAATGTGTCCCGACGAATGTGTAAGTCCAGTGCCAGAAGTTGTGGGAGTTTCTCCTTCGGCTGCGACGATTGAGTAGAGGAACCACGGAGCTCATTCACTTTTGTGTAAGATTTGGAGCGATACAAAAATACAGACAAAGCGTTCCAACTGAAGCATCACATCAGCGGGCAGATCAATGTCATTCCCGAGCATTGCTAGTGCATCCAGGATCTCATCATCACAAGACAGTAAATGCCTTGAAGCACGAGTCTTTGTTCTGCCAGCAAATCTACCAGACATATTGGACCTTCAGAGCATGAAAACCTAACAGTGCAGAAGCGCGCTTTGGTCCTGAGTTGTTGTATATCTCCGCACAAGAAATGTTCCTCTTCAGCCTTCCTTCTCCCATAAGGAAGGTGTGGACGTCGGTAAGTTTGGATACATGTAACAAGCAACAACAAACGTCTGTGTCTGGGGAACTGACAAACAATTCTGCTTCATTGAGAACAGTTAGAGCATGCAGTACAAGCAAATGTCTGCCTCTTATGGCTAGTGAGTGAGGACGAGTCTGGGATATCAACTCTGCCCTTGGTTGTTCCTGAGGTCACCGTAAGTTTTTCAAGTCTGTGTTGGAGCTCTTGCGGACATACAACTTTGTCAGCCAATACCGGTCAGTTCTCCTTTGTGCGGATATCTGATAAGAAGTCTTCAGGGAAAAATATTTTGGATAAGTGTTGTCTTTCACTGGTAATTGTTGACTTTCCCTGGTGCCTCTTTTCTGATCTGATTCCTGAGCGATGTTGATGTACGTGTCGAACACCATCGACCTCCTCATATTGTGCTGCCATGTTGTCAGATATCTGGAGAAAGGCATCTGCAAAGTCTTGGCAGTTTTCATTTGTTCCGTTTGCTAACTGAATTTACCACAGCCATGCCATCAATAATGATCACTCGGTGTGCTGACGATTCATCTGTTGGGTCAACATTGTATGTTCCACTTGCTGTGTCGGCACCTGCAAGGTACTTGGATGCTTGGCTTATCAGAGGCTCACTTCCAGTTTACCTCATTCTGTCAGACTTGAACTATTGTGTGGTACTGTCCAGCTTCTCAAGATGATGAAGTATTGATGCCTTATCATAGGCCAGCAGGAGGGATCCATCTGAAGCAAATAGTGATCGATGGCACCACACCAAACTCATAAGTTCCGATGCATTCTTGAGATTCAGCTCTATCCTCTCATTGGGG
>CM068962.1:32675039-32686502 GCA_035128595.1 Eptatretus atami | reverse complement strand
ATCAGCGATCAAATAATGTAAATCACGATTAAAAATTATTTTTTGATGATACGGGAGATATCTTTAATACGGAATAGGCAAACCCGAGAAGCGAACGTAGAATTCTTCTTACATTCGCTTCTGACTTTACGTATTACCTCAACATTACCTTCACAACAACAACTACACCGCCTAGAACAGGATCTCATCTGAAAAAAAAAAAGATTTCTCAACATTACCTTCACAACAACAACTACACTGCCTAGAACAGGATCTCATCTAAAAAAATTAATATTACCTCAACATTACCTTCACAACAACAACTACACCGCTAGAACAGGATCTCATCTGAAAAAAAAAAAAGATTCCTCAACATTACCTTCACAACAACTACACTGCTAGAACAGGATCTCATCTAAAAAATTAATATTACCTCAACATTACCTTCACAACAACTACACCGCCTAGAACAGGATCTCTTCTGAAAAAAAAAAATTACCTCAACATTACCTTCACAACAACACTACACCGCTAGAACAGATCTCATCTAAAAATATATATATATTACCTCAACATTACCTTCACAAGGACAAACTACACCGCCTAGAACAGGATCTCATCTGCAAAAAAAATATTACCTCAACATTACCTTCACAACAACAACTACACCGCCAAGAACAGGATCTCATCTAAAAAAATTAATACTAGATTGAACGTAGAATTCTTCTTACATTCGCTTCTGACTTTACCTACAACTTGTTCACAACTGTATACGCAATTTCCGGTTACTTCGGCCTGGATTCGGGATCAGCGATCAAATAATGTAAATCATGATAAAAATTATTTTTTGATGATGGGGAGATATCTTTATTAAAATCAGTGGAGGAAATAACACCATGTCTGATATTTGGGTCTTTCATGTCTCCGACGATCCTTTATCTCCCGGCATGCATCATTCCCCATGACAAAAACCGGAAGCAAAAAAACATGAAAAAAAAACGAAGCAAAAGGGCATAGCCAACGACACGGATTCACAATTGCCATGGTATTGTGTTGTTGTTGTTGCCTATTCCCTCATGTGCACGCGTTAAGTAATATTCACAAGATAGAAATAAAACCAATCGTGTTTATACACCGCACAGCGTTTAAAAAAAAAAAACCGGAAGCAAAAGGGTCATAGCCAACGACACGGATTCCAAATTGCCAGGGGTATTGTGTTGTTGTTGTTGTTGTTTCCTATTCTCTCATGTGTACGCGTTAAGTATGAAGCTCACTGCGTTCGCTATAAATCCAATCAACACACACACACACTTCCCGCCTGCATTACAGATCTAAATCTGCATACATAATGATTGTGGACATACAGGCCGCTGCGGCCGTATATAATCTACTGTCAGCAGGTGAATAGAAACAGGTAACATGCTCGAAACATTTTGGACACAATCTCCGTGTATGGCGTATATCCTGATCGATCTACTAAACTCTTAAAGCGACTACACGAGTTCCTACTTCGTTCGTTCCTTCTCATCCTTATTTTCGGACGGCATAAGATATACATTTTTAATTGTTTTAAATATCGATTGAAAATGGGTTCAAAGAACGACGAACCTACCGAGCACCGTCCCACTTGCAAACAACGTATTTTATCAATACACCGCCACACGGACCATCTCCAAGTACATCGCCAAACGTCACGTGGACATTTTCCAATTCGAGGAACGGTTACGAACAAGTGACGGAGATTGAAACTTCCGTTCGTATTGATCTCCTCAACACACACACACACCACACACACCACACAACACACACACACACACCACACACACACACACACGGTCGGCTGGGGAGGTGAAGGAGTATCGGGCGTGGCGAGGACGTGATCTGGCTGTGTCGTTGGACGATCGTCGGGAGAGGCTTGCGATCTTACCGGCACGGTTACACAAACTCGCCGGCTGTGTGGTGTGACCGGACTCGGGCTTCCTGTTGTGGTGGACCGGACTCGGGCTTCCTGTGTGCGTGACCGGACTCGGCTTCCTGTGTGGGGACCGCGACTCGGGCTGCCTGTGTGGTGGACCGGACGGTGACCACGGACCATGAGCGAGTGTGCGCGCGTTATATTTCCTGTTGTCGGATCGCTTTGCATTCGGTGAGAAGTGCTGCGAGCGTCGGTATTTAGATGTGGACGAGTTGTGGGGAGTGTGTATCGTCCACATGGGACGGGGCTGTGAATGTGTATGGGGGGGGGGACTATGAATTGGGGTGGTGACAGGTGGATCCATCCATGGGGGGGGGGGGTGTTGGGGACTATGAATTGGGGTGGTGACAGGTGGATCCATCCATGGGGGGGGGGGTGTGGGGACTATGAATTGGGGTGGTGACAGGTGGATCCATCCATTGGGGGGGGGGTGTTGGGGACTATGAATTGGGGTGTGACAGGTGGATCCATCCATGGGGGGGGGGTGTTGGGACTATGAATTGGGTGGTGACAGGTGGATCCATCCATGGGGGGGTGTTGGGGACTATGAATTGGGGTGGTGACAGGTGGATCCATCCATGGGGGGGGGGGGTGTTTGCGGACTATGAATTGGGGTGGTGACAGGTGGATCCATCCATGGGGACCATACTCTGTGCAGAGCGTTGGTGCTGCTTCAGCAGTCTCCTTGGTTATTGGGTACAATCCTGGATGGGTCGCCACTCCGACACAGGATATCAGCAAGCTGGCACTCATTTCGCCAATTCGGAAGGATGACGGGCAGAGTCAACCCCACCTGGTATTTATTCAACAGCCGAGGGATCCTCAGATACCAAGCCCAACTGGTGGATGACTAAGTGCAAATACTGGTATTTGCTATATTTGGGGGTTGGAGATTGTGTGGGGAAAGGAGGGTTGGGGAGTAGGTGTTTGGGAATGTTGGGAGGGCCAGAGGGAAGTGGAGAAAGGAGGTTTAGGGAATAGGAGTTTGGGAATGTGGGGATGGTCAGAGGAAGGATGAGAAAGGAGGGTTGGGGAGTAGGTGTTTGGGAATGTTGGGAGGGCCAGAGGGAAGTGGAGAAAGGAGGTTTAGGGATAGGAGTTTGGGAATGTTGGGGATGGTCAGAGGGGGATGGAGAAAGGAGGGTTGGGGAGTAGGAGTTTTGGGAATGTTGGGAGGGCCAGAGGGAGGTGGAGAAAGGAGGTTTAGGGAGTAGGAGTTTGGGAATGTGGGGTGGGGAAAGGAGGGTTGGGGAGTACGAGTTTGGGAATGTGGGGATGGTTAGAGGAGGATGGAGAAAGGAGGGTTGGGGAGTAGGAGTTTGGTAATGTGGGGGTGGAGGGTGGTGCTATTAATGTTGAGAAAAATATATCAATTGCTTTGTTCAGTTTAATATAGTTATTATTGAGGAAAACAAGTTTCTAGAAGTTAAACATTCCAAGAAACGGACAAAGAGCAGATGTGCAGTGATGGTGTTGTAGAATTGGTATCATTTTCAACATCCTTTAAATGTTCATGTAATGGTTTAGGGGTAGCCTGGTGTTGGCTTAGTGGTTAGGGTGGCAGCTTGGGATCCTAGGGTCCTGAGGAGTCATCTCAACAGTTCAGTCACCCACCCTCCATAACCCGATCCACATCGTACCGATGCCAACTTTATCCGACCAGATAATTTCATCTCATCGCCATCCCTGTGAATACCTTCCATCCAGTGCTTAACCAGCGTTTTCATCCCAGCACAGAAGCCTTCCTTCCCTTGGAGGTTTATTAACACGGTGGATGTGGCCATGTTAACCTCTTGAGCCGACACAGAACATCTCCTCCCAAGCTCTGGATTTCGTGTCCATCGTCCGTATCACCGTAAATGTAACACTAATTTGGATTTCTTCACTGCACGCCTTCTGCCATGCCCATGTCCTTGGTACAAGGTACCATTATTTTAATTCCTGGATTATAATGTGAGAAACTATATGCAAGATGTCCAGAGAGAGACATCAGTAAACATAGAGACTGTATATATGATGTAATTCCGTGATCATCGTAATCTTTCACTGAAAAATATGCAAGCACTTCTGCGACGCGACGTCCCTCGTACACTTTGAAACGGGCAAAAGCCCAAATCGTATGCAGTACTCTTACAGCACATGTGTTTGCCAATATCCAATATGTCGCATTCAAAAAACAAACAAACACACTGACCTGGCAACTGACTGACTGAATGGTTTCATCCCTTCAATATGAGTATTTGCACACAGTTGTAATGATTCTCAGGTATGTTCTTGCACGTGCGTGTCTGCAGTGCTACCAGGTGTTGTGCTGCAAGGACCCTCCTGCAAGCTGCCTGGAGTATGATATTCTGTGCATTGGACTTACCAATGCGGGAAAGAGCACGCTGCTATGCCAGTTACTTGATGAAAACACAAACAAAGTCACTCCGACTTCAGGTAGGGAATACAGATGCCATCATCTTTAACATGGATGGAGAACGTAGGTTGTATGTTGAATGGGTTTTTTTCACCATTGCAAGCATGTGTTAATGACTGTCTTTAACACCACCAATATATCTGACATCATGGAGATGAAGCTTCTAGTAGCTGAGAGGTTTGGTTGCAATAATGTTGCAGAACAAAACCAAACCAAGCAGATATGCAGTGATGGCCAAATACATTTATTTTGGTTGTACAGTGCTTATCCTCACCCGTTCCCAAAAGGTTGGAGAGGCTATTGTAATCGGTCTGTCTGCATGCTGATCTACTTTCATATAGGTCGTTCAACCTTAGATCTACAGTTATCTATATTCCCTGTTTAAGCTGTGGATTGCAAAGTGCTCTGTCTTGTTTCTTTTTCCCTCTTGGGAGGGGACAGATTGAGGCTATAAAGCAGTGGTTCTGAACCTTTTTCGATCGGCGTATCACTTGGTATCAGCATGAGGTGTCACGTACCCCCTCTCAATGGTGACTCCGTCATTTTTAGCTTACCTGGAATTTAAATTCCAGATAAGGTATTGTCATCGCACACTGTCTCTCCGTCCTTCCGTCCGTCTCCTTTTTCGACTTCTCCGACCAAACCGCTGGGCCGATCCGGCTGAAATTTGGCAGCAACATTCATCTCCTGACTGGTAACCGGAATTGCAAAGCTCGGTCCAGTCACATGACTTTAAAGGTCCCATGACACTCAAAAGTACTGAAATTGCATATATATATATATATATATGTCCTATACGAGTTTTTCATCGTGATTTCTGATCTGACAATGTTTTTTCACAATACTCATTCTGTAAAATGTAAAATAAAAATAAAACCTCTTAGGGAACGCCCCTAAAAATTCTGCAGAAATCTACTGAACGACGCGTAACCCACATGACCTCATCTCCAGAACAACAAAGGCTGCACGTAAATTACTCGGGTTGGTGGTCTACGTGATTCTATTGGCTTTCTGTGTGTTTCCACATCGATTGGTCGACTCAAACGCTTCATTCATTTCTGCTTTAAAAAAATCGAACATTTGGTTTTGAATAATGGATGACATGGACTTTGATTTGTCTGGTAGCGACAGTGAGTGTGAGAGAAATGAAGGATTTTGGTCTGAATCAGATGGAGAATTGTTGGATAACGTAGTCGCGGGAGGTGAAGTTCAGGCAGCTGGAATGAAATACGGCCTTACCAGTTTGAGCCGAAGCAGGACAAGCAGAGGAAACTGGCGATGAAATTCCCGGCGTTCATGATGATCGGGAGGACATCGAAGGAAGACTTGGCAATAACAACTGGTTAGACTAAATCCTATTGTAATTCAATAATGTAATTCGACTTGCATACTGCTCGATATCAGAAATATTTTAGTGAGGTGACGTGACGCAGCGCAGCGGCATGTTGCTCTGCGGCGATTGAATCGCAAGCAAGGCCAGCCCATGTCATCGGCCGTATCTCTCCGCGCATAAAACGAAGCAATCTCGCTGTCCGGATACTATGAAAACGTGTGCAGAACACACTTGCGACACAATTGTCTAGAGTAGTCCGATAAATCTGACGTTCTGTTGCATTTTATTTATTTTATTCCTACTGTCGTCGTGTAGCGCCAGTAGAAAACAATGAAGAAAGAGATAAAAAAGAAAAGCTACAGCATGTCAGATTTATCGGACTAGTCGGACGGACGACGGTTCATCGGACTAGTCTAGACTCTAGAGTTGACAAGTACCTTTATTAGCATGCACACAATGTATAAGTCAATGCGAAAGAGTCCCGAGGCTATGAGGCCGTGTAATAGGTCAGATAAATTTGTCTTTCATAGTTGTGCCAACATATTTTTCCCTGTTCATTTATTACGGCATTTTGGTGAAATGTTAATGAATAGCAAGCCAATGGAAGCAGTACCTTCACTTTAGAATAAACCTATGTATGTCGAGTGCAGCCATACCTGGCTTGCATGCATGTGGAATCGTACCTATCCAGCAGGCTGGTTTCAACGAACAATTCAATAAGCTGCAAAATGTGGGTGCAGGTTTTTCACATTGTTTGATTTTAAATTATCTCCTTGCGCCTTGAAATGATGCAATATTAATGTTAGTATTTTACTTGTTTGTCCCTGTAAGTTTATTTTTAATGGAAAGTTCAACAGTCACATTTAATATTTTGTGGACATGTATAGCCCTTTATTGTGCATACATGTATTGGATTTTTACACTACTACGACAAGGTAGTAAAGGGATAATAATTGCCTCGTGATTGTTGTGCATACAAGGCTCAGAAGCAGAATTTCTTTTCCACGAAACAATCACAGGAATTAAGACGATCGTGAGATAGCAAACAAATGTGCACAATGCATTTGTACGTACTTTATACGGCGCGCGATGTCTAATCAATGACTCTGAACGAGTCGCGTTCTGGAGATGACGTCAACGGTCACCTGACCTGCGGTTCGCTGAACTCCACTTTTTTGAGGTATGGGGCATAGCAAGTTGTGAAAAGCACTACAAATGTTCGAAATATTGGTCTAATTATCCCATTGTTGATTTTAAAAAAGAAACATGGGTAATTTCTTCACTAGAAGGTCAAGTTAATATATAATACCAGAAACTTTTGAGTGTCATGGGACCTTTAAGTAGGTCAAAATGGCTGACTTAGTAAATATCTTTCAAAAATCTTCTCCAGACACACCAGTCAGAATGCTACCAAATTTAGGTTACAACATTTGGACAGGGTTCAGATGTTAAATTGCAGAGGCCATGCCGATCACATGACCTGGAAATTTGTCAAAATGGCGGACTTAGTAAATGTTTGGGAACAATCATGTAAATTCCTTCAAAAAAATCTTCTTCTCCAGACCCACCAGTCAGAATGTTGCCAAATTTTGGTTACAACATTAGGTTACAACAGCCCAGATAAGCAACAGGTCCAGTGGTCCTACTTTTACACGATACTACATGTACAAACAGATTCTCTTTCGCTGGCTCTAATCAAAATGTATCTCATGTACCCCCTTATGAGGCATCACATACTCCTGGGGGTCCACGGACCCCAGTTCAGAACCACTGCTATGAAAGCAAAGGCACTTGAGATGATAGCTGATTGTCAACATCGTATACATAGCGTTGAACATTAGAAGTACAGCAACCACGACGTTAAAAGGGCTTGATGTTAACCGTTGAACTGTCAGGTTTCCAAAGCGTCGCCCAAACTGAAAGATGAGGATGTGAACTGCAGTTTGCATTTTTATTTTATGGATATTTTTTTCCCCTTGAAGATATTTTTTGGGGGGAAACTGAATGAGCATGCGTGAGTGCGCGCTGCTAATTATGCTGTTTTTTTGACCACGCCATTATATGCTGTTATGGAGGTTAAATATTTTGCTGTATTCCACCTCATTTTTGCATTTCACGTTCTCTCTCTCAGGATTTAACATCAGGGCTGTGCAGTTTGAGAAGGCTATTTTGAATGTAAAAGAACTTGGAGGTAAATTTGCCTTTTATGAAGTTCTCTCATTTCTTGACAATGTATTTTTGTTGTTGCTGTTGTTGTTTTCCAAAGAAATGGGAAGGATATGAAATTTTATGACGGGTACAGTCATGCTTTGTGCCCTTAAATGATTGCAGCAGAGATCGGTTTTTGGACATTTTCTCTTGCAATGCAACAATTTTACCTCCCCTTCTCCCCCCCCCCCCCCCCCCCCCCCCCACTCCCCCCATACTGGGGAGCAAATCCATAATCTGACAGTTTCAACATGTCTGTGTATTGGAATTTTTGTTTTCGAAATTGACGGAAAACGATGGGAAAGGTCACAGTGTGGGTAAACTGAGTAGCTTGTTTGTGTGTTTATTAATTTATTTATTTATGCAGGTGGTGAAGGTATTCGGAAGTACTGGAGCCGTTATTACCAGGGATCTCAGGGTGTGATCTTCGTGTTGGATAGTGCGTCGAATGAGGAAGACCTGGAGGAGGCACGCTTGGAGCTTCACTGTGCCTTGCAGCACCCTCAACTGTGCACCCTACCCTTCCTTATCTTCGCAAACCACCAGGACAAATTGGATGCCCGCTCAATTCCAGAGGTATTTATTTTTTCCTCCAGTAATCCAAAACAATGTTTGTGCAACAGTATTACGGTAGCGTCCGAACCGAACAAGACGGAATTTCCATAGAAACCATCCGAGACGATAGGGAAAGGGGTTTGTACATCAAGCCGCTTGCTCTCATGAGTTTTGGACAACTTCAAGAGGATATTTTCCATTACACACGCAGTCTTTGAACTGAAACCTTCAAAGAAGCGAATGTTGTCATGAAAAGAAAAAAAAAGGAGATGACTGTTCTGTTTCATGATTGATATCATCAGCACACACAGTTCTGAGAGATGACCGCACATTTCCAGTTTATCTTTGATATGCTATTTATCCCAAATCTAACGAAGCCTGGAAGTGGGGTTTACTTTCTGATTGAGCTGTGCAGGAAGCTCAAATGTTCAATTAGGTAAAGTATGTACACACTCCATACCAGGAGACCTCTCCAGTTTCGTTGGGTGCTAATGGGCATTATCAAAACAGGAATAAGGCTAATGGAGTTCCTTGTGCGTGTATTACTTGCACGACAAGGACATTGGAAGACACCAGTGTACTTTACCTGAACTACATTAGTATACAAGAGACTAATCAACACACCACATGGGATTTGAATCTGGGATCCCAGCATCATGAGCATCTGGATGCTCATCTGAGAATGCCAAGCTGGCCAACACAAATAGGAGCAATGAGCATTTGAGAGAACTTGAGTCGATAACTACAATCGTTTCTTCTTATCACTCGTTACTTTAATCCGCAACCTTTTCTTCAACTGGATATTGATTCAAGAAAAGATGAGAGTGGTTCGATTTATAATGTTTTCTGTCGCTCATTGACACTCCCTGTATGTCCTGTCCACTAGAGGGCGTTCAAACCAAGCTGCAAATACGTGTTCGCGTGTTTTTTTTTTTCCTGTGCTGCTGTTATCTGTGCAAAGCTTGCACCACATTTGGTCAGTTTTCCATTGCTTTGCTATGATGATGGTAAAAGAGAAAACACGGTCATACATCAATGTTGCTATGGTGATGCATTGATGTGATGCTGCAATGGTAGTAATAAAACAAGATTATACTTTAACATTGACGGTGGTTCATGGTACGGGAAAGGGATAAATCGGTCATCTATCTCTGAATCTCGACACCGGCTCATTCTTCCATAGCAAGCCTTTTTTTTTAAAGGAATCGATAAGTTTTCTGGCAGCCCCACTTGGCTGCCTCGGCTGACAGGATGGCCTGGAGGTACGCACACTCGGCTCTAAGTTTCTGAGGTTTGAATCTCTGCAGGGTGATTCGTCAATGTGTGTGCCGTCCCACGGATGGATGTGAAACGGGCATCCCGTCTGTCGGCATTCGATGGTGGGCGTTAAAGATCTCATGGTGTCGTTCACGATCACGAAGAGTAGGCAAGCTATCGTCGGCACCATGGCCAAATTCCACCATGGGAGGCCAAGGCAGCGTAAGGGGAGGGTATGGGAGGTGAAGGCAGCGTGAGGGGAGGGGAGGCGAAGGCAGCATAAGGGGAGGGAGGTGAAGGCGGCGTGAAGGGAGGGGAGGGGAGCGCGAAGGCAGCATGAGGGTATGGGAGGCGAAGGCAGCATGAGGGGAGGGGAGGCGAAGGTAGCATGAGGGGAGGGGAGAGGAGGCGAAGGCAGCGTGAGGGGAGGGGAGGGAAGGCGAAGGCAGCATGAGTGCAGGGGAGGAGAGGTGAAGGCAGCGTGAGGGGAGGGGGGAGGCGAACACAGCGTGAGGGGAGGGGATGGAATTGCACATTGTTAACGTGCGCATTATGCCTGGTGTTTGCTTAATGGTTAGGGTGGTGGGCTTGGGATCCTTGCATCCTGAGTTCAAATCCCCCAGCTGTTGAATTATACCAGGTGGGGTTGACTCTGCCTGTTATCCTTCTAGGTTGGCAAAATGAGTGCCAGCTTGCTGGTATCCTGTGTCGGAGTGGCGACCCGTCCAGGATTGTGTCCAATAGCCAAGGAGACTGCTGAGGGCAGCACCAACGGTCTACACAGAGTATGGTCTCAATGGATGGATGGAACGTGCGCATTCATGTCCGAGTCTCAGTTGTCGCCTTCAAGGAAGAAGCTTTGCCATCCGTCCAGGTTGGTTTTAACCCCCTGGACACAATATATATATATATATATATATATATTATATATATATATATATATATATATATATTATATATATTATGTCTGGAGACGCAATGGTTCACGAGCGGTATTTGACGATGTTGATTGTTTCAGAAGTCCAAGGAAAAGACAATGTGATAATTTTTGACCAAGTTATGAAAATGATTAACATGATGTGGTATGAGTGACAGGTTATTAGCTGCAAAATGTCGAAACCCGGTTTCGTTCAACAATTTCAAATTTGACCTTTGCATAACCTTTAAAGGTCACAAAACAATGTTGTGGACATTAAAATAAGGAAACAGGATACGTGCTATAGCTTATTGGAGTTAGTTCGTCGAAGAAGATCGAAAACCCGGTTTGATTCCACAACTTAGAAATTTGACCTTTGTGAACTTTAAAGGTCAAAGGTCAAGGATATGACCTTTGGTGCAAAACTTCCTCTGGAACATTCCAGGAACAATATAACGTCTATTAGGCTATATGGCATTTCGCACTCCTCGGATTATCCATACTTTGATGAAATCAGCGTAAAAATAAAATAAACCAATGTCACCCATAGGGTGACCCGTATCTTGCCAAAAGGTGACCACGTGTGACTTCTTTAAGGTCACACTGAGGTGAACAGAGCTGCTATCCACCAGGAGCGACTCCTTGAGGAATATCTGCCTACGAGAGATTCCGATGAGAATCGTTCTACAGAGTAACCATGAAAAATATGCGTTTGCCTCAATACGTCACCAAATGACGTCATATCTTCAAGCTTGTATATCTAGAAAGCACTCATCGAGGTGTCAATTTGAGGTACTACACGATATGGTTCCTAAAATGAA
>CM068962.1:32629947-32643409 GCA_035128595.1 Eptatretus atami | reverse complement strand
TGGCAAGCTCAAGGATGAGAGGGTAGCTGAGGAGTTTGCCAACAAGCTGAGTAGAGATTTGGGGGGTCTGGGTGCTTTGGGAGGTCCTGAAGAGTTGTGGAGTGCCTTGAAGTTACAACCGTCTTGATGTTGCCTGTGGATGTCTTGGAACTCACCGTAGGACAAAGAAGAATTTTGTCTCTCAAGGGACACTGGATACCGTTGACCAGAGTCGCAGGGCCAGGCTGAATGGCAGAGCTGAGCTGTTCAGGGAGCTGAGGCGTAAAACTGTACGTGCGCTAAGGGTGGACAAGGGAGGCCTATGTGCGAGGAACTGTGAGGGAGTAGAGCATCAACCTGTGGTCGTGATTCTCATCCTGCTTACAGGGAAATACGCATTGCGTTCATCCAAGCCCATCCCTTGGTGTACTGCAGTGAGAGCAGAGGGTGTTAGGCTCTTGACAGAGAGTCCGAAGTGAAGGCCCGCTGGGCTGGTTACTTTGAGCGGTTGTACCAGGCTGATCCACCAGCTGTCAAGTTGGACGTCAGGGGTTATTACAATCCCTGTGCTGACCCTCCAATCAACTGTGGTCCACCTTCGCTTGTGGAAACAGGCTGCGGTGAACCGGTTGAAATGGGGTAAAGCTCCAGGGATCTGTGGCATCCATGCTGAACTTCTCAAGGCTGGTGGAGATGATGCACTCGTGTCGTTGCAAGCAGTTCTGTGCTCTGCCTGGAACACAGGCATCATCCCAACTGACTGGAAGAGAGGCCTTGTTGTCCTTCTCTGGAAAGGGAAGGGTGATCGCAAAGACTGCAACAACTACCGAGGGGTGACGCTGCTCTCAGTGCGGGCAAGGTCTTTGCTCGGATAATTCTTGATCGGGTTCGCCACCATCTGCTTGAGCACCAGCATCCAGAGCAGTCAGGCTTTACACCAAAGAGGGCAACGATTGACTGTATCCTTGCTCTTCGCGTCCTCACCGAACGCAGACGAGAGTTTCGGCAGGGGCTGCTTGCAGCCAATGTTGATCTCTGTAAAGCGTTCGATTCAGTGATCGGGATGCCCTCTGGAGGATTCTTGGTCATCGTGGGTGCCACCAAACTGATCGATCTGATGTCTGAACTCTACTCTGGTACTGAGAGTGCTGTGAGATGTGGTGGTTCCCTCTCTGACTTATTTCCAGTTGTTACTGGAGTTTGTCAGGGGTGTGCACTGGCCCCCACACTTTTCAGCACTTGTATGGACTGGATTCTAGGGAGGATGTCGGAGAGATCAAGCTGTGGTGCATCGTTTGGGAATGTGAAGATCTCGGACTTGATTTTGCAGATGATGCAGTCATCTTTGCGGAGACTTTAGATATCCTTTTGGCGGCCTCGAGGTGCTGAATGAGGAGTCGGAGCTGCTGGGATTCCGGGTTTCCTGGGTCAAAACTAAGATCCAGGCTTTCAATGACATCTTGGATGCTGCTGTCCTGTCGTGTGCCTGTTTGTGGTGAGCATGTTGAGGTCATGGAGAGATTCACTTACCTTGGCAGTGATATTCATGTTTCTGCTGGCTGTGAGTCAGAGGTCAATAGACGTCTGGGTCGGGCCTGGGGAGTCATGGATTCACTGGATAATGGGGTGTGGCGCTGCCGGTACCTGTGCGGGAGGACGAAAGTCCGAGTCTTCAGGTCCTTGGTGCTTCCATTCTTGCTCTATGGATGCGAGACTTGGACCCTGACCAAGGATCTGAGATGGAGGCTTAATTCCTTTGGGACCAGGCTCTCTTCGGAGAATCCTTGGCTATCGCTGGTCGGACTTTGTGTCCAACGAGCGGTTGCTGAGAGAGACTCAAATGAGATTTGTTACCTGCATAGTCCGTGAGCATCAGCTGCGGCTGTACGGACATGTGGCTCGTTTTCCTGTTGCTGATCCTGCTCACCAGATTCTCTCAGTGAGGGAGTCTCCTGAGTGGAGGAGGCCAATGGGCCGACCACGTGCCTCGTGGTTGCAGCAGGTTGATCGGCATCTCAAGGAGATGGGGATGGCCAGGCATCTGCCTGGGCGATGGCCAGACGGAGGCCCCTGGAGTTCCGGCGGAAAGTGGATGCAGCGACGCGCTGCTCTGGTGCATGCTCCCATACCTGACCTGACCTGACCTGTAGTCGGTCTCAGATCTGATCTGATCTGGCCTGACCTGACAAGAGTCAGAGTTCGTTTGTGGGCCGATTGAACCCACCTTCTGGTCCACTCTGCGAGTACAAGGTGTCTGGCACGGCACCGGCTATTACAAGGACCTTTGAGGGCATGCTGCCATTGGCACATTGCAAAGTAGCGCGTCATTGGTTCAGGTGGTGCCGGTGGCAACACCCTGTTGACATGACGTTGCTGTGGCAGTGGCAATGTGCCACTTCATTGGCTGGTGCTGGGGAATGAATGAAGATCATTTGAAAGCCTGATGCATGGTTCTGGGGGAGATGTTAAAAGGCTGTACACTGACTCATTTGTTCTTTTTGCTCTTTACTTCTCCTCTCTTCTCGGTCCTTCTTTTATCTGTCGCTCTAAGGTCCAGGCAGTTTTCGTTTCTCTTTCTTTGAAGCTGAGTGACTCTTACTCTCTGAAACCGGGCAACAGATATCCTTAACAAATAACAATAACCTGTTATCTGTTAAGGATATGTGTTGCTTGGTTTCTGCCATTATCTCATGCACACGTTTTACACAATGTAAACGAATGTTTAACAAATTATAACAAGAAAAAGAGCAGAGATTGCAGACTCACCAGGACTTCTTTTGTGTGGCATTTGTGTATGGGTGTGTTACGTAAGAAATGAGAAATAATGAGAACTGCCACTTTACAACTGCTGGCAGCGATGACCGGGTACCAAGACATCCCGCTTTGATGCAACCCCGCTTTGATTGGACACCTGATCCTGACCCATGACGTGTGTTTTATTATTATTCATTTTTTAATTGAATTTAGAATGGGATTAAAATTAATTAAATTAAAATCAAATGGAAGACCAAATCGGTAGAGTCCTGCATTGGCGTAATCATCCATCCATCCGTTAGGACCATACTCTATGCAGAGCGTTGGTGCTGCCTAAGCAGTCTCCTTGGTTATTGGACACAATCCTGGACAGGTCGCCGTTCCGACACAGTATACCAGCATGCTGGCACTCATTTTGCCGACCTCAGAAGGATGACAGGCAGAGTTAACCCCACCTGGTATTAATGCAACAGCCGAGTGGGATTTGAACTCAGGATCCTAGGATCTCAAGCCCACCACCCTAACCCTTAAGTCAGCACCAGGCATATTGAAGAAATCAGAAGGAACCCAAACAAGGAAAAAGCAAAGATGGAGTCATCAGGAGGAAACTGGATAGGATTCGCATTTCAGCTGCTACTCCTCTACCCTCAAACCCATCCAGGCACAGCCAAGTGAGCCTTATTCAAAATATAAAAATAACAAAAATAAAAAACCAAAAAGAACCCACATCAAAAAATCAAATAATTCTGGCTGCCAGACCATGCGTCCGATCACGTTGAAATTCAAAATCTTTATTCCCCATCACTACTCGATCGTAAATGTGAAGTTTCATGTCGATTAAGCGTTTCCAGAGAAAACATTATTTAATATTTTTCTTCAATCCAGTATGGCTGCTAAACCGTGTGACCTATCGATTATTCCTTGACAAACTTCTACACCCATGGCTTGGGGAACATTCGTGTGAAGTTTCCCCTCGATCTGTCCAGCGGTTTTTATAGGTTTTGTTTTTTTATAGGTTGTATAGGTCCAGAAGAAGATTTTTTATAGGTTTTCGGGTAAATCCAAAATGGCTGCCCAACCATGTGACCTATGATGTTATGTGTGTGAACCTTTTGTTCCTCATGGATAGGTGGTCATACGTGTAAAGTTTCGCCTCTGTTCAGCCACTTCAGAGAAGATTTTTGAAGGTTTAAAAAAAAATTCTTAAACAATATGGCAACTGAATCACATGACTGATGACATCATCAATTTTTTTTCTGTTGGCCATTTTATCCTGAGATGACCCTCAAAAATTTTCATACTGATCAGATGTGGCATTCTACATATGCAATTATGACGTCATAACAAAGGCACCTATGACGTCATAAAAAAAAATCACACATTCCCCATGAGGAGTACTTGCTGTGTGCCAAATTTCTATTTTTATCCTTGGTGCGGTTTCAGAGATACAGAGGTCTAAAGTTTTTCCAACATGGCTGCCACCAACACCAGTTGACCTATGAGGTCATAATTATCATTAAAACATTCTACATGAGCAGTCACACCGAAGGTGAAAATTTCATCTCGATCCGACAAGTGGTTGTGGAGAAAAACACAAAAGTTCTGTGCGGACAAACAAACAAACGGACCCAAACACAATATCCTCTTCTTCGGCGAGGGTAACTATCTTTGGGGGAGATAAGAATTTGTTCAACATTTGTTTCAAGAAACTGGTGAGTTTTTTTTGATCTCGACTGGGAGAAGCTTTGGATCCATCCGCTCAAGTGGGATTCCCTTCAATTTGGCCATTTGTGAAGCAAATTGCTTCAGCATAGTGAGTCCCCGTCAACAGACCCAGTCGACGCGACGATATCTTATCTCCCGATGTTTTCTGAGAGAAGAGCAAATGAAGAGTGGGTGAGCGATTTCTTGAGATTTATTGCACAATATGCAGCGGATGAAATATAAATTGGATTGATCGATTCAGTTGTTTAAACTTGCTTTCGATATGACACTAAAATAAGACTGCAAGGTGCTGAGCATAAATGTTCCTTCACCAAAGCAAATAAGTGACTTGAACCTGCGCTTTCAACCCAAGCCCCCGAAGATAGCCACCCATTGCCGTAAGTACTTGACTGCCATGGAAGCTTGTTGGATTAATTGCAAAGCAACATGTCCAAGGTGTAATTTTTATAAGCCTGAGGGTGCAAGTTTGATTCAATGGAGTTCAGACATTGCTTTTAAGTTTGCTTACGACTGATTAGGGTCATGGAAAATGACTCACTTTTCACCTCGGTTAACTTTCTTACTTTTCATCAATTGCGAGTATCAAATGGGAAGTAAAATTTCACGCTTAAGTTTCTGTAATTTGAAGATTATTCAGAATTCAACACTTGCTTCCAAAATCTATACCTCTATTGATGCAAAAGAGCAGTGGAGAGGGAGAAATTTGGTGGGGGGGGATTTTGAGTGTGAATTGAGAGGAATAGGAAGGATGTAAGGGGGAGGTTTGCATTGAACACATAATCGTGGAGGGGGGTGGTTTGAAAAGTTCCACTGTTATTGTATGTAAATAGAACGGCACTTAGTGGAGCACATACCTCCTCCAGACTGAACACTTTACGTTTTGTATCCCACTGATAGGCCGGATTTCCAACAGACCTTAACCAAAATATAATCAGCTTGTTCTTGTCACCTACCCAACTCGTCATACCAGGTTTTGTCATAGTCTGTCCACAACTTTATGAAATATCGTGATATATATGTTGGTTTTATCCCCATCACTCAATGGTGAAGAGTCGCTTTAAAAATTCTCAAATCCGGATCCAGATCTTCACCAAAATCTAATCATTTCGTCCTTGTCACACACCCAACATCTCCATCAAATTTCTCCGAATCCATCCACAACTTCTTGAAATAACCTGTTCACAGACAGACAGACAGACAAATGGGTAAAAAAAATATAACCTCCGTCCACCAATGGTGTCGGGGCTACTAAGTGGATGTCCTCTTTACCAGATAACAGATTTTGCAATGTTGGGCATAAACCTGCATGACCCAGACTGTATCCTTATTGCCTGGGATGATTTGTTGCTAAACAGTTTGCCAAGGCAAGTTGACCTGGGTCACATTGAATTGCCTTTTTTTATTGTAGACTGGAAGCATTCCTCGAGTAGCTTTTGACTGATGGTGTGGAAATCCCTGGAATCAGGTCACTATTGTGTGTTGGCACAGGAGTATACTGGAGTGTTGGAAAGTGCTTACGTTGTTTTGTCTCGTGTCAGCTGTTCCTTATGTCGTGTTGATAAAGTAATAAAGAACTAGAACAGCACTTGGTCGAGTGCATACCTCCGCCAGGCTCAACATTTTCCGTTTTGTATCCCACTGATAGGCTGGATCTGGATCTAGATCCGGACCTGAAGCAAAATCTAATCCACTTGTTCTTGTCACCAACCCAACTCAACCACCTAGTTTGGTCGTAACACGTCCACAACTTTTTGAAATATCGTGCTATATATCATTTTTGGCTACATCTCTCAATGGCGAAGAATCTCGTTGAAAAATCTTATCTGGATCTGGATTTGGATCTTCACCAAAATGGAATTGATGCATCTGTCACACACCTAACCTACCCACCAAGTTTCATCTGAATCCGTCCATAATCTTTTTTGAGATATCGAGTTATACTTTATATTGTTTTTAGCCCGATCAAACAATGATGAAGAATCGCTTTAAAAATTACTGGTCTTCACAAAAATTGAATCAATTCTTCCTTGTCACACACCCAACCTGTCGACCAAGTTTCGTCCAAATCTGTCCATAACTTTTTGAGATATCATGCTTTACAGTGTATCAAAGCAAGATGTTAACGGATATTTTCAATAGTTCCCTGGAGTCAGGACAGGTACCGGAGGATTGGAGAGTAGAGTAGCAAATGTAACACCATTATTTAAAAAAAGATCCACAGGAAAATTGGGAAACTGTAGACCTGGTAGTTTGACTTCAGTTGTGGGGACGGTGTTGGAGACATTAATTAGGGACCAGATGAGGAACCATATAAAATAAATACAAACTAAATAAAGGTAGTCAGCATGGGTTTACCAAAGGTAGTTCCTGTTTAACAAATCTTTTTAGAGTTCCATGAAGCAGTGTCTGATTGGGTGGATGAGGGAAGGCAGTGGACATGATATCTAGACTTTAAGAAGGTATACGAGGTGTTTCAAAAAGTATCCAACCTTAATTTTTCTGCGTAAATAAATGAAGCTAGGGAGGCGTGGTTTGGTGCACGTATGTAGGCGATCCTAATCCGTATGCGTGAATATTTCCCGCCTGCAGAAGCTGTCAGTCGCCGACAGACCGCCGATGATGAGGAAGTGTAAGTGAGCGCCGTCGGATTTTCGTTTTTGACAAAATGATGGAAAAACTTAAACAACGCTACTGCATCAAATTTTGTGTAAAGCTTGGCGATTCCCAAGTGGAAACGATCCGGCAAGATTCAACAGGCCTTCGGGAACGAAGCAATGGGCACCACACAGATAAAACAGTGGTACAACCGCTTCAAATATGGTCGCTCGCACATCAGTGGAAAGTGAAGCACGTTCTGGTAGGCCCTCAACATCCCGAAATGAGATCGTCATTGACCAAGTGAGGACCCTGCTGATGCAGGATCATCGAATCACGATCAGAGAACTTGCAGACGAGGCGGGCGTCAGCATTGGATCCGTTCATTCATTGTGACTGAGGATTTGGGCTTAAGGAGAATCTTAGCGAAGTTCGTGCCAAAGCTGCTAACAATCGAGCAGAAGCAACTCCGTTTGGAGATCGCACAGGACATGCTGGAGACTGTGAACAGCGATCCAACTTCTTCAACACAGTGATCACTAGCAATGACACCACAGTGATCCGTCATTTTGTCAAAAACGAAATCCAACGGCGCTCACTTACACTTCCTCACTCATCGGCGGTCTGTCGGCGACTGACAGCTTCTGCAGGCGGGAAATATTCACGCATACGGATTAGGATGCCTACATACGTGCACCAAACCACGCTCCCTAGCTTCATTTGTTTACGCACGAAAAATTAAGGTTGGATACTTTTTGAACACCCCTCGTATGATAAAGTACCACATCGGAGGTTGTTAGCCAAAGTGAGGGCTGTGGAGTGGCTGATCAGGTAGCTAATTGGATTGAACAACTGGCTTAGTAATAGGAGCAAACTGGCTTAGTGTAGGAAGCAAAGAGTGGCTGTGAGTGGAGGATGTCTTGATGGGAGGATGTAAGTAGCGGGGTACCTCAGGGATCAGTACTCGGTCCATTACTATTCATTATTTACATGGTTAGTGGGGTGAAGAGTAGACTTTCCTAATTTGCAGATGACAGGGCTTGGAGGTAAGGTGGATAGCAGAGGGTGTGGTGATCAGAAACAGGAAAGTATTGTACTTGTATAGATTGGGCAAAAGACTGGCAGATAGATGATTAACCTGAGCAAGTGTAAGGTGTTGGAGATGGGAAAGAACAATGAAAATAGAGATTACAGGATGCAAGGGTTAATTTTGGAGCGTGTCACACAGGAGAAGGATCTGGGGGTGGTAAGATACCGGAGGTAAGGAGGCAGCACAGTGCCAGGCCGCTATAGATAAAGCAAATAGGGTTTTAGGTTGTTTCGGAGGGGATCATTTATAAATCAAAAGAGGTGGTGTTAAACATCGTACAGGAATTTAGTGAGGGCCACATCTAGAATATTGTGTGCAGTTTTGGTCACCACAATTCAGGAAGGGCATAGCTGCCATAGAGATGGTTCAGTGCAGGGCTACTAGATTGATTCCGGGCCTAGCTAGACTCAGCTATGAGGAGCGGCTGAAGGAGACAGGGCTTTCTACACTAGAAAGAAGACGGTTACGAGGAGATATGATGAAGATGCCTCAGATAATGGAAGGTATAAACATAATAAGTGCAGAAGAATTATTCAGCAAAGTCGACAGTGATAGGACCAGGGGCCATAGCCTGAGAGTGAGGAAGAGAAGAGTTAAGGTGTGTGTGTGCGTGCGGCGGGCGTGGTGTGTGTCCTGTACTATATTACAAATTTTGCTTTGCTTCCTGTGGTAATGGAGAGGTTGAATACGTTCTCCTGTTGGAATTTCAGTTAACCATTCCCAGGCTCACATTTTGCGGGCATGTTTATTAAGTAACAAAAATGTTTTTCTTGAGAGTGTGGCAAATGCCGCAGCGAGTTTTCCGGGCAACCGTGTGCATGGTGTGCGAGGTAGAGTGGTTTGATGTGGAGCCAGCTTTAAAATAGCTAAGCCAAAACTTTGTGGGGTGGATCTCTACCAAGGACAGGCCAGGTCAAAACAAGCCCTGCCTTCCACAGTTTGAGACCCACACAGTACTGCGGATAATGAAAGGGAAAACGTTTTGATGTCACGGTGAAATATGTGGGTTTCGTACCAAAATGCCGAAGAGAAATTTCCATCTTTTTCTTTCTTCGCCATGTGGATAATTTTCTGCTGGAATTGAATAAAGAGATGCTAATGAAAAGCTTATTGTGAACACTGCAGAGGAATAGCTTTGCTGCTCTAATTCAAGACTCCAATTGCTTTTTTCAGCACTTTGGTGAGATAGCAAAAGTAAATTGCTAACGGCAAGCATTGATGAAGCCAAACAAACTTTGACACCTGCAAAATCCCAACGGCAAACCTCTGGAGCACTGGAGTGTTGGAAAATATCCTACAGCCGAGGTGTTGTGGACTAGTAACACATGACTGCATAGTATCACATTTGAAAGCATTTTGCATTCATCCAGCAGGTGGTCAGATGACATCTGCCTCAAGAGTATGACCCTAGTCAGAGGTTATTTGATCTTTGTGGACATTAGCATGAGCTTTTAACCTCTGAATCCAAAATTATTTCCTCTACTGATGTGTTTTCTGTCTTTGGTTGTAGGTGAGGAAGTTCCTTGAGCTTGAGCCTCTTGCTTTGGGAAAGCAATGGGTGCTCCAGGGCTGCTCCTTTGAAGACCAGCCATCTATTCACAATGGTGTCACTCAATTCTTGGAACTCCTTGAGGAGGAGCAGCAGCACAGCGCAGTGCTACACAAGACGGCCATGAGCGTAACTGCCCAGTCGCGAAAGTGAACCTGGAATAGCACTTTGACGTCATCGTTCCAAGGGTGGGTGGCAGAACGAACACCTGTGCAAGCTTTGCTTGCCAATAGATCCTTGCTACCATCTCTGGATTACCGACAGAGATACATCTACCGATTGTTCACTAGCATGGAATTGTGGGTGAGAAAAAGAAGACTGGTTTTGCCTCCATGAATGTTGGTAAAAATGTTGCCTCCATTGATGAGTAGTTACGGCAGTTTAATTCCCTTCTCTCTTCCGCAATGTCCATTATTTTCCTGTGCACTCAAAGCTCGTTTGCTTCTCAAGTGTTAGACCCTTTCACGTTCCACTTGGTTTTGTCGCCTGACTTGACGCATGTGACGAGAGTTTTCTCACTTCTTAAATTCGAGCGATGTGTGCTAGTTATTATTTTTCTTTTCTTGACCTTGTCAAGCTCGCTTCTCTATGTTGGATCCTATTCTGAAATCATCAACATTTGCTTGCTCATAACTTTGATTGGTGGAGGGATGAGGTTGCCTGAGGTTTAGCGAAGTGATGCTGCGTGGCATCGGTCAAACTACCTTCCACGGTATCTGTAAAACACTCCAAGGCATTAAATATATATATATATTTTTTTTTTCTTGACATTCACAGACTTCCTTTTGTTACAAGCATCGTCTTTTATGTATAAGCTATGAAACGAGACACTATTTGCAGTACAACGCAGTAAGGTCGCACCTTTAAGTGACCTAACGTAACCACTAAAGTAAACTTATTTATAAATTACATGTTGGTTACTTATCACCCAAGTAAAGGAGGCTTGTCACAAAGACAAAATTGCATTGTTTTTCATGAAAATCGATTTCCATTGAAGTGACTCAAAACGAGCATCCATATGCTCAGTGCTTTTAGAACTCGTCAGACTCCTGATCGTCTGTATTTTGAAGTGTGTTTGTATGTGTTGTTTCTTCCTCCTCCTCCTCCTCCTCCTTTTCTTCTTCCTTTTCTTTCATCTTTTCCCATTTTTACATGGGGTCGCCACGATGGATGGTTGATCACCCTTTCCCATCTGTCAATTTCTCATTCTTCTTCCAATCCCACAACTTCTAAATCTCTCACCACCGCATCCTTCCTTCTGCTTCTTCCTGGCAATCCCATCTCCATCACTTTCCTCACCACATACTCTTTCCCTCTCCTTTTGTTTTTTTTAACATTTTTCATCATGAAAGCTTTTCACTATGAAATAATTACTGTGTAAATAATCGACCTATCTTGCCAGAAGTGATGCATATGCCCATAAAAGTAAAGGCACATTGTATAAGGTCCTGAAAGATATAGCTGCTCTTGATAAATAAATAAATAAATGTTTGATGGATTCATTGGTAGATTACACATTCGAAGCCAGCAACTTGTGTTTAGCATGTGTGAAATTTTTATTTATTAAACGGAACACCATGGGAAGGCAAGGTTTTGTATTCATCCATTGAAGACTGAACATTCGGTATTTTGTCGTATGAGTGCAAAACACAAGTTGATTTGATTGCAGGACTACCAATCTCATCACGTTTTCCCATTACACCCAGCGCATTATGCATAAAGGAAGATGACGCCTCGTCGTCGCGTCTGCATCTGCAAAAGCAAAAACTTGAGAGGTGGATGATCGTTCTTTTAGGATCGTATTGCCGCTGCGAGATTTATGGCAGGAATGCTTGGAGAGTAGAATTATTATTGTCTCAAATGAAGTCGTGCCTCAACAGCTTGAAAGTTTACAATGGGTGGGTCAGATGTCTGTGGGTTACGATTCTGTCAGTGGCTGGTACCGCAAAGGCAGTGCCAGAGCCCACGTTATTGACCGCCATTCTCATTGAAGCATTTATCCACGTTTGTGGGATTTTCTAGGTATTAAAAACATAAGGTAACAGCTCCACGTAAAGGCATTTCTTCTTGATGAGTCGGACATCTGAGAAGAATGTGATGAAGAGAAATCTGACCAAGCCCTTGCATGCAGTCGGCGTGCATTTCTGGCAAAGCCTCGTTGAAATCTTTGCAGCAGAGTAGCACCACAAGTGGAATTTTTGCACGTTTGTCTATATTGTGCTCTTAAATGAGTAGGATGACTGTTGCCGGTTTTGCACTTTAACCTTTATGAGGGTAGCTACAACTAACAATCGAAGGATGAGCAAAAACATTCCAACTGGGTTTGGATTACGATTTTATGTCTCATGCCTCTTCGTTCCTTCCAATGTAGTTTATATATATATCTGAGAAAGACACACTTTTTTGGCCTTATCGTGACACTCCTCCCTGAGTTTACATTTTATACTCTTATAAGTGAAGTTCGTGTTTTGTTTTGTTTTCTCCATCTTAAGAGCTGTGATGTGAAACCCTGTCGGTGCCAACATGGTGAGTTTGGAATGCACCTGGATGATTTTTCAGTGTAGAAACGTCAGCCTTGTACCCAGGGATTATTCGTAGGAACTAGCAGGTACCTGCGGAACTCGCATAATGTATAATGTGACTTTAAGTCCTCAATTCCCCCTCCCCAAACCAACCCCAAGTCCTCAACCCCCCCCCCACACTTTTTCAAAAGCTTAAACCCCTCTCTCCCACTCTCTGTCCTTCCCTAACCACATTATTATGCCATGCTCAACTTACCGACTCCTACCTCTTCCTGCTTTCCTACATTCCCAACTTCTCCTTTCACCCCATTCACAATATCAGTAACAGCGAGATATGTCTTGCGAGAACAGTTATCCAAACTAGTTTCAGGTCGCCGTTCACAGTTTTGTGACATATGTCCCACGGAAATTCCGTGATTGTGAGTGATTACAATCACATGAGTGATTACAGCCACCGTGAAAGCAAACTCGACCCGTTACAGCCACTGTGAAAGCAAACTCGACCGGACCCTCTTTTACAGAGAGTCTCGGAGATTTTATTGGCCTCTCTCCACGGGAAGGGGCCCTTGGTGAAAACGCACCTCGCTGTCCGCCTCTGATTGGACAGGGTCAATCATGTGATTGTGAGTAGCTGAATTGTGTTAATAAATGATCCTAAATTAATTGTCTTCTTTGTGGTGTACATTTAATTTGCGATCTCGCAAGATGACGGAATCCCGTGATATGTGATGGAGAGACAGACACAAGCATATTACGATGTAGAATTTTTAATTGCAAACCCATATAGACATGGCACCATTTCAGACAAAGAACGTTTAATTGAAATGGATATTTTTGTGCTTCATATGACGTGTGGAGAAACATGATCCATGTAATAAGCACTGAAGGTGGACACAAAATGTTTTAAATTTAAGCCTCAGGTTTATGATATCCTCCTTGGCTATATATTGTTACGGATCTGGAAACCATTTGCATTCAACATACAGATGTCCCAAAAGTCAGTTATGTCGTTAATAGTTATGTGTGTAGTCAGATCCCCTTCCTTTTGTCTAGTGGGAGAATCAAAGGCGTGCGTTGCGATTTCTTTTAGTTAGGTTATTACATCTAATAAACACCCCTTCGGCCCATCACGCTCCATCACCACCCGCTGGCTGCTCGTACCTTGACTTGCCGAGAGGGGATCTCCTGGTTCCAGTTCTCGGCTCCCACGAACGTTGTAACTCTTGTACGATGACCTTTGCGGCGCTG
>CM068962.1:32606305-32625933 GCA_035128595.1 Eptatretus atami | reverse complement strand
TGTTCCCTCTATCCTTACAAGTCTCCCAGTCCAGAAAAATACCAACTGTGTGAAGTGTTGTCAATAGCTTGGACAACTTTATCAACAAATAACAGCAATGTGTGTATAGTTGAATATTTTTGGTGAAAACCAAATTGAGATTGAGCAAAAATATGACAATTACTTAAAAACGTAATTAGGTTGGAATAAACTATTTTTTTCAAGAATCTTGAAACAGGATGTCAAAAGAGTTATTAGGCAGTTATTGCCTAAGTCTTGCTGGTCACCTCTCTTGAATATAGGAATGACCTGCATGATTTTCATTTTATTTGGAATACCATTAGCTAAAGACAAATTTAAAATGTGGGTTTAATGGGAAATCTATTTCGTGAATAACCTTCTTAAGAAGAACGTTGGTTATACGTCAGTCCGTCTATAACTTTTTGAGATATTTTGCTGTATATTGTTTTTGGCCCTATCTTATGTCTCAATGGTGACGAATCATTTCAAAAATTAAAGGAGCCGGATCCAGATCTTCCACAAATTCTAATCAATTCGTTCTTGTGGCACACCCAACTTCTCCATCAAATTTTGTCTGAATCCATCCACAACTTTTTGAGATAGCCTGTTCATAGATAGACAGACGGGTGAAAAGAACCTCCCTCCACCTTCAGTGGCGGAGGTATTAATCGTGTTTTTCAACGGAAATGGGTGTCTGATTGGATCATCAAGGCATATTTTTGTGCTTTCTATTTTAGTGTACAAAGTCGAGGCTTGTGGAGGAGCTAGACCACAGAACGAACCAGGACATAAGAGAATGCAAATACCAGTAGAAAAAAGGGGGAGGATGCACACCACCATCAGGTTAAAGAGAAAAAAATATATAATGAGAGCTAGAGCAATAAAGCAAACAGGGAAGACCAAAAGCAAGGGGGAGGAGAGAAGGACTTGCGGTGAACATGCTGGATACAGCTGCAAAGTCTCAATCACAGAAGTGGAAGGGAAGATTGTAAGAAGCAGAAATGAAACAAAAAATAAAAGCATTAAAAAAGTGTAATAATCTTTCTGTTGTTGGATCAAATTATGGTTGGTGCAATATTTGTTCCCCCCCCCCCCCCCCCCCCCATCTTGGCTGTCGAGCCTGAGTTTGATCTGTCATCCTGGTGTTTCAGAGACAGCGTGATTCATCATTGTGTGTGCCGTCCCTTGGATGGATAGGAACCTGGGTGTCCCGTCTGCCGACATTTATTGGTGCACGTTAAAAATCCCACAGTGCCTTCGCGAAGAGTAGCATTCTGGAAAAATTCCAAAATACCTCCCTGGACTGTGGGTCGCAAGTGGTATGGCCTTCCTGGAGGTTCCTTGACACTAGGTTACACTGCTGACTACTTTTAGAGTGTGGACACTGTTTGGACAGTGGCTTCTGCACTACAAACACATGAACCAGGTAGTTCACGTAGAGCATGTAAATGGCCTTCTTTGGATACGAAGAACAAACGCAAGACACATCATGGGGCTTGGAGTTTGTTCGGAATACCAACGACAACATCCGCCTTAAGGGCAGCCTTGGAAATGAAGGGAGGGTTTGCAAAGAAGATTTGGTGATGTATCAGAGCTTCATCAACACTCATATGATTTATGTATCAGATACATAACATCGACTCTCCAGCTTGTCATAAATGAGAATCTCTCGTTTTCCCCACTTTCCTAAAGCCTTGATGGCTACTCCCAGAATTAGAACAGTGCATTATTTGGACGTGCTGATGAAGATGTCTCATTGAATTATTCTCCAAAAATATATAATATTGACTCTGGGAATGCTGTGATGTTATGACTTCAGGATGATTGATTGAGGTTAACCCCATGTGATATGGAGGTCCCAACAAGTGAAATAACTCAGGCCGAGGTAGGCCTCTATTAATCACCTGCATTGTTAATATTGCAGGTATGCCGAAAGTCTGGCAATTAATGGAGGTCTGTTCTTTATTCCCCTTCAATTGGCTTTTGTAAAATTCAAGAATTGAATTTTTCAAATTTCTTGTTCATGTAATGCCAACAAAACTTCTGGTGCTTGAGGTGTGGATTCATGTGACTGATGATTGATGAAAGAAAATATATAATCGTTGTGTACAAGTGATTCCGTAGTTTTGCTTTTTTCACCAGCCCTGATTGTTTTATGCAATCGTTTGTTGTTAGCCGTTCAGCCACACACTATGAAACGTTAAGTTAGCCGATTCGTTCAGCTTGATCCGGTGACTTTCCATTGCTGCTCAAACTGCCACTTCCAGAGACCACCTTGACAATTGATAATGTCACATCTTGTTCCTATCAGCGATGGCTTGCTGACTGTAGTACCGATAGATTTTTCACACATTTTTTTTTCCTGTACATCGGACTAGCATGTGACGACCTTTCACCAGTTAACGGTGAAGATTTGACGGAGCCATCATGCGGATGAATTCAAAATATTGCTATCAATTTGACTGGAGCCACTTATCAAGGATCCCTTTTCTCGTCGGTATATCGTGTGCGAGAATCACAGTTATCTATGTAGTCTGTAGTCTTTAACAGATTATAACCCAAACTCTTCTGGAGGTATGTTGATTTGTAGAGCTACTTCCCTTTATAATGTTTGTTTATATTTACCTTCCTTGCTGAATGAGGTGCATGAGGCTGCTGAGGAAGTTTCAATGGCTGGAGGTTACAACTCTGGATGGGTCACCACTCCGACAAAGGATACTCGACTGGAGGTGCATAAATTTGTACTTTGTTCATGGTGCCAACGATACCTCACAGACTCTTCGCAAAGGACACCATGTCATCTTTAACATCCACCAACCAATTCCGACAGACGGGATGCCCGGTTTAACGTCCATTTGAGGGACACGTTGATGCCTCGCCCTGCCTGCGAGACACCAGGATGACAGTTTATAGCTGGGTCGAGATTTGAACCGAGGCTAGACAGCTCAGAGGAGAGTGTGCACACATCAAAGCCATCTCACCAGTCCTTGTTTTGTCATCTCTTTTTTTTTTTCTTCCTTTTTTTTTGTTTATACGCAGCATTCTCCGTTCGGGACATATCGTTGACACGGCATGTAAACATTCGCTGTTTCTCTCCGATATCTGATATGTATTGTGTCTGTTTGTGTAGCTCTATATTTTATCAGCTAGGTACACAGATAAGAGAAAACCACCACAACATGAAAACATCATTCATCTAAAAAAAAAAAAAAAATTCACCGTTTTCATCCAAATTCAGGAAACAGGAAATTTGTAAACACATCATCAACATCTTATCTTCATTCACCGATGTGTGAGTTTATCTTTTTTTTAAAAATTTAAATTAATTTAATTAGCCAATCTAAATAAGTGTGGATCTTGTGCTTCAGATGCTTAAAGGCCTTGATTAGATTCCATGGTTTTCACCATTCCTGAAGTTCTATTTCCTGTGTGCAATCGATATAGAAGTACATACTTGGTCACTGTAAGTGTGTAAATCATAAACCCCAAACAGTTCACAAACATCTCAAAATGTTGTTTTTATCCAAACCTTGTTACCTGTCAGAGATTGCTGAACTTGGATTGCAAGAATCAAACACAGGATTGCTTTCACTAAAGTTTGCTGTAGCTTGAAGTTTTTGACTCGTGCAACTTTCATCGTACGAAAATACCAAACGCACATTTTATAAAATTAATTTGATCTAACATTTTTTTTTTACCGGGTGCTTTGCCTAGCCACAACAGTTGTTTCCTCACGAGTGTAACGTTATGGATTAATGTGAAAACAATTGAAATTCAATCCTCTCGTCCCCCTGTAATACCCACATGGAGATTGGGTAACTTGTCGGCTTTGCCTCGGACTTGGAATCCCCGTTCATAGTTGGAATTCTGTGTCAGTCCTGACTTGACTCGAATTCCTATTACACCCTAACCCAAGGCTTTTGTGTGAGCTGGTGTACGCAGCATGTCTGAAGCTGTTCTTCCAGCTGCATTTCCCAGACTGCGGTGACACTTGTCAAAAAAAATGGGCCTCATGTTGGCAGAATTCCAGATATTGTGTCTGCAACCCTGTCAATTAGTGTGCTTTTTTTTTTGGCCTTTTGCCTTTTTGATACATGATCGAGGATTGTGGAAGAGCTGGAGCAGAATGGAAGAGAACATTGGAAAGGAGGGAACACCAACAGCAGAGTATGGGTGAGATTGAGGGTGAGATAACAGGGATAGGGAGGACACATGTGGGTGAACAAGTTGCACACAAGATGAATTAAACACAGCGAAAGGAGGAAGGGGAATGTGAGGATAAAAAAGAAAATTAGCAAAACAATCTGACAAACTACAATGAAAAGAGGTGAGGGAGAGGGGGGGATCACAATAATGGGGGAAAATGGAGTGCTTGGGAATGGGGTAATTTTGGGTAGAAGGGATCACAAGTATGGATGACCTGAGGTAGTGGCGAACAGCTGACAGAACAGCTGTCTTGAAGCCCTCAAAAGAAGAATGACAGTGAACAGACTGGGAAAGTTGGTTCCATAGGTGAGGGAAAAGGGGAACAATGAAAGTGCAGGTGAGCAGTGAGCCTGGATTTTGGGAATTTAACAAGAAGGGAGTTACCGACAGACCATGTACACCCTGCAGAAACCTGAGAGGGACATAACCAATAGAGGGCAGAGGGGCAGAGTTTGCAAGACGAAAAAGGAGGCAGTAGGATACAGAGAGGCTGCCAATCTGTCTGCGATGTGAGAATGATAGGCCTAGACACTCAGCTTGTAACGGAAGATCCGATGATTGAGGGCCTAACTTCACACGGCATCAATAAGGGCAAGGTGTGAGGCAGGTGCACCAGTCCAAAGGGGAGAGCAGTACTCCATCAACCTGTGAATGAAGGCTTTGAAGGTTGTCAAAAGTTCAGATTGGCCAAGGAAAGACCTTGTACAATGGAAGATGCCATTCAGCAGCCATCTTTGGAGGCCATCTTGAAAATATGGTCGACCAAAGAAAAATCATGGCTGTTGTTGAGGCCCAAATGTGTGAGTGAATTGTTTAGAAAATAGATGGGAGGGTTTGCCATATGGTCTTACGGAGAGACAGCGTGAGTGTGGGATTTTTCAAGGCTGAAAGACATATTCCAAGTGTTGCACCAGCTCCTCGGTCTATCAAGGTCTGCAGAGAAGGAAGAGACTGCTTCCTGCTTCTCTGAAGGATGAGAATTGACAGGGCAGAGGGTGGAATCACCAGCAAAGAGATAAGCAGGATTTTACAGGGAATCATAAAGATTGATGACAAAGATGAGGAACAAGACTGGGCACAAGCCACTGCCTTGGGGTACTCTAACATTGACAGGGAGAGGAGACTAGAGGATCCCATTAAGAGCCACACACTAAATACGGGAGTGGAGGAAGTCAGTGATCCATGTATGGAGCTGGCCTTGGATGCTGTAAACAGAGTTTGGAGATCAAGGCGGGGTACCAAACTGTATCAAATGCTCGAGATACTGTATGTCCAGAGAGACGGCCCTGACCTCATGTCTGAGATTGATGGCTTCCATCCATTGTTGGGAGAGTAGAAGCAGCATGTCCAATGAGTGACGGGGTCTGAAACCCAACTGATGATCTGAGATCATGCCGTCGGAGAAAAGGAAGGATTTGATGTCAACTGCAATGATCGATTCCATGACCTTGCTTATAATTCAAAGCAAGCTAATAGGCCTATAGTTAAGAGGAACGGTTTTTGCACCAAGTTTGTTTTGATTTGATGTCATCTTCAACGTGCTGTTTTGTTTATCCAATTAACAGGAGCTTTGAAAATATCCTAATTTATTACATAGAATCTGGATAATAAGCGTATGCGCCTATTTTTAGATTTACTGGAGCATATATGTGCTTACACATATTCAAAAGGCCACGACATGTGTTTATAATGGTAAATGTTCTTCAGTAATCATAATAGAGATTGCAAAGCTTGTTCCGGTCACGTGACTTTAAGTAGATCAAAATGGCGGACTTGGTAAATTCCTTCAAAAATCTTATTCTCCAGACCCATTAGTCAGGATGCTATCAAATTTGGGTTCCAACATTAGGCTAGGGTGGGGATGTTAAATTGCGGAAGTCATGCCGATCACTTGACCGGAAGTGTGTCAAAATGGCCGACTAGGTCAATTTTGGGGAAAATCAAGTAAATTCCTTCGAAATTCTCCCTCTCCAGACCCACTAGTCAGGATGCTATTAAATTTGGGTTACAACATTAGAGACTAAGGGTGGGGATGTTAAATTGCGGAAGTCATGCCGATCACTTGACCGGAAGTGTGTCAAAATGGCCGACTAGGTCAATTTTGGGAAAATCGAGTAAATTCCTTCAAAATTCTCCCTCTCCAGACCACTAGCAGGATGCTATTAAATTTGGGTTACAACATTAGGCCAGGGTGGGATGTTAAATTGTGGAAGTCATGCCGATCACTTGACCGGAAGTGTGTCAAAATGGCCGACTAGGTCAATTTTGGGAAAATGAGTAAATTCCTTCAAAATTCTCCCTCTCCAGACCCACTAGTCAGGATGCTATTAAATTTGGGTCCAACATTAGGCTAGAGTGGGGATGTTAAATTGCGGAAGTCATGCCGATCACTTGACCGGAAGTGTGTCAAAATGGCGATTGGTCAATTTTGGGGAAAATTGAGTAAATTCCTTCAAAATTCTCCTCTCCAGACCCACTAGTCAAGTGCTATTAAATTTGGGTTACAACATTAGGCTAGGGTGGGGATGTTAAATTGTGGAAGTCATGCCGATCACTTGACCGGAAGTGTCAAAATGGCCGACTAGGTCAATTTTGGGGAAAATCGAGTAAATTCCTTCAAAATTCTCCCTCTCCAGACCCACTAGTCAGGATGCTATTAAATTTGGGTTACAACATTAGGCCAGGGTGGGGATGTTAAATTGCGGAAGTCATGCGATCACTTGACCGGAAGTGTCAAAATGGCCGACTAGGTCAATTTTTGGGAAAATCGAGTAAATTCCTTCAAATTCTCCCTCTCCAGACCCACTAGTCAGGATGCTATCAAATTTGTTCACATTAAGGCAGTGTTGGGATGTTTAATTGCGGAGGTCATGCTGATCACGTGACCGGAAGTGTGTCAAAATGGCGGCCTTTGTTAATTTTGGGGACAATGGAATAAATTCCTTCAAAATTCTTCCTCTCCAGAGCCACCAGTAAGGATGCTGCCAAATTTGGGTTACAACATTAGGCCAGGGCCCAGATAAACTACAGGCCCAGTTGGCCCTATTTTTATCCCCCGCCGCGTGGCGGAAGGGGGATATTGTTGTCACCCAGGTCGTCCGGCTGTCCGTCCGTCCGTCCATCCGTCCGTCAACATTTATAGCTGTGAGTGCGATAACTCATAAACTGTTCGCCATATCGATTTGAAATTTGGGTCACACATGTACCACCTGAAAAGGAAGAACCCTATTGATTTTGGGCGTGGCCGGATCCAAGATGGCCGACTGGGGCGGCCATGTTGAAAAAAATGTTTTTTGTAATAAATGGAAAACCGCTTATCTGATTTCAATTATTTTTGGTCACTACGTTCCTCACCCCTGGGGAACTTTTTCGAGATGATGACCAAATGGTGTCTTGTTTCCAATTCACCTCCCTCATTATCTGGAATATGTATGACCTTTTTCATTCAATGGTGGGGGGTTCCCCATCTCTGATGGTATATTTATTTATTACTTTGACACAGTTGAGTTCAGGTTCAAATGTATATCAAGCTGTTGCTGGTTGATTGATTCAAAGCCTTCCAGACCAAACATTGAATTCCAGAAATGTACTATGATTTTGTCGTGGATCTCTGACTCATCAGAGCACATTGAAGTTGAGATGCACAATGGTAGGTTCCCCTTAATTAAAGTGCAATGACGAGAATGGTGATTAAATATTTTTTTTATATCAGTCATCTTTTATTGTCATCTTCCACTTTTAAATATGCTTTGGCTTCCTTTTAATGCTTTTGAGTCGTGTAACTTTCAACATACGAAAATAACGCACATTTTATAAAATTAAGTTGATCCAAAATTATTATTATTATTATTGTTATTATTTTTTGATCCAAGTTAAGCCAACACCAGGCTATGATGTGACATGCCTGTGCTTATCATGAAATGTACGAGATTTTGATGTAATTTTGCATTGTGGAATATTTTGTTGACAAATACTGTATTCTGATTCTGATGTTACAGAATCCTCTGTTACAGAGCGTTGGTGCTGCCAAAGCAGTTTCTTGGCAAGGGTTAGGATGCTTTGCCTTTAGAGCAGTAGTCGAGGCAAGAATTTGTAATTTCTTCCATGGTGCCGGCGATAGCTCACATCCTCTTCGCGAAGGACATGTGGGATGTTTACCGTACACCAACTGGGGCCAGCAGATGGGACGAGACGTCCAGTTGAACGTCGATCCGAGGGACAGCACCCACATTGATGAATCACCGTGCCTGTAAAACACCGGGACGACAATTTATAGCTTGGTCAGGATTCGAACCCAGGTTAGACGGCTTACATTGTGCATACCTCTAAGGTCTAAGCCATCCTGTTAGCCAAAATACTGTATATAACATCCAATTATGTCTGATACACAATAACTATCCGAGGTGTTGAAAAACTCCTTCGAACAAAATGCTCACAATAGTTGAAAACATGACTTTTAAAATAATTATTTTTCAATATGTAGTTAATTCACGTAAATATCCAGAAGATACTTTTCTTACAAATTTATTAGCTTTACATAAACTTATATTTTGAAAACGTTGGCTGTCTTGGACGAAAGTGAGTATCGTTCTGGTAACCTTTTGAATGCCACACGTGCCTTCTGCTGGCCACAATATACACAGCTGTATTAAATAATGGTAGTGACTTTCCTAAATTCACTTTTCTTTTTCTCTACAAGAGCGAAGCTTATGGAAGAGCAAGGATAAATTGACAGTTGAGTAGCAGGGCAACAATTGGGCACAAGCAACAAAAGAACAGAGGAGAGGAAACACTGAAATGACCAAGAGGGTTGGGTTTGGAAAGGTTCATGGGGGTAATAAAGATCATTGGTCAAGATGGGGGATGACATGAGGTGGTGGTGGTGCACTGCCTTCTTGAAGCCTTGGAGGGAATAATGGGAATGGATGGCCTCTGGATGACAGTTCCGTAGGCTGGAGAAGTGAGGAACAATGGAGTTGAGGTGGCAGTCAGCCTGGATTTTTGGAAGTTTCACCAGAAGGGGGTTATTGGAAGAACGCATGCATCCTGCAGTTGTTTGGGAGAGTCGGAGAATGGAGAGAGCAGAGGGAGCAATGTTGGAGAATATATGGTAAAAGACAGCACCCACCGACCTGCCTATGATGCGAAAGCAACAGACCTGGCTCTTTGGCCTAATCACAGGAGATTCCATAAATGTTGAGATCTTTAGATTCCACAGAATACATGAGAGACAGATGTGATGCTGGGGCGTCAGCCCAAAGGGGAAAGTAGTATTCCATTGATTGTCAAAGGCCTTGTAGACTATCAGCAATTCTCATTTTCTAATTAATGAATTGGACCAAACAACAGTCAAGTGACCATTTATGCAAATTTCCATTGTATAGTTGCAGCAAAATTACTTCTTTTTTTTTTCTTTTTTCATTTTTAACAGTGAAAGAGTGTGTAATGGAAAAAAAAGAGTGGAAAGTGACTCCATTGAAAACGTTATGATCTAAATTCTTAAGTTTCGTTGTTGGACACGGACGTTAAACTGGGTGTTCCATCTGCCGGCATTAGTTGGTGGACGTTAAAGATCCCACGGTGTCCGTCACAAAGAGGAGGTGAGCTATCGCTGGCACTTTGAAAAAAATTACAAATTCCTGCCTTAACCTACAGGGGGCACTGCATCAGCGGCATAGCTGTGCACTCAGCCAATGATGCTACCCCCCAGCCTTGTGTTGCATCGTAAAGAAAAAGAATGTTGTTGCAACCGCTGTGGATATTTGAATTTCCATTGCAGAGGTAAAATGGACTGGACTTTATCAAACTGAATGAAAGGTCTTTATTCCTTTTATAGCTTGGTGATGGCTTAACGGTTAAGGCACTTAGCTTAGGATCTTAAAGTCCTGAACAGGACCCGGATTTAGGGGCAGGCGACTCAGGCGACCGCCTGGGGTGCCTGGCTCGGTGGGATGGGCTGGGGGGGGGGGGACTGCTGGGCTTGGGAGGCGCCTGCTACAAAAAATACAAGAAGGAATAGTTTAAGGGTGAAGAATACACAGCACTAACCACTCACTATTCCTTGATGAGACCCTCTCATCGACATCACACTCAGCACACATGTACACAATCACACATACATACTCAAACTGCCGACAAGTCCTGCCAATGTCCCTGTAAACCCCCATCTGCAATGCGTCCAGGTACCTTTCTCACTCCAATTTGAACCGATATGCTGTCTCTGCTGCCACTGTTTTCCAGGGAGACCATTCTTTCATCTCTCGGTGGCAAAACAACACTAGGTGGGTCGACTCAGCCTGTCATCCTTTTGAGATTGGCAAATTGAGTACCAGCGTGCTGGGGATGAGGGAGGTGAGTCGAGTGAGTCTCCTGTGTCGGAGTGATGACCTGTCCAAGATTCTAACCCCTATCCAATGAAACTGCCTCCGCAGCCTTATGTGTGAAGAGGATCGTACCATGCTTTTATTACCTCAAAGCCGTACGAATTAATGGTACCTGGCACGTCAACAAAACAGACGTAAGTTCCATTTAACATGGTCTGTAGAAGTAAATGTAGTAAAGACTTGGTTGACATTCACATCGTTTATATGAAGACATTTGTACATGTAAGACAAGTCTGTTTGTACGTTATTTAATATGGCGGCTTACTGTAGTTGTGCTGGAGTATTGAAAACTAATAGCAGCCCTGCACTGACGATTATTAAGTCTATGCATCCAGACCAGACAGGTGCACACATCACACCAATGATAACGTTCAAGTTAGTTGTTCTCTTATATATTGGGGTCATACATTAAGAGCTATCAATAATGGAAGGTTTTTTTCCTTCACATTATCAAGATTAGCATGTTGAGCTGAGGCCTGACCAGCATTGTTAAATTGATTATTGATTGGGCCTCTGCAGAGCAGGTATCCAAGAGAGTTTTTCGAGCACCTTCAAGGCAAGCATGCAATCCACTAGATGGTTTACAATTGCCATCTCAACAGGAAGCAAGACGGGAATTTGGCCAGAATACCAAGACACAATGGCCTACTCTTTCTGAAAGAGGCAATGGCATCTATTCGAGTCTCCTGCGTCGGAGTGGCGACCCGTCCAAGATTGTGCCCAATAGCCCAGGAGACTGCTTCGGCAGCAACTGACGCTCTGTGCAGAGTATGGTCCCAATGGATGGAATGGCATCTGAAATCCACAAGCGAATGTTACCATATGTGGCAGCTGGCTCATTATCCCGTCCCAAAGCACGGTCCACTTTGTGTTGCAGAGCCGTGCATGTGGAGTGCCAGAATTACAGTTTGGGGTCAGATCCCATTCTTTCGGCAATCGAGCCCAGACTCAGTGGCTCAAAGGCGGGTACCTTACATCGGAGCTATCCGATCAATCAAGTTAATAGCATGGGACTTTCAGAATAATAATAATAATAATAAATAATATATTGCCAAAGTACTTGATGTGATCTCATTGTTCCAATTGCTTTGCAATTTGTGGTTTTCCTGGAAATTGATTTTTGAGTAAAGGGATGGGGAGGTGGGAGGAGCTGGGTCAGTGAATCACAGTGCTGGCACAGTAGGATGGGTCCTCAAATGTTTTCAAAAAGGGCAAGGGGCTCTTGCCAAAGTACACAAACTCCCCAGAAGCTGTCGCTGTCCTTCCTGTTTGCTCATTCCACTGGCGCAAAGGATGAAGGCCCAAACAGACTGTTGGGCCTGTGGGGTTGCATGACCCCTCTACTTTACATCACTCCTAGTGCAAATAGCCACAGCATCACAGCTGCTGCAACGTATCAAGCAACACCTGGAAGGGCTTTAGTCTCGTACAAACAACACTCCTCCCAGAACCCCCCTCTGCGAGACCTCCCAAAAGCCCTCCCATAACTCCTTTGAAATGTACTTCAAAAAATTTATTGCAGAATCTCCCTCTCTTATAACTTGCCAGACGAGTATCGTGAACCTTTCAACAAAGGTTCATAAAAGCATTTCCTAGATATTTTATCAACATTGATATTAAACTTGTGTACTACTCAAAATATACATTAGGTGCGTGTCCAGACTATAAAAAGCTGACATCTCCTGTTTAGAAAATAAAAATAAAAATTCCCCCTAGTTTTATGGGGTTTTTTTTGCTGAAAATTGACCATCATTTGAATGTCCTGCTTCATTGTTAGGTCGCTGACCTCCTGAACAACTCTTTACATCAAGACAAATCAACAGATCTCTTACTTAATGGTTCTAGACAAAATCTCTAAAGCATCCTCGATACAGCGAATTATATCAAAATACTAAAAATGTGTGTTGCGGAGCGGCAACCACGATGGCGAGTCAAACGTGTACCTCGAGTATGTTTCCGAATGAAACATCCTGTTGAACAGAATCGTTTGTGTGCCCGAACAGCACACAGATGGACTTGTCGTACACTCGGAGGAGGTGCGCTTGCATTTGAGCCGTCTCATCTTGGTCTGATTCCCAACCCGACTATAAACTGTCAGATTGGTGCTTTGCAGGCAAGGGTGTTGCGCGTGCTGTGCTACCTTTGTGTGGTTTTTTTTGCAACCTTTGTGTTTTATTTATTTATTTTATCTACTTGATCGCAAATAATTGCTCAATGACAACAGGATCTTCATTCATATGTATGCAGGATCTACTGTACTTGCAGGTTGAGGTTGTATCAATCATACAGTTGTAAATGTAAGGCAGCTGGTGGGTTTTCATTTCCTCATCATGGATATTAGTAAAAAAAATTTTTATTAGTATTATCATTTTTTGTCAATATTTAGCATGTTAAGAGAAAAGTGGGGTTAAGCAATTGGTTCATGTCCATCCATGCATCTGATCAGTTTGTAATCGTCAGTTTATGATCGAGAAACAGCTTATTTAAATCAAATGCTATCTTTTGAACATGAATTGGAAGCCAAGTGTGCCGCTTTCCTATATTTTAGCTCTGAATTTGCCCCGATCATACATGCACACAGAGGAGTGAGATAATTTTTGTTTACGCCGTCTGTCTGATGGCAGTGAAACAAAATTGGAAATCATTCTAAACAGGAAACCCACTGTTTTTAAGGACTTTATAAAGGACATATACAACAGCCGTGCAGAACTAGTGTAACGTGTTAGATAGGATGATGTAATAGATACTGGGGAAAATGGCGGTAAAACCCGGAATTAATTAATTTATACACCTTTAAACCTTGATTATAAATTGAATTATATACTTGTAGATTGTAGATCACAAATTGACTTCATAACACTTCCCAGAACCACGCGATATAGCGACATTAGAGGGCTTGGCGTGTGCATCAGGGTAAAGTGGAGGCCGCCATAATGGCTACGTATCATGATGATTGTTGCCGAATTCAATGGTGATCAATAAAGCCCCAATTTCCTAAACTGCGACTCAACATCATCATATTCCAGTGTATAAGGGTGGTTGTTGTGTAAGACTGCTTCAGTAGCGCTAAACTTCCAGATTTTTTTTTAAACGATCTTTAAAATAACTCTTTTATTAAACTTGAAGTACAGGAGGGTCTTGCCATTTGTGGGTTTCCCCTTTATGGATTCGCTCTCTCATGATGAATTTATTGAGGCAAGGTTTGCGGATTGCGGTCATTGCGCTCGAATAATTGGGGGTTCACTTAATTCACCTCATTAACATGGGCCGTCAACACAATTTCGGCTTGTAATTGTGCTCAAAGGTCTTGTGGCTATTAACATTGTATAAACAGCAACTAACATCAGTATCTGTACGAACAAAAACATATGGAGAATGTGAGTTTGTGAATGCAGCTCCCATGCTTTGGAACGCCCTTGTGGAAAGGGGTGGGAGGAGGGATGGGATGAGATGTGATGGGATGGGATGGGATGGGAGTCCGGAGGGGAGGGTGGTGGGAGGTGGCAGGGGAAGGGGTGGGATGAGAGAGGGAAGTGGTGGGAGGAGGGAGGCAACGCCGGGTACTTTTGCTCACAGAATAAATTTGAATAAATAAAGTCTTGATTGTTTTAAGAATAAAAGCAAGATTCACTGATTCGAGACTGTCCACTAATAGTCCAGCAGCCAACTAGCTTAACCTGGAAGTGGAGTATATACAATGTTTTTGGATTGATTTGGGTCACTGAGTCCATAAATAATAAGAATCCGCTTGATGACACCGTCACCTTTGGGCATTTTTCTAATTTGCATAAAACCATGATGGCCCCTAGTGTTCTATTGAATATACTATAATTAAGATATCTGGCTTCTAGAAGGGATTTTAAAACAATCTAAAATGTTTTAACGGGGCTTTAAGACATTAGGAACCCAATGGAATAACTATTATTATGATTTGACAACTCCTTCATTTTGCCTACATCGATGTTCAACGACTCGGGTGACATGAGAACGGGAAAGGCTAAGGCACAGTTGAAGAAGCAACTACAAGTTGAGATGTCATCAAGAATCGTATTACCCAAAGTCAAATGTAGGGTGCTAGATGGTTGAGCTGTCCCTGGGTGATACACTGGCCAGCGAATGGGACAGTCCGCGACTTTGTTGTGAACTTCAAACAGTACATCCAACATAAACTTACTTCTAGCGATGTCTATCTCGTGTTCGACAGGTACCAGGATTTCAGTACCAAGAGTACGACCAGATGCAATAGAACAACAGAAGCAAGCAGAGTACATCGACTGGCTCTAGATACACCTCTACCCCCACAGAAAGTTGTCCTGACAGTGTCAGAAAATAAATCACAGCTGATGGAAATTATCTGTGAAGAGCTGACCAGAGACACTACCTTCCATCGAGACTACACAATGACCCACAAACTTATCATCACTAGCAGTAATAACACACCTGTTGAAATAAGTTATGGGGAGTGGTGATCCACGCGGAAGACATGTCTACATCTCATGAAGAGGCAGACTGCATCATTGTTCAACAAGCAGTAACAGTTGCCACTGAATGCCAAGTAGGCGTGTCAGTGATGCAGATGACACCGACGTCTTCATCATTCTGCTTCACCACTACTTTGAGCGACAGTTAACCAGTCACATGATCATGGAATCGCCGATTCATGGTAGAACCGTTATTGACATACAAGCTACTGTTAAACAACAGCAGAGCATAGTAGATGGACTGTTGTCTATGCACGCCCTATCGGGTTGTGATACATGTGCATGCTATTTCGGTATTGGTAAAGTCACGGTACTGAAAGTACTGCGAGAAGGCTACTCTTGTCACTTTTGGGTGACATTCATGCATTGTTACCAGATATAACAAGACAGGCATCCAAGTTTGTGGCCGCAAGCTATGGACACAAGGACTGTAGCAGTATGTCTGAGGCAAGGAAGAAGTCATGGGCCACAAAGGTTGGAAAGGGCACCACAGCCATACCAAAGCTGAAGTCTCTACCTCCCACAACAGAAGCATTTCTGGAAAATGTCAAACGGGCACACCTGCAGGCAGCTGTGTGGAAACGCTTTGGATCTAGACCCTCCTCGCTAGATCCAACAGAACATGGATATTCGTGACGCACAGTTCCAAGACTATGTTGCCTAAATCGATACATGAAGACTTGTCGCTTGCTCCACAAGAGATTCTGAAACTGATTCGCTGCTCTTGTGAAAGTGAAAGACCTTGCAAATCAGGAAGATGTGGATGTGTGAGTGGTAAACTACCGTGCACTGTATTTTGCGGATGTCATGCTGAGGACTGTCATAACAAACTGACTAAATGTGATGTAGCCTCTGAGCAGATGACGATGATGACAATTAGACATAAAGGTATTAATGTCAACACAGACAAATGAGAGGAACACCTGTTGATAACTGTGTACAATGTCATGTACTATAAACTCTAATATCGCAGTAGTTAAAGGAGAAGGAATGTGAACGATTTCTTTATGCGCCATGGCTTGCTCAGCATAGACACTACTAGAACATTATGACTTTTCAGTCACTTTATTCTATATAATGGATATCTGAAATTAGTTTACTTTATGACCCTGGTGTCTGTCAGCTTAAATATATTCTAACGTATACGTCAATGACAAACTACTAATATTATATTGAAGGTGTTCAATGATATTGTCACCATTTAGATCAATCAAGCATGTCATTCAAAAGTACAGCAAAATGTTCACAGATTGACAACGGCCATATTGGAATATGCAAATGAAGGTAATATATTTAAATTGTAATATAGATGTATTATATGGGACCTCTATTTTCTTAAAACACTAAAACAAATCATTTAAAATGTATCCAAAATTGTATCCAGAATGTGGTGACTAAAACCGGTCTCCCGAGAGGTTTGACGGCGCGCTTCTTGGATTTATGCAAATGAAGGAGTTGTCAAATCATAATAAAAGTTATTCCATTGGGTTCCTAATGTCTTAAAGCCCCGTTAAAACATTTTAGATTGTTTTAAATCCCTTCTAGAAGCCGAGATATCTTAATTATAGTATATTCAATAGAACACTGGCAGCAATCTTGGTTTTATGCAAATTAGAAAAAATGCCCAACGGTGACAGGGTGTCATCAAGCGGATTGTTAATATTTATGGTCTCAGTGACTCAAATCAATCAAAAAACATTGTTTTTACTGTACTTCCAGGTATACCCCTAAAATCCCATTTGGCTGCCAGACTATAACTACCCATCTTTGAAATCTTGATTTGGTTCGTCATCCCCATGCTTTAAAAAAACAAACAAACAGGGGGCTGTTGTAATTGGCTCCGTCTGTCTGTCATGCTATCTCGTCCTAAACGGTTGTGCAGAAATTCACCAAACTTGGCAGTTAAGATTACCACATAGCAAGAAGGTGTAAGAGCAGTGTCACTTTGGCCCCGTCCACTGGTACGGGGTCAAAAGGTCAAATACCAAAAAATGCAATTACGGGCACATTTTAAAACATTTTTCAATGAAACTGTACTGTATATGCAATCAACATTGGGGGACGCATGAAATATGAAAGGAATTCTTGGATTCGGTCCCCGGTTCATGCTCCAGGGGGTGGGCTCTTCGGGTCAGAGGGGTCAAAAAGGGGAAAATTAAATTCAACTCAAAATTTGATATTGGGTCAATCAATGCTGGCGGAACCTTTTGCCTGATTCACTTTGCTTTCGGTGGGAAGCGTGGGAATTTGCGATGGCGTACCATGCGTCGACTTCGCTCTGGTCGAGTTTTGTGCAAGTAAGTTAATTTGAACTGCACACTTACAAACAATTCGGTCTCTTGTATGTCACCTTTCCTCGAAAGTGCATTGGAATTTTGCAGCAAGTGTAATGTAGTTATTATTATTATTATTACGGCCCTTGCATTTGTTTGAGAGTTGGACTTGCGGCCCTTATAATTAGCATTGTTTGTCCAATCACTGATTTTGAACTTACTTTGGGTAAAACCACTGCAATCATGTTCTCACATTTAACAAAGCCACCAAAGAGTAAAAAATTGTTTCAAAAGCGGAAGAAAAAAGGTGAGCAAACATTTGTGAATTCTCTCAGTTAAACCGTAAATGAACTTTTGCCAAAGCAATAAGTTTTGGAAAAACAGTGCACGGTTGCTGTGATGACGTTAGAAAGCAAACCTTTGGAGACTCTATCCATGTGTGTTATGTCACAATGAGGCAGAATCGCTAGCCACTGACAAAGTTGAGAGAAAACAATAATACACTGGGAAATCAAAATTCCAAGGGTGATGCAGAGGACACCACATTCCAGATGGTGTTTGGAGGACTTGAGAGCATTGTTATCACTGTAGAGAAGAGAGATGGATTCACCACATGTATTTCAAAGCAAGAGAAATCCATTAGTTCATTGGAAGTAATGGTGGAATAATTAGAGAAACTACAGGACATTCTGGATCTACAGCACTAACATTATTGGCATCTCCCGCAATAAGGCCGAAGCACGAGGCCTGTTGCTCTCACGTCCCAGACAGATCGGTGGCCTCTGTTTTTGTACCGCCTTTCCTCGAACCCTTCCTGTCTCCTCTAGGACACGTGTTCTTACAATAACCCCTTCCTGGTTAAACTCCCCAAAATCCCAAAAAGTGAAATGTTGTCACTTTCCGGGGTAGGCTGGGTACCAGTGGCATCACAACAATGGCACCGCATTCCTCACCGCACTCAGCGGGGCATTTCCTAAGAAGGAATTTCCTCTTCCCCATGGATGCCAACCAATGGGGGTTGTCTGTGCTGTTAACCTCTTAAATGCTGAATCTCAAGCAAGGAAGCAGCACACGCCATTTTTAAGTGTTTGTTTTGACTCGGCCAGGGTTTGAACCCCCGGAAGCGGACGCTCTAACCATCACACCACCGACTCTCTTTCCCCTTATTCTTCCTTGAACCTCGATTTTGGATTAAAATCTCAAGCAGCATCCATAGTGAGGCTTAGATCATTCCAGTCGGTTGCATTGCGCTCAAGTGTCCACATGCATGACCGAGCTCCAACATACGAAGAGCCTGAAACTGAGCCATTTCTTGTTGGAACTCACACCTGATGTTACATGTGAAAACTAAAAGTTAATCAACAATCAACATAGACTATATGGTTCTTGAACGATTTGATTCTGAAGTTATCTAAATGACATCCAACGCAGGTTTAATAAATTCTCATTTAAATAAATGACATGCTACCATGAAGTGGTAAAAGATTGCTGCCTATGTTGTGTAATGTTATGAAGTGGTAGACACCTAATTTTTTTTTTATTTTTTTAAAGAGCTGAAATTGAGCTGAAGTCTCATTCCAGTATGTACAACCCATGACAACAACTAAACCATATTTGTGTTCTGTTCAGGGGCGGGTTTCGGGAAGGACCAACGGGACAGGGCCCCAACTCCGGGGGCCACGAAAAACATACGATACATTAATTTATTTATAAAGCTAGTATTATTTATTCCCTTGTTGATTTAAAGGTATCAGAGCCAGGGAAGTGCTATATGGGGTCACATCTGCTATGTGAGGCTGGCAATTCGACTTTCCCCATCCAGTTGTTGATAAATTTGTGTTCACGTTCCATCAAAATCACTTCATCAATTCGATATATCACTTTATTAAGCTCTAACTGATAAGGTGGACGGAGGTGATGTTTTTCACCCCCGTCTGTTTGTTTGTGAACAAAATATCTCAAAACGTTGTGAACGGATTCGGACGAAATTTGGTGGAGAGTTTGTGTATACGACAAGGACGAAATGATTCGATTTTGGTGAAGATCCGGATCCGGATCCAGATCCGATAATTTTTTTAAAATGATTCTTCACCATTATATGCCTGGTGTTGGCTCAATGGTAAGGGTGCTGGGCTTGGGATCCTTGGGTCCTGAATTGATATCCCGCTCAGCTGTTGAATTAACACCAGGTGGGGTTAACTCGGCCTGTCATCCTTTCGAGGTCGGCAAATTGAGTGCCAGCTTGCTGGTATCCTGTGTCGGAGTGGCGACCCGTCCAGGATTGT
>CM068962.1:32572956-32596159 GCA_035128595.1 Eptatretus atami | reverse complement strand
TCTGAAAAACCACAGGTGGGACGGACGGATGGACTGACAGAGAGCAAACCTGCAGTCCCCTCTGGTGAAACTGGTAGGGGACTAATCAAGTATAGAGTACGGATAAACCTCGTGAGTTGGCATGCCATGTAGGAGATTTCTCCTCAATTGTCCCGATGATTTATCTGTAAAAAATAAAAGGACGTCACAAGATGACGTGAGGATAACTACACCCAGTTATCAGGGAAGTTGTCATTTTCGGATTCCGGCGTCATTTTTCAGTCATGGCTGTGTTTGGCTAATTGTTTTTTTAAGAGTACAGAATTTGTTTGACATCTCTTCCATGAGCCTTAGACCATATTAAACCATTGTTGGTGTCAAAGCCACCCAATGCTCGCCTGTTTATACATTTATCGTTTTTAAAAGACGTCTAATAATTTAATATTTTTTATAATTCTCTAACAATTTTTTTTGGGGGGGGGGGGGGGTTGGAAATCACTTAAAACATGTAGAAATGCAAAAAAAAAAACTTTTTTTTCTCTTAAATTTTTTTTGGGGGGTGGGGGTTGGAAATCACTTAAAACATGTAGAAATGCAAAAAAAAAATTTTTTTTCTCTAAATTTTTTTTTTGGGGGGGGGGGGTTGGAAATCACTTAAAACATGTAGAAATGCAAAAAAAAAAAATTCTCTTACTTTTTGGGGGAGGGGGGGGACCAAGTCCAAAATATAATGGCATGATCCTTGGACCATACCTAACCCCCCCACCAAGTTTCGTCGAAATCCGTCGGGGAGTTTTTCCGTAATACAAAAAATTTAACATTTTCACGCTCACGCTCGCTGACGCTCACGCTGACGCTCACGCCGGGGGTATCGCTATAGCTCTCTGTTCTTCGAATAGGCGAGCTAAAAACTGGAAGGGCACTCTTCTCTTATTTTTAATATGGTCTAATGCAGGGGTTCTTAAAGGTCCCCTGACATGCAAAATAAACTTGTTATATATTGGGTAGTTGATCTAGTCGAAAAAAAAAAAAAATTGAGATTTGTTTTACCATTATTATCAGTATTTAAAATGGCGATTTCAATTAATACAATGGTGATTTTGATGAAACTTGGTTGGTAGGTTCATACCATGACCTAGTTGTGTGCAAATGAGAACCGTTGCTATGGACACCACCGTTGCCTAGCAAAGGGACTTTGAATTTTTGAAAAATCATAAAAATTTATTTTTTCGGAAAATCAAAAATCGGGCCATGAGCGACTGTGGGCAGTACATTCAGCCATATTGTCAAAAATTTCCAGTTGGATCATATGAAAACTGTCGGAGAAGATAGACTTTGAATGAACCCTGGTCGAAAACTATAAAAAAACGAAGTTCGTTATATCTCAGAGACTATGAGTCAGATATACATGAAACTGGTATGGTAGGTTCATGGTATGTCCTAGTTATGTGTGAGAAAGAACCGTTGCTATGGACCCCTCCGTTGCCTAGCAACGGCCGAAAAACCTCGAAATGTGGGGGTATTTTAACGAAAAAACAATCTGCAGCATTAACCCTTGAAGCTAGAATCATGAATTTTCTTGTGCTTAATCCTCAGGTCATTCCCCATCGAACGGGCCCATCGCGTCAAGTTCTATTGGGTAAGCGACTACCCATGTCCGCCTACTGACTTGACCTTCCTAGTGAAGAATTCACCCATGTTTTTTTTTTTAATCAAAAATGGGATAATTAGACCAATATTTCGATCATTTCTGGAGCTATTCACAACTTGCCATGCCCGCCCCTAAAAAAAGTTGACTTCAGCGAATCGCAGTGTGACGTCACATACAGAAACTTGCACAGAGTGGATCGACTCGAGATCTCTAGAGTCTAGACTAATCCGATAAATCCGTCGTCCGTCCGACTAGTCCGATAAATCCGTCGGCCGTCCGACTAGGCCGATAAATCTGACGTGCTGTAGCTTTCATTTATTATTCCTCTTTCTTCATTGTTTTCTACTGGTGCTACATGACGACAGTAGGAATAAAATAAATAAAAATGCAACAGAACGTCAGATTTATTCGACGAGTCGAGACAATTGTATCGCAAGGTGTGTTCTGCACAAGTTTTCATCGTATCCGGACAGCGAGTTGCTTCGTTTTATGCGCGAGAGACACGGCCGATGACATGCGCTGGCCTTGTTTGTGATTCATTCGCCGCGGAGCAACATGTCCGCTGCGCTGGTCACATCACCTCACTAAAATATTTCTGATATCGAGCAGTATGCAAGTCGAATTTACATTATTGAATTACGAATTGGTTTAGTCGACCAGTTGTTATATCCGAGTCTTCCTTCGATGTCTCCCGATCATCATGAACTCCGGAATTTCATCGCCATTTTCTCTGCTTGTCCTGCCTCGGGCTCGAACTGGTAAGGCCGTATTTCATTTCCAGCTGCCTGAACTTCACCTCCCGCGACCTACGTTATCCGACAATTCTCCATCTGATTCAGACCAAAATCCTTCATTTCTCTCACACTCACTGTCGCTCCAGACAAGTAAAAGTCCATGTCATCCATTATTCAAAAACAATGTTCGATTTTTTAAAAGCAGAAACGAACGAAGCGATTGAGTCGACCAATCAATGTGGAAACACACAGAGAAGCCAAATAGAATCACGTAGACCACCAACCCGGTAATTACGTGCAGCCTTTGTCATCCTGTACATGACGTCATGTGGGTTACGCCCCTTTCAGGAGAATTTTAGGGGCGTCCCGAAGAGGTTTGTTTTTTTAAGTTACATTTTACAGAATGAGTATTGTGAAAAAACATTGTCAGATCTGAAATGTCTACGAAAAACTCCTCTAGGACATATATCAATGAAATTATGTACTTTGGCATGTCAGGGGACCTTTAAATGTTCCTGCGCTGCGGTTTTTTTTTTATAATGGATGGGTTTCCTTTTTGTTCGGGGTTGCACCACCGCCAGCGCCGCCGACATGATCGCCGTCTACACCGCATCGCCCTCGCCTGGATTCGCACCTCCGCCTGGCCGTCGCAGGGTTTGTCCGCTCGATTTGGCGGGGGGAGGGAGGAGTGAGTGCGAGGGCGCATGCGCAGAAGGGCGTGTCCGTCTGAAGAGACAGAGTTCTAGGAGATTGTTCGTCTGTGCGCAAAAAGGAGTCCAGGAGTTCGTTCGTTCGACACCATGGGATCGGCGCGTTGAAAGTTCGTCCTGTTGAGTGATCACCGCGTTCTGCGCGCGCGCTGGGGTTCATCTTGCTGGGCTGGTCTTGTGGTCGCCATCTTGGTCGTCGTTCTCTTCCTTCTCCGCGATCGAGCCGCTCGAAGGCCGCACGAGGCGGGCAGGTCCGAGACAGGCCCTGGCTTTCAGCTTGCCTGTCCCTCCGAGCTGAAAGTCCTATTAAAGGCAACAGTCACCATTTATGTGTGTGTGTGTGTGTGTGTGTGTGTGTGTGTGTGTGTGTGTGTGTGTGTGTGTGTGTGGTGTGTGGTGTGTGTGTGTGTCGTGTGTGCTGTGTGTCGTGTGGGCCGTCCTTAAGTAGTGAATTGTGCATGTACATAATAAATAGGAATCGGCTGTAGGTTTTTTGCTCGTGTGTCCTCCCCATCCCCCCATTGTTGAATGTCACCTGCTCGTTGCGTCCCTTCCTCCATTGACTGCCATGGAGCGTTCAGGATATTCGCTGGCTGATTATAAGCCGATAAAACGTACATCTGGTCCGACGGACTTGGCGATATAAAACCGTCGGCAATCGCATACGGAACGAGCTGCTTAAGCGGCTCGTTTTCGTGCAGGCCCCGTCGAGTATAAACTCCCCGGCATTTCTGTCCGCGCAAATAGTACATCGACAATTCAGCGATCGACCCTGTAGCGTGTGGACAGAAGAGTTGGCTGGTTTATGTGTGTTAAAACACCCGTAGCTGGGTTTCGGCGTTGATCCGGAAGCTGCGACTAGATTGCCACGTTCGTGGGCCGCGCGCCACAATTGGGCTAAAGGCGGTCGCCGCACGCCGGAGGTGGAAATCTACAACAATATATTCCCCATGACAACTAGATCATAATTATGACGTTTCACATCGATTGAATAAGCAGCTCTCGAGAAATAACTTTTTAAATATTTGTATTCAATCTAATATGGCTACCAGACCATGTGACGTATTAAATTATCGTGGAATCCCTCGTATCGCCAAGGATTGGGGAACATGTGGGTGAAGTTTCCCTTCGTTCTGTCAAGCCGTTCTGGAGAAGAGGATTTTTTTTCAAAGGTTTCAGGGTAAATCCAATATGGCTGCCAAACCATGTGACCTATGACTTCATATGTGGAGAACTTTTTGTTCTTCATGCAAAGGCGATCATGCCTGTAAAGTTTTGCCTTGATCTATTCAGCCGTTTTGGCGAAGAAGATTTTTGAAGTTTTTTTTTTTGTGTTAAAACAATATGGCTGCCGAACCACGTGACTGATGATGTCATCAAATTTCATCGACGAATGCAATTTTGACGTCATAACAAAGCCAACTATGACCATCAAAAAAATCACACTTGTTTCCCATGGGGAGTGGTTTCATGTGTGAAGTTTTAAAAAAAATTGGGAGATACAGAGGTCCAAAGTTTTACCTTTTTTCCAATATGGCTGCCACACCACATGACCTATGATGTCATAATTATCATTAAAACAATTCCACATGAGCAGTCGCTCTGATGGTGAAAATGTGTCAATCGGATAAGCACTTGCAGAGAAAACAGAAAATTAGCACGGACGGACTACGGACAACCCAAAAACATAATGCCACCAGCGACTTCGTCAATGGAGGCATAATTGATCTTAATGGCACTTCACTTGCCTTCCGTGAATTATCCCGCAACCTGCTCGCCAGCAAAGGTGCCCGTAGCAAACCGTGATGTTCTATCTTTAAACATTCATTTGAAAGGATAATTATAAACACGAGGATCATGAAACACCAACTCTTCAAATCGAGAATTTAATCTTACTTACAGGTGTTTGTGTATTCGTCCTGAAAATCAAGATCAAGCGTGCTTTCATTTCAACCTTCTGCTCCAGTGGGAGGCTTCCATCTTCCCTGTGCTCGCCTTAGGACATGTGACTAAAAATAATGCTTCGAAACAATGTGGACCTTTTTTGTTGAAGGGAGGCGCATACACATCTGACGCACCCCCTCTCGGTACGCCACCGGGGAAAGGCATGTGTCAAGGAAGGAACACAAAATAATAAGGCCAGACTGATGTCCTGCCGCCGTAGAAGAGGGACAGAACTTGAGATGTCTGAGAAATGTCAAATCACGTACAAAGGGCATCGTGTACAGGACAATGGGTCTTGAGGTTGAGCACCAATATCACAAGTTTGTCAAAATAAAATCACAGGTAAATATACTGTATCACTTCCAGTGCCTGTAGAAAGTCCACACCCCATTTCAAAATTTTCACCTTTTGTTGCCTTGTAGCCTGAAATTAAATTGCATTGAATCAGACTTTTTTCCCCACCTTTATTTACATGTCGTAACCCACGACTTCCAAGTGAAAAAGAAATTATACAAATTTCAGAAAATTAATTATAAATACAAAACTAGAATATCTTGGTTGGATAAAATTGCCAAATACACCTGACCCAAAATCTAATAAGCTTGTTCTTGTCACCTTCCCAAGTCATCTACCAAGTTTTGTCATAACTCATCCACAACCTTTTGAGATATTGTGCTATGTATTGTTTTTGGCCTCATCTCTCAATGGTGAAGAATCTATATGTTTAAAAACGAAAAGCACAGTCCGTGAGTCAGTCTGTGAAGCCATGAAGCCATGAAGCTGTGAGTGAAGCTGTGAGTCAGTCTGTGAAGCTGTCCGTGAAGCCTTCCGTGAAGCTGTGAGTCAGTCTGTGAAGCCGTGAAGCTGTGAGTCAGTCCGTGAAGCTGTGAGTCAGTCTGTGAAGCTGTCCGTGAAGCCTTCCGTGACGCGGTGAAGCTGTCCGTGAAGCCTTCCGTGACGCGGTGAAGCTGTGAGTCAGTCTGTGAAGCCGTCCGGGAAGCCATGTGACTATATGCCTGTTAATCATGTGCTGTTCAAACATTGGTTGCAGACTACACAAAAGTCTATAAATTACGTACTTTTTGTGCGTCAGTTGCAGACTGCATGTACGTCTAATTATGAACTAATGGAATATATGTTTCGATGCTATATACTGCCGAGACCTCTTCGACCTTTGAAAATCCTTCAAGACCTTAAAGACCCTTAAGACCCCTAAATATCCAGAAGACCCGAAAGTCCCCAAGGACCCAAAAGATCCTTTTAGACCCCTGAGACCTTAACACCATTTAGACCCCTTACACCCTTCAGACAGATTAGACAGCTTAGGCCTTAGACCCTTGACCATTTAGACCACTTGGACCTTTTTTTTTTTTACAAATAAATTTTAAATAAAAAAATAACACCAATATTACAAATAAATTTGTACAAAACAAATGTTTGTATTATGATTGATGGAAATCATGACAACACAGCAAATCTGTGACGTCAATGTCTACAACGACGTGTGAAGATGTGAGCGTAGCGAGCCGATCCACGCTAGTTACTTTTAAAATTAAAAAAAAAATCCTCGTATCCAGATCCGGATTCGGATCTTCACAAAAATTGAATCAATTCGTCCTTGTCACACACCCAACATGTCCACCGAGTTTGATCCGAATCCGTACACAACTTTTTGAGATTTCGTGCTACATATTGTTTTCGGCACTATCTCTCTCTTAATGGTGAAGAATCACTGAAAAATTCTCGGATGCAGATCTGAATCGGATCTTCATCAAAATCTAATCATTTCTTTCTTGTCACACACCCAACCTCTCCACTAAGTTTCCTCCAAATCCTTTTATAAATTTTTGAGATATCCTGCTCACACACAGACAGACAGACAAACAGACAGACAGACAGGGATGAAAATATAACCTCTGCCCACCTTCGGTGGTGGAGGTAATAACTCATGCCACATGTTAGGATAATCTGATAAAATAATTAAAATATTTATTTTCTACAACTCTACTCCAAAATGTATTTACTACAACTCTGCACATTTTACACAGTGGGTATTCACCATTGGACAGAATTGCTTATCACCATGCAAAATCAACATATTACCATCGTGATAGTTTCTACAAGTGCTACATGATGTGTTTATGATAATTATACAAGAAATACTCACACGAGAGCAGCAAAATGTAGAAGCACGACACGAGCCCACGCAGATGACTGGCTTTTTGTTGTATATATAGTCGAGGCTCATGGATGAGCTCGTACTCGTACACTGAATGGATCAGGACAAAAGGAACAGCAGTGAGTGGAGGGGAGGAGGACACCAAAAGCAGAGTTGAACGCCAAAATAGAGGCAGACTTGGACAAACAATGGGTGTGGGGAGGAATGAGGGGCAGGAGAGGATGCACAGGTGGACAAGATGGATAGGAAACTCTCAGGTGAGAAAACTGGAAATTTGGAAGGTGGAGGGATTGGGGTGAGGTTGGGGGGGTTAACCGGGGTTGGGAAGATCATGGTTTTTGGATTGGGGATGATCTGAGATGGTGGTGAACAGCTGTCTTGAAGACCAGGAGGGAGGAATGAGATTGAAAAGGATGTGGAAGTTGTTCCACAGGTGGGGGAAAAAAGGAGGAACGAATGAATGGAGGTGAGCAGTGATCCTGGATTTGGGTAGTTGTAACAAATGAGGGTTGATGGTGGACTACATGCGCCTTGCAGAAACTTGGGGCGACAAAGCACGGAAACAGCAGAGGGCACAAGACCAGAAATGAGGTGGTAGAACTAGAAGACAGATAGAGAGAGACTACCGACTTGTCTGCGATGGTGCAGTGATAGACCCATAGACTCAGCTTCATCGTGAGAGATTCAAATGGTCTTGAAGGCCTTGGTTTCCATGCTGTCAAGCTGAGCAAGATGTGAGGCAGGGGAGCCAGCCCAGATGGGAGAGCAGTACTCCATCAAGCTGCGGATGAAGGCCTTGCATGTGAACAGGAGTTCAGGTGTGCCGAGGAAGCACTTTGTACAACGGAGGATTCCCAGTCGGCGACTGGCTTTGGAGGCCATATTTGAAATGTGGTTTACCCAAGAAAGATCATGGCTGATGGTGAGACCCAGGAGTTTGAATGACCGTACTCCCTCAAAAGGATGATTGTGGACGTTGTAGATCCCATGGTGTTCCTTTGTGAAGAGGAAGCAAGTTATTGCGGGCTCCTTCAACAAATTCCACATTCCTGCGCTAACTACTGCTGAAAAAGTGGAAAGGCAATGGCAGACCACCCAGTGTAATTAATGCCAAGAATTTGCTTCTGCAGCACTGACACTGTAACAGAGTATGGCGGTGCATCACGATCAGAAAATCCTTCATTCACTTTCATGGCATTTTCTCTGATGCATTCATTCATTCATTCACCAAGTCATACTGTAGGTGTCAACAACCATCCTTGACCATGTTGTGGAACGTTGGCCGAGGCTCTTGTGCGAATGAGATGAGAAAGGACTCTTCTGAAAGTTCCAATCAACACAAATTTCAGGATAATATTTTAATGCCCATTATTTTCTACATGGTCAATTGTGCCACACCGCAGACACTGCCGCCTATGATAAAGATTAGAGATGGTTTTTTTCTTTCTCACTCTTAATCTGAGAAAAGCTTTCAAACAAACAGAGCTCAAGTTTGTGTTTCTTCCTGGGAAATTGTGGGAAATTCATTCGGGATCTTTCCTGCCTTTTCCCCGTTTTTTTGGCTTGGGATTAGAAAATTTGGGCTCGAACAATCGACCATGACAATTGTAGATGTGCTTGTGCTTGTGCAATGTTCTCTGTGAACCTCCTTTCCCACCACTAAGGAAAGACTCATCAACTTGTATTGTATGGCCTTCAAAACCATCTGACAACCAAGTTGACGAAATAGGAAAATTGTGCAATGGTGAAAGCTCGCTTCGTACAAAGTTACACGATTGGATGGAAAATGCTGCTGCGTGTTCCATCAAGCTCAAATGAGCTAAGATCCTCTTCCTCTTAATGATGACGTCAATAAAACGAATATGACGTCATTGTGCTGTATCAGGTTTGCGATAAATTATCTGTGCTAATGCCCGGCTTGATTCCCGCAAACAAAATTCAAACAGCTTGCCTATTTCGGAGATAATGGTTAGGCGATTTCCATTAGCGGCGATATTATGACGTCAACTTTTTTTCTAGAAGAATTTTCAAAATATGGAGATGGTACTGTCTGCGCGTGGCTTTCTGCATATACATGGCAATTTCACGAAGATCCGATGAAAACTCTGGGTTGTGAAACAAAAAATGTCAAAAAATAGGAATGACGTCATAAAAATTGATATGACGTCATTCAGTGATGTATCTATGTGCGGTAATTCATCTCTGCTAATGCCGTTCGATTCCGCAAACAGAATTCAAAAAGCTTCCTAGTTTCGGAGATAATTTTTTGGCGATTTCCATTAGCGGAGATATTTTGACGTCATAATTTTTTTCTAGGAGGAATTTTCATAATCGGAGATGTTACTGTCTGCGCAGGGTATTTTTACAGCGCGTGCGCTGTATACAATGCACCGGTTTGAAATGTCCCCAGTGTCTACCACGTCTCCGGTGTCCCCCCCCCCCCCACGTGCCTCAAGACAGCCAATGGATGACCGTCCTGAGATGGCAGTGCGTAACCTAGAGGAAATGGCGACAATTGACGGAAATACCCGAGTATTTCAATGGAAATTTGTGAAACTAATGTGTTATATATGTGAAAACCATTGAATTTATTGCTTGACGGAAAAAAAACAAGAAACGCTCCCCTCTCATGTACGAACGAACGAAAGATGTAATTTCCGCCCACCATGGCATTTCGCGCCGAACGCTGAAAGCTAAGTTTCTCTATGCCTCATTCTCTTTAATATTAGCCATAAACAAGTGTTCGTCATGCATTAGTAGTTGAAATTTACTTACAACAACAGATCGAAAAAATAATCTCCTCACAGATTCAACAACAACGAAAAAAAAACCCGAAAACATCACAAGCAGGACAAGACCAATCGAGCTGAAGGAAACGATACTGTAACTGCACTGCTCCTGATTGTCAAAGGACACCACGTGCTGTTGTGTGGGCGGTGTTATGCACGAGGATTCCAGCAAACAGGACTGGACCAATCATGTTCGTATGTACCTCATGCTGCATCGCCAATCCTCGGCGGCACGTGATACCATTGGACCAATCACGTTCGGCATGTACCTCGTGCTGCATTCTGACAAGCTCTGGATCAGAGCGAGCTTTGATTGGTCAAAGTAGTGGAGAGGTGGCGATAACCTCTGACGATGGTAATGACAAGAGAAAGGCGATCTCGTTTTGATTTGTTGAAACGTGGAGGAACGGAAGGAATTCTTCTCCTTGATCCACTTGCAACACACAGGTATCTGTTTCATAACCCGAATCACTTCACTGCGTCATTAATAATAATATTTTTCTCCTTATTTTAATTTGTACGATTTTCTTTTTTGATCAACGTTAAAAAGCTTTATGACGGCTTTCGACATTTTCTTCATCCGCGAGTCTTCATCGATATTTGTGAAAATTTGATTTCCGTGGGAATGTGATCTCACTGTGAACGGCTGTCCTGGTTTTACATCATTTTTTGCGGCCCCTGCCACGCTGTATCGAACGATTTCATTCCTTCTGTTATATATATATACTAGTCGGCCCGTAAAAAAAAAAAAAAAAAAAAAAAAAATTCAAGCGCAGCAAGAAAAACAACCACACAGGCCGTTTTTCCTCTCGCGTGCCCGTACGTGCGTGGCCCGGAAGTTCGCATATCGCAGTCAGATTCGCAATTTAGTTTTAATGGCCAGTTATTCAATTAGCGCCAACGTATTTTGCCTTTTCGCAATGTCGTCGCAGGGAAAAACAAAAAGAGAAAGAGAAAAAAAAAATATTACTTCCTGGTTCGGAGCATACCAGCTCCTCTGATGTTACCGAAATTTATGCACCGTCTAATATGAAAACGATCATAACTTGGGGCATTGTGTTTATCTATAAATGCGCATAAGAAATCGATAAATTATTAGAATACACGAAGTCATCACTCTCCGGAAGTCGTACGTTGTAACCCGTAATGGGGACCGCGGCTGAGGTTCCCTTCCCCATCGCCACGCCCACGCAACAACGTTCTTGTCATTGGTTGGTAAATAAATGGCCATAACTTGGGAGGCACTTGTCCATTAATATCAAACCTTGAAAAGGCACATCCTCAGGTCCCCAGCAATATACCTGGCAAGTTTCAATTAGATCGGACCGTGGTTGTCGAGAAACAGGTCACAACACACACACACACACACACATTGCTGAATATAGATAGATAAAGGTGCTTATCACAATATAACAAGATTTTTACATTTCAAATATTAAGTAGCTTTTAATTGTTTTCAACTGAAAAAGCATAAAAATGAATATTTTAACATTAGTGTCTCATTTTTCTTCACCACACGCGCTGTATTGAAGGATTTCACTTGTACATATATATGCCAAGTTTCAGGAAGTTTCGATGAAAACTGTAGGCTGTGAACCAAAAAGTCCACAAGTAGAAGATGAAGAGCAACAACGTGCAGTAAGACTTAGAGATCCTCCACGAGGATCTAAAAAAATCAGTTTTCTGCAAACATGGGTTGCAGTGTTTCATGTGGAAGGATAAACCGTCTTGACGTCGCTTCACTCGGCCTCGTCCGAAAAAGTCATGCTGCCATCAACAATAAATAGAATAGCACAACCGTCCGCATCCCACACTAGACTGTGTATCTGTGTATCAAAGTATCTGCTAAATTTTCTCGAAATTCACAACAGACCTCCAGATGTGAAGTCCTTCAAGCTGGTTTAATCAGAGTGAGTTCATTCTCCCAATCAGTACTCGGGAATTTTGTCAGACATCTCCTCTTACCAGACCTGCTGAGTGATCCATTCCTCCTGGTCAGAAGGGAGACTCCCTCTGCAGCCAAGTCAGCGGAGATGACGTCGGACCGCTCTTTGGCTCCTCTCTGTTAAACGGCGATGTGGGCAGGAGGATTTTGAGCATGAGGACAACTTGTGGAGTTGTCACTTTTGAAGACCTTTCAAGTCAATTGTACACAGCAGGGACATTTCCTTTTGCTGAACTTTGTCATAGCATTGGCCACACACATCCCGACAAATGTCTGGCAATCGAACCCATGATCACACTCCAAACACAACGTTGGATGAAACAGATAAATATTGTGGGACACCATTGATTTGGGTATGTTGATCATGCACAATGGTTATCTGCACCCCTAGATGTCTTATTTTTACATAATATTGCAGTGAAATGTGTACATTTGTGCCAAAGATCCGTTTGTTTATGCCTGGTGTTGGCTAAATGGTGAGGTTGGTGGGCTTGGGATCCTAGGATCCTGAGTTCAAATCCCACTTGGCTGTTGAATTAATACCAGGTGGGGTTGACTCTGCCTGTCATCCTTCCGAGGTCGGCAAAATGAGTGCCAGCTTGCTGGTATCCTGTGTCGGAGTGGTAACCTGTGCAGGATTGTGCCCAATAGCCAAGGAGACTGCTTCGGCAGCACCAACGCTCTGCACAGAGTCTGGTCCCGATGGATGGATGGACCAGCAACTCACATTCCTTTACGTTAACCTGTATCTGGTAATCTTTTGTCCAATCTATTGAAGTACTGTATGTGGATTATCCTGAATCTGATCACCACCCCCTCTCTAACGTCAACATTGTCTCCAAGCTTTGTGTCACCTGCAAACTTGGAAAGCCTACTCCTCACCCCACTCTCCGAATCATTGACGTGAATGATGAGTAACAACGGTCCAAGAACTGATACCTGATGATATGTACTCAAACGGAAGACCAAATACTGCACTGGAGTCATCAGAGGGAACCTGAATAAGTAAAGAGCAAATAAACTTTCTGCAAGAATTCACTTCTCCTTAGACAGATAGATAAATAAAGAGAGAAACTAGAATAGCACTCGGTAGAGCGCATACCTCTGCCAGGCTGATTAGTTTACTTTTTCTATCCCACTGATAGGCCGGATCTGGATTTGGACCTGAACTAAAATTGAATCGGCTTGTTCTTGTCTCCTAACCAACTCATCCACCAAGTTTTGTCCGAATCTGTCCCCAACCTTTTGAGATATCCTGTTCATAAACAAACAGACCTCCTTCGGTGGCGGAGGGAATTAAGAGTAAAAGAGATAAAAGAAAAGAAAAAGCAAGAATTAGAATGAAAAAGTAGAAAGAAGTGTGAAAGGAACAAAGAACAAAGATGTCAGGAAGAACCCAGACAGATAGATTTGAGAAGTTCTCCCTGGGCTCAAACTCAGCAACAGGTACATTGTCCAGGCCAGACATCCTCCCACTCACAGTCACTCTTTGTTTCCTGTAACTGAGCTCGTTTTAAATCCAGTTAGGCCATTCTGGTACCAGTCATTCCACAAACCATAACCTCAAGCTAACAGCCTTCTACGCACTGTCGTACCTTATAAAATGTACTGATCAAAGTGATCACCTTGTGTATGACCATTTCCAACCAGTCTTGAGTAGTCCTTCACGCTTTGTTGAGGGTCCTTCTATTTATTACCCCCATAGCTAAAGTGAAATTTTTTGAGTGTCCCTCTCCATATGTTCTAGATATGCTCCTCTCTCCTCCAAAACTTCTTTACTTTCCTTTCCTGCCTCTCATACACTCCTCCACCCAACTTCTCTCGCCTATCATCCTGCCCTGGCCCCCTCTCTACTTTTCTCAATTTTAGTTTTATATTTATAGAAGTACTCCCTTCCCTGTGAGTATGCAATTAATACTTATCCAATGATGACGATTTGGTCCCTGACATTTACTGTTATGGCATGCAAGGTTGCCAAATGAAAAAGTGTCAACAGAAAAGCCTGTTTTCCTGTTCTACAAACCCTAATATTTTCTGCCTCGGAATGGGAAGCGTTTTTTGTGCTTGGCTTTTTGAACTGTTAAGACTGCTGGACAACAACACAATGTCATCCCAAATCAAATCTGGCCCACTGTTGACATTCGTATTCTGGTATTCCGCTTGAAGGCAGGTTCAGTACTGCGGAAGGTGTCAACAGTTCGCCTCCTCTTTGCGAAGGACACCATGGGATCTTTAATGTCCATCAACTAATAGTAGCAGAAGGGACACTCAGTTTAATGTCCATCCAAGGGATGGCACACACACAATGATGCCTCACCCTACCTGCAAAACACCAGGATGACAGTTTATAGCTGGGCTGAAATGCAAACCCGGGCTACGGGGATAGAACGCTCGGAGGTGCAATGCAATAATCTATTAATTATTATCTGCAATTATATCAATGGTCAGCTGTGTGAGTCACATTCCCAAATTCTACAAATAATCATTCATGGAACACAGAGTGGGGGAAACAAGAGATTTGATTTTGTTTGTGTTTCTTTCGCAGAAAGTGAGGGATTCAAATATCCACTGATCCAAACTTTTTCATGTGAAAGGGAAAGAGAGAGAGAGGGCCTTGATTTTCTGTCTCACAGTTTATGTTGAGTCCACCTGAACATGTTTATAATCGACAAAGTTCATGGGCATTCAAATCCATCTGGAATTGAATGGTGTACCAGCCCTGGGGTGCAGAAAGAACTTGTGATAACTATGGAGGTGGACAGTCAACCCTGGTGCACACCCAACTGGAGGCAACAACAGGTCAGGCACCACCCAGATCATCCACCATGCCCCACAGTTAGGAGCACAAAGAAATTGAGGGGACAGAGATCCAGTACGAGGAACAGTTAGAGGCACGTCCTGCTCTCAAACGTTGCTCTCCATCAATAACTCGTTCAACAGAAACACTGACGGCTCCGTGCCTCACGCCTCCACATCTCACGTCACATTTGTCCAATTATTCACTCCATGTCCCTTTAGCATCTTTCTCTTTCACTTTTCTCACAAACTATTACTTTTCTCACAAACAGGCTAATCGGCCTCTATCCAAGTATCACAGGGGAACCATCTCCACAGGAACTTCAGCAGTTTGAAGAGGACGCACTCCACCATCTTCTTCGGATGGACACTCAAAGCTTCCTATAAGTAGTGCCACACACAACATGCCTTCAGCAAATGAAAAGTTTTCTCCATACATTTTAATGTATATTTTTGCTCTGATGAAGGGTTAATGGGGATAAGGAAAAATCATCGGTCAGGATGGAGAATGACACAAGGTGGTAGAGCAATGCCTGCTTGAAGCCATGGAGGGAAGTGTGGGATGGCATAGTCTCTGGAAGACTGTTCCAAGAGTTGAGAGAAGTCAGGAATAAAAGAGTTGAAGGGTGCAGTTATCCTGTAATTTGGAAGTTTAACCAGGAGGGATTTACTGGAAGAACGTGCATCCTGAAATTACTACGGAGAGTCGGAGGAACTAAGTGACCGGAGGGAGGAATTCTGGAGAATAGACGCTAAAGGGACATGGAGTGAGACCACCAACCTAAACAAACAGAGAGCAACAAACCCCGTGCTTCAACCTCATGATGGGAGATTCCAATAATTTTGAGTTTTAGGTTTCACAAAATCCAGGAAAGACAGATGTGATTCTGGAGCACCAGCCCATAGTGGAGAGCAGTACTCCATTGAGCTATGGACAAAGACCTTGTAGACTTGAACAGCTCTAATTTTTCAAGGATCGACAGAGGCTGACCCAATGATGTAGCCAAATTAGAATCAAATTTTTGATTGAGTATCTAGTGCGATCATGGTACACTTGAAATGGATGGCCACCTTGAAAGAAAAACGTCTTTTTTCCACTGCATTAATCTACAACTCATTGATGCCTAAGTTTGTTTTTTCTTCGTGTAAAACTTCCACTCGATAAGCAAGCAAACGTTTTATATCCAAAAAGAAGGCCATGAGATGACACTGTTATGATATCCCAGCTATGTTTCAGATTATGTCCTCGACTCTGGGTTCCTAGTGAGAAGAGATTCCCAGAACTCTGACTTTGTTTGGACTTTGTAGAGTCTCCGCAGCTGGTTAAGCTGAGAATTTGGAATTTTTTCCATGGTGCTGGCACACAATCGCCTAATCTTTGTGAAAGACGCAGTGGGGTCTTTAACTTGGAGTATGGAAGCCCAGCTTGACTTCCCATCCAACAGAAGGTGCACTCGTTTATAGTGAAATGCCCTGCCTGTGAAGTACCAGGGTGACAGTTTATGGTCGAGTGGGGAATCGAACCCAGAATAGACAGCTCAAAGGTGATTATGCTCTCTCTCTGAGCTATCCTTATCAGACATCAGATGATATGGTTTTAAAGTTAAGAGCAAATAAGTTGACGTCCAATCAAATATAAGGCTCCACATGCGTTGAGAGTAAATTCATTTCAGTTATAATTCCTTCACTTTCATGGGTGACGTGCCCATATGATTATATATACATTTTAGAATCCACATCAATGAAACTTCATGAGACTGCTGCAGTGGGAACCAGGAAAGGTCCAAATGGGACAAGCTCATTACCTCCACAACCGAAGGTGGATGAGATGTTATTACCCTGTCTGTCTGTCTGTTTGTGAACAAGATATCTCAAAAAGTTGGGGACGGATTCGGACGAAATTTGGTGGAGAGCTTGGGAATGTGACACCGATGAAATGGTTAGATTTTGGTGAATAATTGGATCAGGATCCGAGAATTTTTTAAAGTGATTTTTCACCATTGAAAGATAGGGCCAAAAATGAAATATAGTAGGATCCGGTATCTCAAATAGTTGTGGACGGATTCGGCTGAAACTTGGTGGGGAGGTTGGGTATATAATAATGAATAATTTAATCGATTCTGGTGACGATCTGAATCTGGATCCGGATCCGAGAATTCTTTTTAAAGTGATTCTTCACCATCGAGTGATCGGGTTAAAACAAAATGATCACGATATCTCCAAAAAGTTATGGACGGATTTGGACGAAACTTGGTGGACGAGTTGGTTCGGTGACAAGAACAAGCCGATTAAATTTTTGTTCAGGTTCGAATCCAGATCCGGCCTCTCAGTGGGATACAATATATAAACTAACCAGCCTGGTGGAGGTATATGCTCTCTACCGAGTGCCATTCCAGTAAAATCGTTTTCTCAACTTGATATCTGAAATACCGGCTTGAAACACCACTTTTATGTTAAATATACAATGACAACTTCAACACCCAGCAGAGAGTGACAACCATCTTGATGTTCCCACCAAAGGGCATTGAACACTCTTGAATGGACTTCAGTTTTATGTACTGTACATCTCGCTCACACACAAACACCAAATTGAAAAAAAAAGAAACATTCCTTAGATATTTTTTTTTCGAGTTTTTATTTACATACCGGCAGTATGTACAACAAACATGAACATAAAGAATGAATTGCAATACAAAATTATCATCGGTACATTTTTGTTACGAATCGAAAAATATAGACTAAATGATTGTAAACAATGGTATAAAAAGCCATTAAATATACCTTTGACTTTGTATCATTTCACTGCATCAATATATTAATGCACAAAATAACAGCAATACTTTACATATAGATGCATTAAAACTTTGTCCGGCACTCAAACGAGCTTGGCATCAGTGGTTTGTTTGTTTGTTTGTGGGTTCAGTACTGTGCTTGCTCATCATGCGAGGCAGGTCATTGCTTTAAACTGTACACGTTATGGACAATAAATACAACCTTTATTCGGACAAAGTTTGATGTCGCTTCCACATTTAAATATTGTCTGAGCCGGTAGTAAAAAATATCACATTGTTATAAATTACATTTATCCGATGTGTCGGTTGAAAAAAGAAAAACATAAATAAATAGACAGCTCAGGGAGAAAACTCGGTGTTGTGCCTTCATGTTCGAAGCCTGCCGGTCGTATACTGCGGCTTCGGGAAGGTGTTTACTTCCAGTTCAGCGCCCTCTTCCAGCTCCTCGTTGCTGATATCTATGGAGAGAAAAGGATCATTGACAAATTTACACAAAACCGTTGAAAGTGAGTGCCTACCAGCAAAACTACCCATACACAAGGGTGTAGGAGGTCTAGATATGTAAAGATAGATTATTGTATATCTGCAGTAGCAGATAATGGGGAGAGGGTGGGTGGGATGAACATGTGGCACTTCTGACATACCACTGCAGTCCCCGCCATGCTTTATCTCCAGGTAGACACCGCGGGAACACGCAGAGCTGCTGAGATCACAAGGATTTCTGTAGGTGACGTTGTCCGTCCCACAAACGGGTTCGGCAAGCGCCGTCTCTCGACATATGTCATTGCACCGTGAGCAGTGATGAGTCTTCATTTCACTGTCCCAGAGACACTTCTTCCCAACTCCACAGATGATGTCATCACAGGATTTGGACCCTAGGGGGACAAGCATGACCACCATATTGAAGGCTTAAGGACATTTAAACATCCTTCCTTATACAATGCACAAACGCTGCTATTAAACAAGGCACTCTGTATTGGGGACAAAATGTGTGATTGCAGGGATGGAGGGAGTAGGTGCATACGCAAATATCACTGACTGATAAGACTTTTGAAAAATCAAATGTTGTTTGGATTTGTGGGGCAAATGTCAATCCCCAAACAAGCCCAATGATTGGTCTTCCAAATGTGACAAATAAATATTTGGTTGTGGCTTTGTCAATTGACAGCACAATATCTGTAGTATCTATAATAGTAGTACTTTAAACTTGTATACCCTCTCCTCCAACAACAAACACATTCCCTACATAATTATTTACCAAATCGCACAAGTTCCTACAAACTTTCAAATCCATCACACCACATTGCTATCTAATCCTATAAGCGTCAACCAAATTCCTAACCTATCTTTCCACAAGCCCTCACAACAAATAACTTGTCTTCGACAAAGTTTGCATGGAAGAGCTCGTACATCACAAAACATAAATATGTTGAAGTGGCATCATAAGGCAAGCACTCAGAGCAAGCACCAAACAGACAACTCCCCCACGCCCCTGCCGACCAAAGGCCATCAATCCATCCATTGGGACCATACTCTGTGCAGAGCATTGGTGCTGCCTAAGCAGTCTCCTTCGCTATTGGGTACAATCCTGGACGGGTCGCCACTCCGACGCAGGATACCAGCAAACTTGCACTCATTTTGCCGAAGAATGACAGGCCGAGTCAACCCCACCTGGTATTAATTGAACAGCTGAGTGGGATTTGAACTCAGGATCCTAGGATCCCAAGTCCACCACCCAAGCCATTAAGCCAACACCAGGCATAAAGGCCATTCTCACTTAAATCATATTTACAACCAACACACAATTCTGAAACAATTCCTCAACCATCCTTGATCTTCATAACTAGCATCCAACCTTTAAAACATCGTTTTCATAAAGAAACCTAAATTCAGTGAGGCACCAAATCTGGATGAAGTCCTACACCCACAACAACCCCAAGGCCACATTATGAGTCACTAATAAAACAAAAACACGAATGTGCAAAGTATGTCCTGTTCCAAAACCATTAGCATCTCCCTCTCCCTGCTTTTCCCGAGATCCCTTCCTGAAGTAGTGTGCGTGTGATTCTGCAGGACAAATTCCCAGCGACTTGCGCAAAGCCAGTGGAATAAACAGGCACAAGCATCGGTGGGAATGGGTGTGCGAGGGTCATCGGGGAGCGTCCAGCATGACTAGGTGGAGGGAGTTGTGCATGTGAAAGTCTCACATTCATGAGAGCATGGTCCTTTGTACGCCATGCCGATAGAGCGTCCGTGCAGGCACGTGGCACGGCGGAGATGGCACACACTTGCATACGTGACCCCGTTCTTGCCACAGATGTTCTGCTCAATGGACAGTGGTTCAGCGCAGGGCCGAAGGTTGCAGAGCACACAATGAGCGTTGCTGTTCTGGTCAAGGACGCAGAAGGTGCCTCCTCGACAGGCAACGTCTTTGCATGACCCTGTCCAAGAATAAATGAAACACTGGAACTGTGAGATCAGTTACAAAACACAAGCGCTCGAGTTACGGAGTTCATTCCCAGTTATACCTCGTGGTTCCCAATCTTATTCTGAATGTCTTCAAAAATTATACCCCATTTCAATGCTAATCAAACATTCCTTCCAATATTACTCATGTACCTTTCGATGAAGTTCCACCTGAACTACCCTCCCACTCTAATTTGACATACATTTGCCACATACTCAATTCAACTACCATTGACTCATTCTATTTACTTCAACGCCTTCACAGAAAGTGTTGATTGACAGATTATGACCACAATCTGTTGCAGTGGGTCACGGTGACCCTTAAGCAGGCCATGTCCTTGCTTTTAACTTTAAACACAACTTTTGGTCTAGTCGTGAGATGTAGATAAATTAGCTCTCTTGATTTGAAAACTTCTCTGTTATTTTTCAATGCAAATGCCAATGTACTGCAAATCGGTTCAAAGCAAGTTATTTGAAAAGCTTAAAGTTGATGATCGACAATTTTGAGATGAGGATCCTTCCACCCCTCACTTCTCCCATCCCGCCACCCCCCCCCCCCAAAAAAAAAATCCCCAGTCCATATTTCTTTTCTGTACATCTTACTCTGACATTTCCCTGAGTATTGATGCTCCAAGCCGGCCATTCCACGGCACCGCGCCCGCAGCAATGCACACTCGTCGCGGTAGGTTTTCCCATCTGTGCCACACACCGGTCCCCGACTAGTATTTGCACACTCTGGGGCACACACACAGCGTGGCTTGTTCCTGCGACTCATACGGCACTGCTTCCCTGGGCCGCAGTCCACGTTTTCACAGGTTTCTGCAACACATGTGATCATCTCCATGAGCACGTGCGAAAGAGGGTTAACACCTTACGAGTGAGGTCAGCGTTCAGTTTGTTTATCCAAATAATGGACATTGGATCCATCACCATATAATGTTCATCTCCTGGGTATCCGACAAATAAATGCCAAAAAGCAGAAATACTCGAGGGCCGACTTGCGCTTGTTACAGTAGACATTTACGGAGAAACATGAACGCAAAGATAGAGCAAGTGAGGAATTGGTCGACTCTCACCAACACGAAGAGCTTTGGCCCAGTTATATGAATTGGTGAACAATGGAATTGGTGAGAGGCCCCTTTCAGACAATCAACATTAAATCGTACTAGCTTAAGAAATTGTATCATTAGTTTGACAGAGTTTGATTTATTGGTTAGTATGCAGATTGCGAAAAATATAAATCACATTAAGTTAACCGGTCGACATTAACTGCAACCGGTCCAGACGGCATCAGCCCATGTGTCCTCAAAGCCTGCTCTTCTGCTCTTGCTCACCCTCTCTCTGTTATATTCACCCTCTCATTTGCTCAAGGCCATCTGCCATCTGCTTGGAAATCAGCAAACATCACTGCCCTGACAAAAAAAGTGCAAAAACAGATCCCTGCAACTACAGACCAATCAGCCTTCTCCCAATCATCAGCAAGGTTATGGAATCCATCATCGCTTCAGACATCAAATCCTTCCTCTTCTCCAATGGCTTGATTTCTGATCATCAATTTGGTTTCAGACCAGGTCACCTACCTGGATATGCTGCTTCTGCTCTCCCAACAATGGATGGAAGCCCTCAATGCCAGACAGGAAATCCGAGCCGTATCCCTGGACATATCACGTGCTTTTGACACAGTCTGGCACCCTGCCCTGCTCACCAAACTCTCTTCCTATGGTATCCAAGGCCATCTCCACTCATGGCTTGCAGTCAACGTGTGGCCCTAAATGGAGTTCTTTCATCCCCTCTTCCTGTCCAGGCTGGAGTTCCTCAAGGTAGCGTTCTGGGCCCGGTTCTTTTTCTGGTTTTCATCAATGATCTCTCCGACTCTCTGGAAAATCATCTATATCTCTTTGCTGATGAATCCACCCTCTGCCGTACCATCGGTCATCCCTCAGACCGGCAAGCAGCAGCTTCTTCGCTCACTGCTGATCTGGATAAAATCACAAACTGGTCCAACATGTGGAACATGTCTTTCAATCCGGACAAATCTCACACTCTCACTAGTCTCTTCGAAAGGACCGTTTAGAAAACCCCCATCCACTTTCTCAACAATCCTCTGGAAGAAGTCCTTTCTTTCAAGCTTCTGGGTCTCACTATCTGCCATGACCTTTCCTGGGAAAGCCACATTTCAAACCTCACCTCCAAAGCCAGTCGCCGACTGGGAATCCTCCGTCGTGCAAGGTCCTTCCTCGCCCACCTGAGCTCCTGACCACTTACAAAGCTTTTGTCCGCAGCCTGATGGAGTACTGCTTTCCCCTCTGGGCTGGTGCTCCTGCCTCCCACCTTTCTCGGCTTCACGCTGTAGAAACCAAGGCATTTCGGATCATTGGCATCTTCCGCAATGAGGCCGAGTCTTTGGGTCTCTCACTCTCTCACCGCAGGTTGGTCGGTGGTCTTTCTGTCTTCTACCGTCTCCTCTCCAGCCTCGCCCCCCCCCCCGCTCTCTCTGCGATTTGTCCCCACCACATTTCCGCAGGGCGCTCAAGGTCCGCCAACAACCCCCTTCTGGTAAAACTACCAAAATACGAATCACTGCTCACCTTCACTCTTTCATTCCTCTTTTTCCCCGCCTTTGGAATAAACTCCTTCACTCTATTCATTCCCATTCTTCCCTCCAGGCCTTCAAAACAGCTGTTCACCACCACCTCTTATCATCCCCCATCCAAATCCTCGATCTTTTCTACCCCGATAATCCACCCAAGCCCACCTCCTTCAAATTCCCTGCTTTCCTTCCCAAAGTCCCTGTAATGTCCATCTTCTATTCCCCATGTTCCCCGTCGCATCCCTCTCCCTTCCACAGATCTCCAAATGTCTCTGTTCCCCACTATTTTGTCCTTCCCACTCCCTCCCCTCTGTCTCATGCCCCCCCCCCTTGATGTGCGTTGTGTGTTAGCTCTCATACGAGCCTCGACAAGGTATACAAAAAAAAAAAAAAGTTAGTCCATCCATCTTGAAAGAAGTCAAATAAGTCACCTTATCAGTTACACAAGTTTCTTGTCCAGAAACTTCAATGCCGGAGCAGCAAGGAGGCCGTTCGGCCCATCAAACCTGCATGATGTTCCTTTAATTCAATGACTGCGTGGTTCGCAGGCCATTGGGATCATCAGCTGGGATTGGCCAGCATTGAGGTTTCAACCCTTCAATATCAGAACCTCGCCCAACAGCAGTAC
>CM068962.1:32546822-32562860 GCA_035128595.1 Eptatretus atami | reverse complement strand
CCATCGAGCTGGTTTGGGATGAACTGGACAGAAGGGTGAAAGCAAAGCAACCTACAAGTGCAACACAGTTATGGGAACTTCTGCAACAGTGTTGGGAAGAACTTTTCAAACAATATTTGATTTCCATTGTGGAAAGAATGCCACCAGTATGTTCGGCTGTTATATCTGCAAAAGGTGGCTACTTTGATGTGTCAAAAATTTAGGTTAAATTTTGTTCAACAAAACGATTCCATAATTTTTTTTTATCTGCAATTGTTTATTTGTTCTGTGCTTTAATTTCAGAGTGCATTGAAACATTAAACTGCTTAGAGATTTCGAGGTAAAGAATACTGGAAAAATGGGGGTGTTCTAAAACTTTTGACCCATCGAATTATATATAATAATAGCAGAGGTACCCACACCTTGTCCGGAAGGAGTTTAGAGTTCCAATGAATGAAATATGATGGTGTGTCTACCGGTGAGGCTGATTCTATCGATGGACAGACAGACAGCCAGAAAATACAACTACAATAGACTAGGCATAAGTCTGCACCATCGGGACCGAGAAAAAGTGACGACTTACACGTATGCGAACATTCATGATGACTGTGGGGTGAAGGATGAAGTCGTGCGTGGCCTGGACACGTACATGTGAGAGGGCGCAACAATCTCTAAGCCGGCTATTGTACCAAAAGGGAAACACAATCCTTGGGGCATAGGTGGGGGTTCATTGGTGAGTTGAAAAGTGATCAAGCAAAGATGGAATTCATTAATCAGTTTATCAAAAGTAAAGATAAGAACAACGTAAGACAACTCATATACCATCGGTGATGGTATATGACCATCGACAAATGTGGAATGAATGGCTGTTAGAATTCATTCATTGGAATGAATGTAGAATGAGTTTTCATATGGAATGAAAACTCATATACCATCGACAAATTACATGACACACAGTCATCGTGATGACTACCACTCAATACCGATGTGAAAGTGAGCGGTGATGTACAAAACAAGCCAATATAAAACATGATCGGACTTCAACACTAAGCTCGATCGATCCTTTACTCCTTCGCCAGAGACTGCATTGCGCAGCCTGTCTACCTCTTCAGATGCATGTGGGACGGCTCGCTGACTGAGCTGAACGCAGCGCAGTTATAAATAGCCTATCACTGGCGGTGTAAACCAATGAGCGCGCATCACGATTCTGAAATCGGGCTTCTCACGAGGTAGAAGTGACGAGTTAGGCGTGGTAATTTACTTGAGTTTCCATTACGCGGGAACGGACAACATCTGACAACTTAGACGAAGTGACGACTTAGAGATGACGACTTACAGACTTTATTCAAAGGGATTTAACATTAGATAAATTCGGGACTTTTACGCTGCCACGACTTCGGCGAAGTGACGAGTTACACGCTGCCGACTTACGCCTAGTCTACTGTATGTATATATATATATAATATATATATATATATATATATATATATATATATATATATACTATAATACAAATTTTTCTAACTACTGACTGACTCACTCAGCACTGATATTAAAGATTGATAACTTCCGGGTGACTTTGAAAGCTGAAATTTTGCTTGCCGATGGACATCGAAGCCGGCACACCAGGAAAGAAAAAAATCAGAGCATTGTCGGACAACATCCATAAATAAAATATAAATAAATGAAAAAAAAGAAGAAAAAAATACATTAAAAAAATGCAGGTCAGCGACCCGAGACAATGGGGAAGCATGGTAATTTTCGCCCGATGGACATCGAAGTTCATTACACCTGCAAAAATCACAGAACCATCAGAAAGCATCCGTAAATGAAAATATAAACAAATGAAAGAAATAAATGAAAATCAAATGCAGGTGAGTGACCCGAGACAATGGGTAACACGGTATTTTGTGTGCGACGGACATCAAGCCGGTACATCAGGAGGGGGGGGGGGGGTCACAGAACCATTGTAATGCGTCCATAAATGAAAATAAATAAATGACTATTAAAAAATGAAAAAAAATGCAGTTGAGTGACCCGAGACAATGGGGAAGCAGGGTAATTTTGCATGCCGATGGACATCAAAGCTGATTACACCAGCAAAAATCACAGAGCCATCAGAAGCATCCGTAAATGAAAATATAAAAAAATAACAATAATAAGTGAAAATAAATTCATGAAAAATCAAATGCAGGTGAGTGACCTGAGACAATGGGGGAAGCATGGTTCGTATGCTTACACAATACAAATGTGTAAGCATACCCGCTGGTATGTATGTATATATATATATATATATATATATATATATATATATATATATATATATATATATATATATATATATATTATTGTTGCGGGCCGGGGTCTGGCGGAGAGAACGACCACTAGGTGGGGGAAGTTACGTCGACTCCCACCAGACTCCCGGAATTGTAGGCCGTCGCTCACGGATGATTCTGTGACGTGGCGGGCGCTTAACCGACCGTGGGCGCCAATACCTCAACCGCGTGGTGTAGGGTCCTCCTGTCTAGAACCAAGTTACCTAATTAACCACGTGGTTTCAACTACCGGGGAACCACGCCCTCGGTACGCCTTGCCCGAACCGGATCATTCTACCGACTACGGTAGAGTACCAACTACCTTTTCGGATCGGATGCAGCCGAGCGGAACTGCCAAGGACATACCGGCTAGAAGGAACACATTATCGGGAATAAAGACCCGGCTAAACTTAGATCCGAACCATGCTGGACCAATGGAGGAAAAGACAAAAACGAGCTGGGAACATTTCTGCAATGATTTATTTACACTAGGCGAGGAAAACGTGGCACAGGACAAGGTTTATTAGTGTGTTATGCAGGGGAAATAAGAGAGAGATGTAGTGCGACAATTTTTACAGCAACTTACGAAAGAGGACACAGCAGACTTATCGCGAGAATAATAAAAGCAAGAATTCCAATAATCAAAGAACTTATTGGGTGGTCGTGTCGCTAGACTACCCTTATTCTCAGGTTTTCTGTCTGTTTGTATGTCTGTCTGTCTGTATGTATTAATGGACAGCTCTGGAGGCCAGAGGAGTCAACCGATTTTGATGAAACTTGACTGGTAGGTTCATACTAGGTTCGAGTTGTATGCTTTTGAGCACCGTTGCTATGGACGCCACCGTTGCCTAGCAACGGGACTTTGAAATTTTTGAAAAAATCCGAAAAAAAAAATTTTCGAAAATCAAAAATCGGCTTCGCGGCTTTTATGCGCATTATAATCAACTCTTTGTCAAAATTTTCAGCCCGATCCGTCAAAAACTGTATGACTGTATGCAATTATATAGCGACCACCCATGTCGCCGTCGGCTTGTACAGTTTACTTATAAGACAGGCGCCACACTCAGACAAATAAACCCAATCAAAGAAAAGGGGACCTTTTGCAACCAGGAAGGGAGGGAGCTGAGGTCGCAGTCCTCGTACCTGAGAGTTTCGGGGAAGGGATGCCTCCGTGGTGGGGCACCTGACAAAGGTTGAGTTGTTCAGCCACCACGTACGTGTGGAGTTCGTGTCCGTGAAGGAGCTTGAGTGGAGAGCACAGGCCGCCAAGGCGAGACGTGGGTAGACACTTCGCAAAACGCCAACGAACCCACCAAACTCTCCGACCACCAAAGAACCAACGACCTTACTTCTTTCTTACTCAAGACCATTCCACCAACTCAACACCCAACCCTACTCTGAGGATCGCTTCGTACTTTATAGATCCCCTGGGCGGGGAGGGGCCTTGGCGAAGCTGACGTCATCGTCCGTCCCGATTAGACAGGGCCTTCATGGGGTCCGCCATTTCTGGGCGGGGTTTCGGCCAGGCCGGCAAGCCCGCCCACTCCACGCATGTCTGGACCTGCAAGAAGGAACTACTGCAAGATTTTGCCTATAAAAACGAGTCCCTGGTTAGGCGAGTAGGCGGTGAAGTGCTTGTCCAGCCCAAACGAGAGTAGCAAGCGAGAGGAAGGTACTGCGGTTCCAACAACAGGGGAAATAAAATAAAAGGGGAGAAAATGATTTATTAATCTAACGAAAAAAACATCGCAACACACCCCTTTGCTTCCCACTACACACAAGGGAGCGATTATCTGCACATATACTAATGGCATAACTAACTTCGGGACAACTGTATGTTTGTATGCATATGGTTCCTAGAACCGTAACAATATATACATATATTAATCTCATTCTAACCACTCACGACATTAATGTATGATACTTTCTGGGTGACGTAGAAAGCTGGAATTTGCTTGCCGATAGAATCGAAGCTGACACACCGGGAAATATCACAGAACCATCGGAAAGCATCCGTAAATGAAATATCCAAAAATAAGTGCAGTGTTGTGCTCACTGCAGGTGACATCCTAGCTCCTTCCAGACGTCGCCTGCCAATGAGGAAGGGAAGTGATGTCATATGGGGCTGCCCGAAGCGGCCAACAGTGATTCTGCACCTGATCAACAAGTACTCTGCCCGATATTCTGCATCAGATTCTCCACCAGACTTTTCACGAAGGTGATGAAGCTTTCAACAAGCTATTCAGTCTGGAACGATAGATTGCTGTCAGTCATGTGCCTGTGCTCTGATCAGAAAGGGAGTGACGCTGCCCAGATCCCAAGCCTTCCTGCAGTCATGCCTGCGTGCCCAAACACAGCCTATCGTGTGTGGAAACATTCGCCTGCAGGTTACAGCCAAAAAATAGCCGTGACGTCTGAGAAATACAAGTCATTCCCATCTACTCTGCCACATCATTTCTAATCCCTGTATTGTTTGCGCATTTAATGGATGTTAATATTTAGTCATAAGGTAGGCAAAAGTCTGAGGGAGGGAATTGGATTAAGCACATTGTTTTGGGGATTTATTTATTTATCTTTTGTTATATATATATATTTTTTTACATCCAATATCGAGGCTCGTACAGGATAAGAGCTAACAGAGAGAATGTATAAACAGGGGAGCTGTGGAAGGGAGAGGGATGAGGCAGGGTACATGGGGGTAAACAGATAGACACTACAGGGACTTTCAGGTCCTTGCACTACAGGGACTTTCAGGAAAGAAAGCAGGGAATTTGAAGGAGATGGGTTTGGGATGATTAACAGGGGTAGAAAAGATCGTGTTTTTGGATGAGGGAAGATAGATGGTGGTGAACAGCTGTTTTGAAGACCTGGAGGGAAGAGTGGGATTGAAGAGAGTGAGGTAGTTTGTTCCAAAGGTGGGAAAAAGAGGAATGAAAGAGTGAAGGTGAGCAGTGATTCTTGATTTTGGTAGTTTTACCAGAAAGGGAGTTGCTGGCAGACTTTGAGCGCGCCTGCGTAAATATGGGGGGGGGGGGGGAGATCACAGTCAGAGTCGGGGAGGGCAAGGCCGGAGAGGAGATGGTAGAAGACAAAAAGACCACCGACCTGCTGTGTTGAGAGAGTGAGCGACCAAAAGACTCAGCCTCATTGCGGGAGTACCAATGATCCTAATGCCTTGGTTTCCATGGCGTGAAGCCGAGAAAGGTGAGAGACGGGAGCACCAGCCCTGAACGGAAAGCAGTACTCCATTAGCCTGCAGATGAAAGCTTTGTATTTGGTCAGGAGCTCAGGTGTGCCAAGGACTTTGCACGACAGAGGATGCCCAGACTGGCTTTGGAGGCCAGCTTGGAAATGTGGCTTTCCAGGAAAGATCATGGCAGATAGTGAGACCCAGAAGCTTGAATGAAGGACTTATTCAAGGTGACTGACTGCTTTGGTGTAGGACTGGGGTGGCTCCACGAGGAGTCGAGATCACTTGCCTCGACACAGAGTTATCTGAGGAAAGCAGATGTGGGGCTGCAAGTGCACCCGTGCATGGTCAGAGTCCCCCTGGATTCAGGTAAGAGGCGCAGAAGATGGTACTCACTCTGGGACCGGCGGGAGCCAAGGATAGTGAGGTAGGGCAGAAGATTGTGCAAGAGGGTGCACATGCCGCATGGTCTCCGGAGCCTTGGAAAAGGAGGAAGACCACGGGAGGTAAATTGGGTAGGTGTCCCCATGAGCCTGGAGAATGGGAGGGGGACAGTATGAGGTAAATTCAGCACATAGTCCTTTAGAACTGTGGCTGAAAAGGTGGGGTCCATAATTCATAGATTGGAGCCCCATGAGGATCCAAACTGGATAGTGAGATCTGGAGAAAAGACGAAGGGTGATTACGTTTGTGCTCATGGCGAGCGATCCCCTGGGAGTTAAATGGGTTAGAGCAGTGACCACAGACAGGAGCAACACAAGGCTTTTGGGGAAAATTGGACGAGCTAAATTCAATAGATATTAACCAGAAATGGTGTCAGGACATATTTTACTCTTGAAATTTGGAACTTATTATTATCTGGTGACTTTTAGGACCAAAGGTGTGCCTTTCTCCTTCCTTTTTCTGGCTCATCATCATTTGGAATGTATGGAGCATTAATGAGTATATTTGCGTGAATGAACAATGATTGTGGAGACCAAATTTTAGGTTTGTGGTAGGTGGTGTGGATGATTGTGTGAACAGCACCCCCACTGGAAGGAGCTTCTGGGTAATGTTAGGTGATATAAAGTGATGAGGAATTTGGACTTTGGAATGTGAAGCTGGTCAAATATAGATGGTGAGATTTATAATGGGAAAAGTAGGGAGAGCAATGCCCATGAAATTAGGTGAAGTTGGAGGTGTGGCTCAGGAGAGAGAGAGTTCAGAGGATTATGATCTAAGCCCTGAGAGCCTGAATGGTTTTGGCTGATAATGCCAATGAGACATGGGAATCAATATATTGATGTAGCGGGTACTTATGAAAAGGACCTGAGGTGTCGAGTGGCAAGGAGCACAAGAAACAAAAAAAGATGCCAAAGAGGGCCGCGCCGATAATGAGTTTGTTAAGGAGTGTGGTGAGATGCTCCAGGTATCCCCAGGGGCTCGAGTGGACCAGTAGGAAATAGCCAGGCTACAAGGCCTGACATGGGGTCCACCTCGTAACCAACTTTCTTGTACAAAGTACCAGGAAGAAGGTGCTGATAAAGGGGGGCATGACCCAGGGTTTGAAAGAACATCCAGCTTACTGATCAGTAGATCAAGTGTCATTACGTTGGGAGTAACAGATAATGGAACTTCTTTATGTGGTAGATATAATAGGTTCTCTCCTTCGCACCATAGAACGAGTGTACCACGGCACAGATAGGTGCAAGAGTAAAGGAGTAATTTGCTGTGTAAGGACCAAAGGAGATCCCATATTTTTTTCTAAAATTTCAGGTTGGACACCCTCCTTGCAACTGCACAGGTAGTATGTCTCACCAGCCTCCAACCTTTTGTATACACACCCCTGCAGATGAATCAAGCCAGCTGTTCTGTACTGCCAGCTGCTGCCCCAGCCAAGAACTTGTGAATGCTCCCAAAGACTGGTGTCATTGTGACAAATATGATTGAGGCCTCAAATTATTTATTGAAAGGACTGTGCTGTTTGAACTTGGAATGATTTTTATGGCCAAATCGACAGTGACATTCAGAAAAGAAAGAAGAAGAAAAAAATGACTCAATAAGGTCTCCATGTGTGAGGACAATGTGAACTTTGATCCCAATGAACTTGGTGAATTTTGAAGAACTTTGTTTTTTATATATATGGAGCAATACAAATGATATCCGGAAGTATTTGTTTTTATTGATTCCAGTTTGAACTGTGAAGTGTTGTGCATGGGGTTATGTGTGTAATTGAGATCCCTGGCAAAAGTGAAAGGAACTTTCTTTATTTTGGGATTTAGACAAGGACAGTTTTGGTCCTCAAATAGGGGATGCATTTTCATTCTGTCCTCCCCCATCGAGCGATGAGCCTTGGGGTGAGGCTGAAATAAAGGGGAGGATGCTGTGGAATGGAAATGGCCCATGGGATAAGGTGAGCAATTAATTATGTAGTGGTTGGATATTTTTTGTATTCGTGGAAATAGTTGTTGGGGTGAATCGTGTTAAAATCGTATTTTCTCCAGTCATCTTCACCCTGTCCCCTTCGTTCTCCTAAATTGAAACCTCTTTTGGACGATCACTCATTGTTTGCTCAGCTTGTCCAGTGAACTTCAAAAGCAATGGAATTTTACAGAGACGACGGTCTGGAAGGGAAAGGCCGAGACAAGTGCGCGTGCCGTTTGAAACCAGCAGCCAATGGCATTCGACCTAGACCCTTCCAGACCTTGCCAGCCAAGACACGAGAGGAGTGACATTGTGCGGGGCATTTTACTTGCACATCAGAGCAAAAACGAGCCAACTGCACCTGAAGAAATGCAAGGCCTGACAACTCCACCACATCATCATCTCTAATCCTCCCTTTGTCTTGTTTGCATACTTAATGAGTGATAACATTAGTAATAAGGTCGGTGAAAGGTCTGAGGGAGGGGATTAGATGAAGCAGGTTGTCCTTGGGTTTATTTATTTGATGTCATTTGAGATCAACCCTTTCATTTTTTTTCTTTTCCTGTGAAATGTTTTTATTTGGTTTTACTTTTGCTCTGACTGACTCACTCCTTTTGTCCACTTCGTGGTAAATTGGTTTAACTGGCAACCATAAACGTCATTTTGCACTTTAGTGCTACTGGCATGTGAAATTCTGATAGTCTGTTGTTTATCATGGAGTGCAATATTACTCCATATGTAGGGATGGGATGAGAAAAAAAATGACCGCCCCATTAAATGTGTACAAAATGATATGCTGAAAAGCTACTATATAGTGAAGTCGCACCTTTTAAAAGCCATGCCTTTTATTCTCGACGGTTTCATAACGAACAAGAATGGAGAAGATGCAGAATACATCGCTAAAGTACCAAATCAAGAGATCGCTGAATTGTTCATCCACCGAATTGTTGATAAATGTCAACCTAATGGGGGCCCGTAATTGTTCCTTAAATTTTTTGTTTCATTTAATGATTGTTTGTGATAAAACACTGGGGTAGCTTTATCTTGTGTCTCCCTCCAAGCCACTTGGGGGATTCCCTGGCATGGGCAGTGACACCCTCTTTTTAAAATAAGCAACTGTGGGAACATTTACACAATAACAATCACGATAATGACATAAATGACCACAGGAATGTTGACCACACCCATCTGGATGAAGTGTGTTAAACAAATCTGTATGTAGGAATAAGTTGATAACACCCCAATTTCTCTTAAATACAGCAAGTGTTTCTGACGACGAAAATACGGAAACCTGGGTCTAGGTTGTTTTAAAAAAAAAAGAAAGAAGTGAGCTACATCATTAGGGGGGTGGGGGTCGGGTTGTTCCCCATATAAACGCCCCTCAAAATAATTTACTGGATGCTGATATCTTGGCATCCATATTGGGAAGAGTGGGGTGAAACAATTAGTCAGAAAAAAAACATCATAAATAAAATGAAGACACATGTAGGGATGGAATCCCCAAAAACAACCAAGACAAGAAATTAATGACAAGGTAGGAATGACACCACAAGACAACAGCAAGATCCTTTTTACGGATTGCCATCATGACGTATTTTGACATTTTTGTCATAGATAGCAATAGTAACAATTGTATGAAGATGTCTATGTTTGAGGTAGTTGTCGATTTGTAGTGTGGGCTGGTGTAATTGTGTTTTTATTTGTTGTGGAATTGAAATGCAAAAATGTCAAAATATGTCCGATGACGATCCGGAAAAGGATTGTGGTTCCTACCTTGTCTGGTGGTTTTATTGGGGATTCCATCCCAACATGTTTCTTCATTTTTAATCATATTAACTTCATTTTTAATCATATTTTGATACACGACAATACGACATATATATATATATATTGCATATGTTTGGAAAACTCACAATATGCGATCAAGCTCAATATCACTCAACGCCATTTTTAAAATTTAAACTTGCCTTCACATAACTTAACCTTTTAACATTTATGATGATAAGCACCATACTCTTGACAGAGCATTGGTGCTAACAAAGTAGTTTCTTGGCATGGTTATGCTGCATGGTTCCCCATTGCCTTTTGCTGAAGTCAATCAAGGGAATTTGTTCAGTAATTTGTTCCTTGGTGTTGGTGATGGATTACTTAATCTTCGTGAAGGATATCTTGGGATTTTCAACATCTACCACCAACTAATGCTAAAAGATGGGATGCCCAGTTTAACCTCCTTAAGAGCGATGACATACACGTTGATGCCTCGCCTTGCCTGCTAAACACTTGGATGACAGTTTCTAGCTGGGTTGAGATGCGAACCCAGACTGGTCTGCTTAAAAGCGAGTGTGCGTACATCTGGGCTTTCCTGCCACCCTTTTGAAGCTGATAAGGACTAGTTTATACGAATTGCGAGTTCATGGTTTATTTTTTAATAAACCTTTCACATTTTAACAAAATTTATCGGATTTATTTAACTTCAAAGCATTGAGTGAGCATTGAATTAACTATCATACAGTCACTTTGTTGATCATGTGAAAGGGTTTTATTTTTCTTTCCTCATGCTTGGCAAATGGAGTGTAACTGCAGTGCCTATAGAAAGTCTACAACCCTTTCAAATTTTTCACCTTTTGTTCCCTTATAGCCTGGAATTAAATTACATTAAATCAGACTTTTTCCATCTTTATTTACACATCGTAACTCACAACTTCCAAGTGAAAAACAAATTCTACAAATTTCAGAAAATTTAATTTAAATATAAAAACTAGAATATCTTGGTTGGATAAGTGTCCACCCCCTCTGAGTTAATACTTGGTGGAAGCACCTTTGACAGCAATTACAGCTGTGAGTCTGTTGGGTATGGTCTCTCCTAACTTTGCACACCTTGATTGGACAATATTTGCCCATCTTTCTGTACAAAACTGTTCAAACACAGTCAAGTTGTATTGGGAATGTTGATGGACAGCAATCTTCAAGTCATGCCACACATTTTCGATTGGATTTAGGTGGGAGCTCTGACTGGGCCACTCAAGGACATTTATGTTTTTGTTCCTTAGCCACTCCAGTGTAGCTTTGGCTGTGTGATTCAGGTCATTGCCATGCTGAAAGGTGAACTTCCATTCCAATTTCAGCTTTTTTGCAGAGGGCAGCAGGTTTTCCTCTAGGATTTTTCTGTATTTTGCTCCATCATTTTTCCTTCAATCTTGACACATGCCCCAGTCCCTGCTGAGAAACATCCCCATAACATGATGCTGCCACCACATGCTTTGCAGTAGGGATGGTGTTCTTTGGTCATGTTCTGTGTTGGGTTTGCGCCAAAAATAGCTTTTGGCATTTAGGCCAAAAAATTCCATATTGGTTTCGTCAGACCACAAAACTTTTCACCACATGGCTTCAGAATCTCTGGAATGGTTTTTCGCACACCTCAAACGGCACTCAAGATGGGCGTTTTTGAGTAACGACCTCCATCTTGCCACCCTCCCATACAGGTCAGATTTGTGGAGTGCTTCGGCTATTTTTGTCCCATTCACACAGTGAATTTGCCGTAAAGACATGCAGCTCTTTCAAAGATGCCATTGGCCTCTTGGTGGCCTCTCTGATCAGTCTCCTCTGCCTGGAGGGACGGCCTGATCTCGGCAGTATCTCGGTGTTACCATACACTTTCCACTTCTTAATGATTGTTTTGACTGTGCTCAAGGGATATTCAAGGCTTTGGGATAAAGTTGAGGAAAGGCACACGAGTCAGGGGATGGGTATAAAAATATTTCAGAGGTCTTCTGAAAGCTCCTTGGTGCTCATGGTTGAGTCTTTGCTTTGAAATGCTCTACCCAGCAGAGGAACCTACAGGAACAAGCTGATTGTATTCTGAAATAATCAGAATCAATACAACTAACACAGGTAGAGGCCAATTAACTTGGTGTGTGATTTTGAAGGTGATTGGTTACACCTGAGTGAATTTACAATTGTGATTATAATGGGGGTGGACACTCATCCAAATAAGATATTCTGGTTTTGTATTTTTAATTAATTTTATGAAATTTGTTTTTCACTTGGAAGTTGTTGGTTACAACGTGTAAATAAAGGTAGAAAAGCCTTATTAATGCAATTTAATTCCAGGTTATAAGGCAACAAACATTGAAATTTTTTGAAAGGGGGTATAGACTTTCTATAGGCACTGCATAGCAATTAGTATGCTAAATATGTGCATCGTGAAACAAAATCCATAGCTATACAACCATTTTGAATGTAGGTCATCAGGAACATTCAGGACAAGCATTTTTTTTTTACACAGTACAACACCACAAACATTGGATAGAGTGGCTCTTCACACATTAAGTATGCTATACACCACAACATTATAATTCCATATAGCACTTCACACATCTATTTGGCCCCTCTCAGAACCCATTCAATGAAATGCACTGTAGAGCATTAGTGGTTGCTAAAAGAAGATGCAAAACAGCACTCGAAACATTGTTTTGTGACCCCAATGCACCTTATTTCTTTCAGCAGATTCATACGGCTGCAGTCGACAATAATGGCATGACACCGAAAGGAACAGCACAATGCTTGACAAAATTAGAGGAGGAAGAAAGAAAAGCAAAAAAAAACAAAGAAGGATTACTTTGAAATTCAGGGGAAGTTTGAGGCAGAGCAACAAGAAGAGAGCACAATGGCTATAAACCGAACCGAACCAATTCGGAGCAAATGCGTCAGAATTATGTAATACGTCATGGGTATGCAGGAGGCGTTCACAGTAAGCTTTTTACATACTTTTTTTTTACGTACACGTGGGGATGGCACTGAGGGGTAGGGTGGTGAAAATGCGAAAATTTAAATTTGGAGTACTGTGGTAGGGGGAGGGAAGGAGGGGGGAGCGACAGAGGTTGATCTCTGCATTGAGCAGACGTCGCTGCATCCACTTTCCGCCGGTACTAGGGGCCTCCGTCTGACCATCCTCAGGGAGATGCCTGGCCCATCCCATCTCCCTGAGATGCTGATCAATCTGTTGCAACCATGAGGCATGTGGTCGGCCCATTTGTCTCCTCCATCACGAGGTTCCCTCGGTGAGAGAATCTGGTGAGCAGGATAGCATCAGGATACAAGCCACAAGTTGATACAGTCGCAGCTGACGCTCATGGACTATACCGGTAGCAAACCCCACCTGATTCTCAGCAACTGCTCGTTGGATACAAAGTGTGATCAGCGATAGCCAAGGATTCTCCAAAGAGACCGAGTACGAAGGAGTTAAGTCTCCGTCTCAGATCCTTGGTCAGATTCCAAGTCCACATCTGCAGAGCAAGACTGGAAGGCTCGACTGAAAGACTCAGACTTTCGTCCTCCTGCATAGGTACCGACAGTGCCACACCCCATGATCCAGTGAATCCACGATTCCCCAGGCCCGACCCAGACGTCTGTTGACCTCTGGCTTACAGCCAACAGAGACACGAATATCACTGCCAAAGTAAGTGAATCTCTCCGTGACCTCAACATCCTCACCACAAACAGGTACAGACAAATAGCAGCATCCAGATGTCAATGAAAGCCTGGATCTTAGTTTTAACCAAGGAAACCCATAATCCCAGTGGATCAAACTCCTCATTCAGCACTCGAGGGCCCCTAAAAGGATATTAAAGTCTCCGCAAAGATGACTGCATCATCTGCGAAATCAAGGTCCGAGATCTTGACATTCCCAAGCAATGCACCACAGCTTGATCTCTCCGACATGCTCCCCAAAATCCAGTCCATACAAGTGCTGAAAAGTGTGGGGGCCAGTACACACCCCTAACAAACTCCAGTAACAACTGGAAATAAGTCGGAGATGGAATCACCACATCTCACAGCACTCTCAGTTCAAGAGTATCGTTCAAAAATCAGATTTATCAGTTTTGGTGGCACCCCACGAAGACTGAGAATCCTCCAGAGGGCATTCCAATTTACCCAATCATATGCTTTGTAGAGGATCAACATAGGCTGCATGCAGCTCCTGCCAAAAATCTTGTCTAAATTGGTGAGGACCTGAAGAGCAAGGATATGGTCACTCGTTGACCTCTTTGGTATAAAGCCCAACTGCTCTGGGCACTGGTGCTCAACTGTTGGTGACGACACCTCAGCACTACCGCACACATCACTCACTGTCAGTATCTGACCCAAAGACACCTCGGCACCTCCTGTCCATCAAATAATGGGGCCCTGAATGTGCTTTGCTCAATCCAGTCATCGCTGGTGCGCGGTGGCCTGTGAAGGGCAGCTGCATAGCTCAGTACCTCCACAAAATGGGTTTTTAGTTTTCTTTGTATTTATGTGTTTTGCAGAATGAAGTCTTACGGTGATTGGAGTGCAAATCCTGCCACCAACCTCCGATAAAAAGGCAACCAACTGCAGGAGGATGTCCACAGATGCAGTTGGGCACCAGATATGGATGGCCGTTGGCTCACAAGGAGTTCCTCCACCCTTTGAAGAACATAAAATAACCTAAAGAACATAAAAAACTAGAAGGGCATTCGGTAAAGCGCATAACTCCGCCACGTAATGCCTGATCCACGAAAGCATATCGGCCCAATACATTTTTCAAATATCATGTGATACAGTACTATATTTTTTTTGGCCTGATCTCTCAATGGTGAAAAATCACTTTCAAATATAATAATTCTCGTCTCCAGATCCAAATTCGGATCTTCACCAAAATCTAATCAATTCGTCCTTGTGACACACCCAACCTGTCCACCAAGTTTCGTCCGCAACCGTCCACAACTTTTTGAGATATTGTGCTATATATCGGTTTCGCCCTATCTCTCAATGGTGAAGAATCACACTTTAAAAATTATCAGATCCAGATCCGGATCTTCGCCAAAATTGATCAATTCTTCCTCGTTACACACACAACGTGTCCACCAAGTTTCATCCAAATATGTCCACAAATTTTTGAGATATTGTGCTGTATATCGTTTTTGGCCCTATCTCCCAATGGTGAAGAATCACTTTAAAAATTCTCGTAGTCGGATCCAGATCCGGATCTTCACCAAAATCTAATAAGTTCATCCTTGTCACACACCGAACCTGTCCACAAAATTTCATCCAGATCCGTCAACAACGTTGTGAGATATCCTGTGCACAACAAACAAACAAAAACAAACAAACAAACAACAAAATAAAAATGGCCATAGGGCCAGGACTTGACGAAATTCAACAAGATCGCGTACCATCGAGAATATTGAGCGATAATAGGTATTTTTGGGTTAAACATAGTTTTTAGGGTAAACAAACAAAAAATTAAATTAAAATACCTGTCACCTCCGTAATCCGTAACGGATTACGTCAAAATCGTAGATTTCCTCAAGTAACAAACAGACAGACAAACAGACGTCACATTTGGTGACGGAGGTAAAATGCTAAAAAGAACATAAAGGACAGATTACAGAGAGATAAGAACATGGAATAAGGTTTTAAAAGATACTGGTTTTAAGACACACACTTGGAAGGGTAGACATAGTTTATCCATATATTGACGCATATCTAATATCACAATTAATTACTTTCCATCCATTGGAATCCATACTCTTAGCAGAGCATTGGTGCTGTCTAAGCAGTCTCCTTGGCTATTGGGTACAATCCTGAACGGGATCGCTACTCCGACACAGGATACCAGCAAGCTGACACTCATTTTGCCGACCTCGGAAAGATGACAGGTAGAGTCACCCACCTGGTATTAATTCAACAGCCAAGGGTGATTTGAACTCAGGATCCTGGATCCCAAGCCCACCACCCTAACATTAAGGCAATACCAGCCATATTAATTACTTTACGCTTATTCTATTAATATACCAAGGAGATAACTGAACAATACTAAGCAATGTTAACCCAAGGAGTCATTTCCACAACATATCTTTTATTTTATTAAAAGTGGGCCAAATGTTCTCCTCGATGCGAGTGTAACCCACAGTGAGCATGTGCAATTGAGAGAATACCTTCATATATTATTTTCAGCACCCCAAGTGATGAACTGCTTCAAGAGTCTGAGCCATGTTTTTCTCAAAGTGATGCCATAATTGATTTGCATGCTAGAAGACATCCTTGATGATGACCTTTGTCAACCTCTTTGGGAATGAAGTGAAAGTGTTGTCGCATGCATGCTTTTCTGCAAGATGGACTTTATTT
>CM068962.1:32529278-32546797 GCA_035128595.1 Eptatretus atami | reverse complement strand
ACCAGGAAGATAGCCTGGGTGGCAGAAGAACTGTGATCAACATGGAGGTGGACAGTCAACCTGGTGCAACACCCACTGGAGGCAACAACAGGTCAGGCACACCCAGATCATCCACCATTGCCCACAGTTAGGAAGCACAAAGAAATTGGAGGGGGACAGAGACCAGTACGAGGAACGTTAGAGGACGTCTGCTCTCAAACGTTCGCTCTCCATCAATCACTCGTTCAACAGAAACACTGACGGCTCCGTGCCTCACGGCCTCCACATCTCACGTCACATTTGTCCAATTAATTCAACTCCATGTCCCTTAGCCATCTTTCTCTTTCACTTTTCTCAGCAAACTATTACTTTTCTCACAAACAGGCTAATCGGCCTCTATCCAGTATGCACAGGGGAACCATCTCCACCAGGAACTTCAGCAGTTTGAAGAGGACCACTCCACCATCTTCTTACGGATGGACACTCAAGCTTCCTATAAGTAGTGCACACACAACATGCCTTCAGCATAATGAAAAGTCTTTCTCATAACATTTTAATGTATATTTTTTGCATCTGATGAAGGTTAATGGGGATAAGGAAATCATACGGCTCAGGATGGAGAATGACACAAGGTGTAGGCAATGCCTGCTTGAAGCATGGAGGGAAGTGTGTGGCTGGCATAGTCTCTGGAAGACTGTTCAAGAGTTGAAGAGAAGTCAGGAATAAAAGAGTTGAAGGTGCAGTTATCCTGTAATTTTGGAAAGTTTAACCAAGGAGGGATTTACTGAAGAACGTGCACCTGAATTACTCACGGAGTAGTCCGGAGGAAACTAAGTGACCGGAGGGAGGAATTCTGGCAGAATAGGACGCTAAAGGAATGGGAGTGAGACGACCACCTAACCAACAGAGAGGCAAACAAACCCCGTCTTCAAACCCTCATGAATGGGAGAATTCCAATAATTTTGATTTTTAGGTTTCACAAAATCCAGGAAAGGACAGAGTGATTCTGCGAGCGACATCAGCCCAAAGTGGAGAGCGTATGCCATTGAGCTATGGACAAAGACCTTGTAGACTTTGAAAACAGCTCTAATTTTTCAAGGATCGACAGACGGCCTGACCCAATGATGTAGGCCAAATTAGAACAAATTTTTTGATTGAGTATCTAGTGCGATCATGGTACACTTGAATGGATGGGCCACCAGTGAAGAAAAACGTCTTTTTTTTTCCACATAAGCATTACATCTACAAACCATTGATTCCTAAGTTGTTTTTTTCTTCGTGTAAAACTTCCACTCGATAAGCAAGCAAACGTTTTATATCCAAAAAGAAGGCCATGAAGATGAACACTGTATGATATCCCAGCTATGTTCAGATAGTCCTCGAGTCTGGGTTCCTAGTGAGAAGAGATTCCCAGAACTCTGACTTTGTTTGGACTTTGTAGAGTCTCCGCAGCTGGTTAAGCTGAGAATTTTGGATTTTTCCATGGTGCTGGCAACAATCGCCTAATCTTTGTGAAAGACGGCAGGTGGGTGTCTTTAACTTGGAGTATGGAAGCCCAGCGACTCCCATCCCAACAGAAGGCACCTCGTTTATAGTGATAATGCCGCTGCCTGTGAGAGTCCAGGGTGACATTTTATGGTCGAGGGGAATCGAACCCAGAATAAACAGCTCAAAGTGATTATGCTCTTTCTTCTCTGAGCTACCTTATCAGACATCAGATAATGTTGTTTAAAGTTAAGAGCAATAAGTTGACGTCCCAATCAAAATATAAGGCTCCAACATGCCGTTTGAGAGTAAATTCATTTCAGTTATAATTCTTCACTTTCAATGGTGACGTGCCCATATGATTATATATACATTTTAGAAATCCCATCAATGAAACTTCATGAGACTGCTGCAGTGGGAACAGGAAAGGTCCAAATGGGACACGCTCATTACCTCCACAACCGAAGGTGGATGAGATGTTATTACCCTGTCTGTCTGTCTGTTGTGAACAAGATTATCTCAAAAAGTTGGGGACGGATTCGGACGAAATTTGGTGGAAGCTTGGAATGTGACACCGTGAAATGGTTAGATTTTGGTGAATAATTGGATCAGGAGCGAGAATTTTTTTAAAAGTATTTTCACCATTGAAGATAGGGCCAAAATGAAATATAGGTAGGATCGGTAATCTCAATAGTGTTGGACGGACGGCTGAAACTTGGTGGGAGGTTTGGGTATATAATAATGAATAATTTAATCGATTCTGGTGACGATCTGAATCTGGATCCGGAACCGAGAATTCTTTTTAAAGTGATTCTTCACCATCGAGTGATCGGGTTTAAAACAAAATGATCACGATATCTCCAAAAAGTTATGGACGGATTTGGACGAAACTTGGTGGACGAGTTGGTTCGGTGACAAAACAAGCCGATTAATTTTGTTCAGGTTCGAATCCAGATCCGGCCTCTCAGTGGGATACAATATATAAACTAACCAGCCTGGTGGAGGTATATGCTCTCTACCGAGTGCCATTCCAGTTAAAATCGTTTTTCTCAAACTTGAATATCTGAAATACCGGCTGAAACACCCACTTTTATGTTAATATACAATGACAACTTCAACACCCAGCAGAGAGTGACAACCATCTTGATGTTCCCACCACAAGGGCATTGAAACACTCTTGAATGGACTTCAGTTTATGTACTGTACATCTCGCTCACAACAACAAACACCAAATTGAAAAAAAAGAAACATTCCTTAGATATTTTTTTTCGAGTTTTATTTACATACCGGCCAGTATGTACAACAAACATGAAACATAAAGAATGAATTGCAATACAAAATTATCATCGTACATTTTTGTTACGAATCGAAAAATTAGACTAATGATTGTAAAACATGGTATAAAAAGCCATTAAAATATACCTTTGACTTTGTATCATTTCACTGCATCAATATATTAATGCACAAAATAACAGCAATACTTTACAATAGATGCATTAAAACTTTGTCCGGCACTCAAACGAGCTTGGCATCAGTGGTTTGTTTGTTTTGTTTGTGGGTTCAGTACTTGCTTGCTCATCATGCGAGCAGGTCATTGCTTTAAACTGTACACGTTATGGACAATTAAATACAACCTTTATCGGACAAAGTTTGATGTCGCTTCCACATTTAAATATTGTCTGAGCCGGTAGTAAAAAATATCACATTGTTATAAATTACATTTATCCGTGTGTCGGTTGAAAAAGAAAACATAAATAAATAGACAGCTCAGGGAGAAAACTCGGTGTTGTGCCTTCATGTTCGAAGCCTGCCGTCGTATACTGCGGCTTCGGGAAGGGTGTTACTTCCAGTTCAGCGCCCTCTTCCAGCTCCTCGTTGCTGATTCTATGGAGAGAAAAGGATCATTGACAAATTTACACAAAACCGTTGAAAGTGAGTGCCTACCAGCAAACTACCCATACACAAGGGTGTAGGAGTCTAATATGTAAATAGATTATTGTATATCTGCAGTAGCAGATAATGGGGAGAGGGTGGGTGGGATGAACATTGTGGCACTTCTGACATACCACTGCAGTCCCCGCCATGCTTATCTCCAGGTAGACACCGCGGGAACACGCAGAGCTGCTGAGATCACAGATTTCTGTAGGTGACGTTGTCCGTCCACAAACGGGTTCGGCAAGCGCCGTCTCTCGACATATGTCATTGCACCTGAGCAGTGATGAGTCTTCATTCACTGTCCCAGAGACACTTCTTCCCAACTCCACAGATGATTCATCAACAGGATTTGACCCTAGGGGACAAGCATGACCACCATATTGAAGGCTTAAGACATTTAAACATCCTTCCTTATACAATGCACAAACGCTGCTATTAAACAAGGCACTCTGTATTGGGGACAAAATGTGTGATTGCAGGGATGAGGGAGTAGGTGCATACGCAAATATCACTGACTGAATAAGACTTTTGAAAAATCAAATGTTTTGGATTTGTGGGGCAAATGTCAATCCCCAACAACCCAATGATTGGTCTTCCAAATGTGACAAATAAAGTATTTGGTTGTGGCTTTGTCAATTGACAGCACAATATCTGTATATCTATAATAGTAGTACTTTAAACTGTATACCTCTCCTCCAACAACAAACACATTCCCTACATAATTATTTACCAAATCGCACAATTCAATTTCAAATCCATCACACCACATTGCTATCTAATCCTATAACGTCACACAATTCTAACCTATCTTCCACAAGCCCTCACAACAAATAACTTTCTTCGACAAAGTTTGCATGGAAGACTCGTACATCACAAAACATAAATATTTGAAGTGGCATCATAAGGCAAGCACTCAGAGCAAGCACCAAACAGACAACTCCCCCACGCCCTGCCGACCAAAGCATCAAATCCATCCATTGGACCATACTCTGTGCAGAGCATTGGTGCTGCCTAAGCAGTCTCCTCGCTATTGGTACAATCCTGGACGGTCGCCACTCCGACGCAGGATAACCAGCAAACTTGCACTCATTTGCCGAAAATGACAGGCCGAGTCAACCCCACCTGGTATTAATTGAACAGCTGAGTGGGATTTGAACTCAGGATCCTAGGATCCCAAGTCCACCACCCAAGCCATTAAGCCAACACCAGGCATAAAGGCCATTCTCACTTAAATCATATTACAACCAACACACAATTCTGAAACAATTCCTCAACTCCTTGATCTTCATAACTAGCATCCAACCTTTAAAACATCGTTTTCATAAAGAAACTCTAATTCAGTGAGGCACCAAATCTGGATGAAGTCCTACACCCACAACAACCCAAGGCCACATTATGAGTCACTAATAAACAAAAACCACGAATGTGCAAAGTATGCTCTGTCCAAAACCATTAGCATCTCCCTCTCCCTGCTTTTCCCGAATCCCTTCCTGAAGTAGTGTGCGTGTGATTCTGCAGGACAAATTCCCAGCGACTTGCGCAAAGCCAGTGGAATAAACAGGCACAAGCATCGGTGGAATGGTGTCGAGGGTCATCGGGGAGGTCCAGCATGACTAGGTGAGGGAGTTGTGGATGTGAAAGTCTCACATTCATGAGAGCATGGTCCTTTGTACGCCATGCCGATAGAGCGTCCGTGCAGGCAGTGGCACGGCGGAGATGGCACACACTTGCATACGTGACCCCGTTCTTGCCAAGATGTTCTGCTCAATGACAGTGGTTCAGCGCAGGCCGAAGGTTGCAGAGCACACAATGAGCGTTGCTGTTCTGGTCAAGGACGCAGAAGGTGCCTCCTCGACAGGCAACGTCTTGCATGACCCTGTCCAAGGAATAAATGAAACACTGGAACTGTGAGATCAGTTACAAAACACAAGCGCTCGAGTTACGGAGTTCATTCCCAGTTATACCTCGTGGTTTCCCAATCTTATTCTGAATGTCTTCAAAAATTATACCCCATTTCAATGCTAATCAAACATTCCTTCCAATATTACTCATGTACCTTTCGATGAAGTTCCACCTGAACTACCCTCCCACTCTAATTCGACATACATTTGCCACATACTCATTAACTACCATTGACTCATTCTTTTACTTCAACGCCTTCACAGAAAGTGTTGATTGACAGATTATGACCAAATCTGTTGCAGTGGGTCACGGTGACCCTTAAGCAGGCCATGTCCTTGCTTTTAACTTTAAACACAACTTTTGGTCTAGTCGTGAGATGTAGATAAATTAGCTCTCTTGATTTGAAACTCACTGTTATTTTCAATGCAAATGCCAATTGTACTGCAAATCGTTTCAAAGCAAGTTATTTGAAAAGCTTAAAGTTGATGATCGACAATTTTGAGATGAGGATCCTTCCACCCCTCACTTCTCCCATCCCGCCACCCCCCCAAAAAAAAAAATCCCAGTCCATATTTCTTTTCTGTACATCTTACTCTGACATTTCCCTGAGTATTGATGCTCCAAGCCGGCCATTCCACGGCACCGCGGCCCGCAGCAATGCACACTCGTCGCGGTAGGTTTCCCATCTGTGCCACACACCGGTCCCCGACTAGTATTTGCACACTCGGGCACACACACAGCGTGGGCTTGTCCTGCGACTCATACGGCACTGCTTCCCTGGCGGCAGTCCACGTTTTCACAGGTTTCTGCAACACATGTGATCTCTCCATGAGCACGTGCGAAAGAGGGTTAACACCTTACGAGTGAGGTCAGCGTTCATTTTGTTATCCAAATAATGGACATTGGATCCATCACCATATAATGTTCATCTCCTGGGTATCCGACAAATAAATGCCAAAAAGCAGAAATACTCGAGGGCCGACTTGCGCTTGTTACAGTAGACATTTACGGAGAAACATGAACGCAAAGATAGAGCAGTGAGGAATTGTCGACTCTCACCAACACGAAGAGCTTTGGCCCAGTTTATATGAATTGGTGAACATGGAATTGGTGAGAGGCCCCTTTCAGACAATCAACATTAAATCGTACTAGCTTAAGAAATTGTATCATTAGTTTGACAGAGTTTTGATTTATTGGTTAGTATGCAATTGCGAAAAATATAAATCACATTAAGTTAACCGGTCACATTAATTAAGTCACATTAACTGCAACCGGTCCAGACGGCATCAGCCCACTGTCCTCAAAGCCTGCTCTTCTGCTCTTGCTCACCCTCTCTCTGTTATATCACCCTCTCATTTGCTCAGGCCATCTGCCATCTGCTTGGAAATCAGCAAACATCACTGCCCTGCATAAAAAGGTGCAAAACAGATCCTGCAACTACAGACCAATCAGCCTTCTCCAATCATCAGCAAGGTTATGGAATCCATCATCGCTTCAGACATCAATCCTTCCTCTTCTCCAATGGCTTGTTTCTGATCATCAATTTGGTTTCAGACCAGGTCACCTACCCTGGATATGCTGCTTCTGCCTCCCAACAATGGATGGAAGCCCTCGATGCCAGACAGGAAATCCGAGCCGTATCCCTGGATATATCACGTGCTTTTGACACAGTCTGGCACCCTGCCTGCTCACCAAACTCTCTTCCTATGGTATCCAAGGCAATCTCCACTCATGGTTGCAGTCAACGTGTGGCCTAAATGGAGTTCTTCATCCCTCTTCCTGTCCAGGCTGGAGTTCCTCAAGGTAGCGTTCTGGGCCCGTTCTTTTCTGGTTTTCATCAATGATCTCTCCGACTCTCTGGAAAATCATCTATATCTCTTTGCTGATGATATCACCTCTGCCGTACCATCGGTCATCCCTCAGACCGGCAAGCAGCAGCTTCTTCGCTCACTGCTGATCTGGTAAAAATCACAAACTGGTCAACATGTGGAACATGTCTTTCAATCCGGACAATCTCACACTCTCACTATGTCTCTTCGAAAGGACCATTTAGAAAACCCCCCATCCACTTTCTCAAACAATCCTCTGGAAGAAAGTCCTTTCTTCAAGCTTCTGGTCTCACTATCTCCATGACCTTTCCTGGAAAAGCCACATTTCAAACCCACTCCAAAGCCAGTCGCCGACTGGGAATCCTCGCGTCGTGCAAGTCTTCCTCGGCCCACCTGAGCTCCTGACCACTTACAAAGCTTTTTCCGCAGCCTGATGGAGCACTGCTTCCCTCTGGGCTGGTGCTCCTGCCTCCACCTTCTCGGCTTCACGCTGTAAAACCAAGGCATTTCGGATCATTGGCATCTTCCGCAATGAGGCCGAGTCTTTGGGTCTCTCACTCTCTCACCGCAGGTTGGTCGTGGTCTTTCTGTCTTCTACCGTCTCCTCTCCAGCCTCGCCCCCCCCCCCCCCTCTCTCTGCGATTTGTCCCACCACATTTCGCAGGGCGCTCAAGGTCCGCCAACAACCCCCTTCTGGTAAAACTACCAAAATCACGAATCACTGCTCACCTTCACTCTTTCATTCCTCTTTTTCCCCGCCTTTGGAATAAACTCCTTCACTCTATTCATTCCCATTCTCCCTCCAGGCCTTCAAAACAGCTGTTCACCACCACCTCTTATCATCCCCATCCAAATCCTCGATCTTTTCTACCCCGATAATCCACCAAAGCCCACCTCCTTCAAATTCCCTGCTTTCCTTCCTGAAAGTCCCTGTAATGTCCATCTTCTATTCCCCATGTTCCCGTCGCATCCCTCTCCCTTCCACAGATCTCCAAATGTCTCTGTTCCCCACTATTTTGTCCTTCCCACTCCCTCCCCTCCTGTCTCATGCCCCCTTGATGTGCGTTTGTGTGTTAGCTCTCATACGAGCCTCGACAAGGTATACAAAAAAAAAATAAAAGTTAGTCCATCCATCTTGAAAGAAGTCAATAAGTTCACCTTATCAGTTACACAAGTTCTTGTCAAGAAACTTCAATGCATGAGCAGCAAGGAGGCCGTTCGCCCATCAAACCTGCATGATGTTCCTTTAATTCAATGACTGCGTGGTTCGCAGGCCATTGGGATCATCAGCTGGGATTGGCCAGCATTGAGGTTTCAACCCTTCAATATCAGAACCTCGCCAAACAGCAGTACCAGTACATAAGAGTGAGATGTTAGATATATATATAATAGAAATGAGGTGCCAGTTGGTAATTGGCATGCAGATTAATGGAAAATGGCGTACAAATTCTCGAGGAAGGCTGTCTTGTATGCAACGAGGACGACGATCCAAGCCACAGGAAGCATCGCAGTGTGCTATTAAAACTATACATCCTAAATATATATATATATATATAATATATTATATATATATCTCTCTCTATTATAATACCAAGCTTGCACACTAAAAACTCGGCTCGCCGTCACACGATCCCTATGAAATTGTTGTGGCACTTAGCGGACATGCCGACAATGTTTGGGAAGTCTTGGCATTCCATAGTACCACTTGCATTTTGCACAATGCGTATTTTTGTCATTCCCAGTGTACGGTCTGTCATCTGCTACCAGCTATGTTGTACTGCTATCCCGTGCATGTGCACGGTATCGCTAGTATATATATGTAGCAGACACATTCTGACTGTTATGGTGAGTATTGCCACGGATTATGTCCCGCATGCTAAACCGCATAATCCGCAAAGAACAATCATCCGTCTGCCACCCAGACGATTGTTCCCGCTAATGTAAACCATTCAACCAGAAGGCATGTGATGCGATCGGCGGGTAAATCAAAACATGTGGAGTGTGACGAGCACTTCCCGATCTCCATTGGACATAGTCCTACACGAAAGCGTCACCTCCAATCCGGAGGCCTCGGCCCAGTGACTCTGCCAAACAGACAAGGATTACACGGTCAACATCAATTAAACATCAAACGGAGCGCGATCCAGATTTCGGTCTTATTCGCCTCTTTTGAAGGTGCCTTTTTATTCAAAAAAAAAGGTTAAAAATCATAACATTTAAACAGCTTGGGACGTACACCTTGACCCATGGCCAAAGTACACAGCCCAACAAGACTGTCTTGTTGGCAAACACATGCCCCTCACCCCAAAGGCTGAAGCACATGGTCAAACAAACACACACATCCTAACCATGAAGGCCAGAAATGCATGGCCATACAATGGGACCACTATCATAGAAGTGAGTCCCATGACTTCAACGGCATGCCGTCCTGAATTTGGGCTTATTTGTCCTCATCAGGACGGCATACCATAAATATCTAACCAATGACCACATTGGTCATTTCAACATCAGCACACCTCTCGACTGTTATGGTGAGCAGCCGCGGATTATGTCTCACACGGTAAAACTACATAATTTGCAAAGAACAACCGTCCGTCTTTGTTCCCTCCAGTGTGTATGTCCTAAACGTATTTTTAAAAAGAATTTTTTTTTAAAGAATTTTTTTTTTACTTCAAACTTCAACTTCAATTGCTTATAAAAATGTAATTAATCACGAATATTGCAATTAACTTTGCAAATAAATGTTTGAATTCTGCTTGGTGTAAATCATGACAACACGGCAACTCACGTACTTATCCTCAGTTAAAACAAGCCGGTCTCTATCGCAACGTGTGGTGAGGTGTTTTGAATTGCACAGTGGGAGTTGTTTTGAATGATGTGAAGGTGAAGTGTTCTTCATAACATGGCGGTTACATGACGGTAGGTTTTTAATAATGTGGCAGTGATGTGGTGGTGAGGTTTAAATAATGTGGTGGTGAGGTGTTTCGAATTACGTGGTGGTGAGGTGTTTTAAATTACGTGGCGGTGTTTTGTCCCAATGTAGCGATGTGTGGTGAGGTGTTTTCAATAAAGTGGTGGTGAGGTGTTTAAATTACGTGGCGGTGTTTGTCCCAATGTCGCGATGTGTGGTGAGGCAAGCAGAGTGAGCTGATCCATGCGAATATATATATATATGAACTACCGGTCAAAAGTTTTAGAACACCCCAATTTTTCCAGTTTTTACTGAAATGTAAGCAGTTCAAGTCCAGTGAATAACCTGAAATGGTACAAAGCTAAGCGGTAAACTGCCAGAGGTGAAAAAAAAGTTTAGGTTACCAAAAACTGAAAAATAATGTAAATTTCAGAGTTGGTTAAAAAAGGCCCTTTTCAGGAACAAGTAATGGGTTAGCAACTGCAGCTGTTCTTCAGCAATGGAAGTAAATTAAGCCTTGAAAGTTGATGCAAACAATTCCTGCAGGTGTCCCAACTTTTGTTGATTAGTTACAAACCCTCTTGTCTGTATAAAAGCAGTATTGGAACAGACTGTGTTGCTACACCCTCTGAAGCATTATTTGGACAATATTGCACTGCAGGAAGTAGTATATTGCTATCATAATGGCGAGAAAAAGACAATTAACAAAGGAAGACAGACAGACCATTATAACCCTTAAAAGTGTAGGTCTTTCCTTTCGAGAAATTGCAAGCAAGCCAAGGTGTCGTGAGTAGTTTCCTCACCATCAAAAGGCACTTGGAAACTGGGGAAACTGACAGGAAGAGGTCTGGCAGGCCCAAAGCCACAACACAATCAGAAGACAAGTTTCTACCGGTCAACAGCTTGCATGATAGGCGGCTCACAGGACAGCAGCTTCAAACACAGCTTAACTCTGGTCGAAGTAAGGAAGTCTCAGTTTCAACTGTGAAGAGAAGACTTCGAGCTGCAGGTTTGACAGGTCGAGTGGCAGTAAAAAGCCATTGCTAAGATGGCAAAATAAGAAAAAGAGGCTTGCCTGGGCCATGAAGCACCACCAGTGGACTACTGAAACCTGGAAGCAGGTCTTATGGACCGTTGAATCAAAATTTGAAATCTTCGGTTCATCACACAAGGTTTTGTACGCTGTCGAGGAGGCGAAGGATGGTTCCTCAGTGTGTGACAACAACTGTCAAACATGGAGGAGGAAGCGTGATGATCTGGAGCTCTTTTGCTGGATCCAGAGTCGGCGACTTGCCAGAGTGACTGGCACCTGAACCAAAAGGGCCACCACAGCATTTTGCAGTGCCATGCAATACCCTCTGTCTATGCCTAGTTGGTGAGGGGTTCATTCTACAGCAAGATAACGACCTAAAATATACCTCCAGGCTATGTCAGAACTACCTGAGAAGAAAAGAACAAGACGGTAGGCTTCAAATCATGGAATGGCCAGCACAGTCTCCAGACTTAAACCCCATCGAGCTGGTTTGGGATGAACTGGACAGAAGGGTGAAAGCAAAGCAACCTACAAGTGCAACACAGTTATGGGAACTTCTGCAACAGTGTTGGGAAGAACTTTTCAAACAATATTTGATTTCCATTGTGGAAAGAATGCACCAGTATGTTCGGCTGTTATATCTGCAAAAGGTGGCTACTTTGATGTGTCAAAAATTTAGGTTAAATTTTGTTCAACAAACGATTCCATAATTTTTTTTATCTGCAATTGTTTATTTGTTCTGTGCTTTAATTTCAGAGTGCATTGAAACATTAAACTGCTTAAATTTCAGTAAAAACTGGAAAAATGGGGGTGTTCTAAAACTTTTGACCCATCGAATATATATATAATAGCAGAGGTACCACACCTTGTCCGGAGGAGTTTAGGTTCCAATGGAATGCAATATGATGGTGTGTCTACCGGTGAGGCTGATTCTATCGATGGACAGACAGACAGCCAGAAAATACAACTACAATAGACTAGGCATAAGTCGTCACCATCGGGACCGAGAAAAAAGTGACGACTTACACGTATGCGAACATTCATGATGACTGTGGGGTGAAGGATGAAGTCGTGCGTGGCCTGGACACGTACATGTGAGAGGGCGCAACAATCTCTAACCGGCTATTGTACCAAAAGGGAAACACAATCCTTGGGGCATAGGTGGGGGTTCATTGGTGAGTTGAAAAGTGATCAAGCAAAGATGGAATTCATTAATCAGTTTATCAAAGTAAAGATAATGAACAACTGTAAGACAACTCATATACATCGGTGATGGTATATGACCATCGACAAATGTGGAATGAATGGCTGTTAGAATTCATTCATTGGAATGAATGTAGAATGAGTTTTCATATGGAATGAAAACTCATATACCATCGACAAATTACATGACACACAGTCATCGTGATGACTACCACTCAATACCGATGTGAAAGTGAGTGCGGTGATGTACAAAACAAGCCAATATAAAACCATGATCGGACTTCAACACTAAGCTCGATCGATCCTTTACTCCTTCGCCAGAGACTGCATTGCGCAGCCTGTCTACCTCTTCAGATGCATGTGGGACGGCTGCTGACTGAGCTGAACGCAGCGCAGTTATAAATAGCCTATCACTGGCGGTGTAAACCAATGAGCGCGCATCACGATTCCATGAAATCGGGCTTCTCACGAGGTAGAAGTGACGAGTTAGGCGTGGTAATTTACTTGAGTTTCCATTACGCGGGAACGGACAACATCTGACAACTTAGACGAAGTGACGACTTAGAGATGACGACTTACAGACTTTATTCAAAGGATTTAACATTAGATAAATTCGGGACTTTTTGACGCTGCCGACTTCGCGCGAGTGACGAGTTACACGCTGCCGACTTACGCCTAGTTACTGTATGTATATATATATATATATATATATATATATATATATATATATATATATATATATACATATATATACAAATTTTCTAACTACTGACTGACTCACTCACTGACTGATATTAAAGATTGATAACTTCCGGGTGACTTTGAAAGCTGAATTTTTGCTTGCCGATGGACATCGAAGCCGCCCACCAGGAAAGAAAAAAAAATCAGAGCATTGTCGGACAACATCCATAAATAAATATAAATAAATGAAAAAAAAAAAGAAAAAAATACATTAAAAAAAATGCAGGTCAGCGACCCGAGACAATGGGGAAGCATGGTATTTTGCGTGCCGATGGACATCGAAGTTCATTACACCTGCAAAAATCACAGAACCATCAGAAAGCTCCGTAAATGAAAATATAAACAAATGAAAAGAAATAAATGAAAAATCAAATGCAGGTGAGTGACCCGAGACAATGGGTAAACACGGTAATTTTGTGTGCCGACGGACATCAAAGCCGGTACATCAGGAGGGGGGGGGGGGTCACAGAACCATTGTAATGCGTCCATAAATGAAAATAAATAAATGACTATTAAAAAATGAAAAAAAAATGCAGTTGAGTGACCCGAGACAATGGGGAAGCAGGGTAATTTTGCATGCCGATGGACATCAAAGCTGATTACACCAGCAAAAATCACAGAGCCATCAGAAAGCATCCGTAAATGAAAATATAAAAAAATAACAATAATAAGTGAAAATAAATTCATGAAAAATCAAATGCAGGTGAGTGACCTGAGACAATGGGGGAAGCATGGTTCGTATGCTTACACAATACACAATGTGTAAGCATACCCCGCTGGTATGTATGTATATATGTATATATATATATATATATATATATAATATATATTGTTCGGGCCGGGGTCTGGCGGAGAGAACGACCACTAGGTGGGGGAAGTTACGTCGACTCCCACCAGACTCCCGGAATTGTAGGCCGTCGCTCACGATGATTCTGTGACGTGGCGGGTCGCTTAACCGACCGTGGGCGCCAATACCTCAACCGCGTGGTGTAGGGTCCTCCTGTCTAGAACCAAGTTACCTAATTAACCACGTGGTTTCAACTACCGGGGAACCACGCCCTCGGTACGCCTTGCCCGAACCGGATCATTCTACCGACTACGGTAGAGTACCAACTACCTTTTCGGATCGGATGCAGCCGAGCGGAACTGCCAAGGACTACCGGCTAGAAGGAACACATTATCGGGAATAAAGACCCGGCTAAACTTAGATCCGAACCATGCTGGACCAATGGGAGGAAAAGACAAAAACGAGCTGGGAACATTTCTGCAATGATTTATTTACACTAGGCGAGGAAAAACGTGGCACAGGAACAAGGTTTATTAGTGTGTTATGCAGGGGAAATAAGAGAGAGATGTAGTGCGACAATTTTTACAGCAACTTACGAAAGAGGACACAGCAGACTTATCGCGAGAATAATAAAAGCAAGAATTCCAATAATCAAAGAACTTATTGGGTGGTCGTGTCGCTAGACTACCCTTATTCTCAGGTTTTCTGTCTGTTTGTATGTCTGTCTGTCTGTATGTATTTAATGGACAGCTCTGGAGGCCAGAGGAGTCAACCGATTTTGATGAAACCTTACTGGTAGGTTCATACTAGGATCGAGTTGTATGCTTTTGAGCACCGTTGCTATGGACGCCACCGTTGCCTAGCAACGGGACTTTGAAATTTTGAAAAAATCCGAAAAAAAAAATTTTCGAAAATCAAAAATCGGCTTCCGCGCTTTTATGCGCATTATAATCAACCTCTTTGTCAAAAATTTTCAGCCCGATCGTCAAAAACTGTATGACTAGTATGCAATTATATAGCGACCACCCATGTCGCCGTCGGCTTGTACAGTTTACTTATAAGACAGGCGCCACACTCAGACAAAATAAACCCAATCAAAAGAAAAGGGGACCTTTTGCAACCAGGAAGGGAGGGAGCTGAGGTCGCAGTCCTCGGTACCTGAGAGTTTCGGGGGAAGGGATGCTCCGTGGTGGGGCACCTGACAAAGGTTGAGTTGTTCAGCCACCACCGTACGTGTGGAGTTCGTGTCCGTGAAGGAGCTTGCGGCCTGCACCCAAACGAGCCGGCGATATAACCGTGAGACGGGAGTTGCTGTTAAGGCTACGCGGAGGATCATTAAGAGCCAACTAGGAGTACATCAGGAGTTATCACCACTCGGCGGGCGGATACGGCCGCGCGCCCGCGTGTAAAATCATTTTGCTTTTATTCCGCATATTTTTTTCTTTATTTTTGACGCTTTACGCTTTAGTCCTATGGTATGTATATATATATAATATATATATATATATATATATACAATATCTTTTCTAACTACTGACTGACTCACTCACTGACTGATATTAAAGATTGATAACTTCCGGGTGACTTTGAAAGCTGAAATTTTGCTTGCCGATGGACATCGAAGCCGGCACACAGGAAAGAAAAAAAAATCAGAGCATTGTCGGACAACATCCATAAATAATATAAATAAATGAAAAAAAAGAAAAGAAAAATACATTAAAAAAAAATGCAGGTCAGCGACCCGAGACAATGGGGAAGCATGGTAATTTTGCGTGCCGATGGACATCGAAGTTCATTACACCTGCAAAAATCACAGAACCATCAGAAAGCATCCGTAAATGAATATAAAACAATGAAAAGAAATAAATGAAAAATCAAATGCAGGTGAGTGACCCGAGACAATGGGTAAACACGGTAATTTTGTGTGCCGACGGACATCAAAGCCGGTACATCAGAGGGGGGGGGGGGGGTCACAGAACCATTGTAATGCGTCCATAAATGAAAATAAATAAATGACTATTAAAAAATGAAAAAAAAATGCAGTTGAGTGACCCGAGACAATGGGGAAGCAGGGTATTTTCATGCCGATGGACATCAAAGCTGATTACACCAGCAAAAATCACAGAGCCATCAGAAAGCATCCGTAAATGAAATATAAAAAAATAACAATAATAAGTGAAAATAAATTCATGAAAAATCAAATGCAGGTGAGTGACCTGAGACAATGGGGGAAGCATGGTTCGTATGCTTACACAATACACAATGTGTAAGCATACCCCGCTGGTATGTATGTATATATTATATATATATATATATATATATATATATATATATTGTTTCGGGCCGGGGTCTGGCGGAGAGAACGACCACTAGGTGGGGGAAGTTACGTCGACTCCCACCAGACTCCCGGAATTGTAGGCCGTCGCTCACGATGATTCTGTGACGTGGCGGGTCGCTTAACCGACCGTGGGCGCCAATACCTCAACCGCGTGGTGTAGGGTCCTCCTGTCTAGAACCAAGTTACCTAATTAACCACGTGGTTTCAACTACCGGGGAACCACGCCCTCGGTACGCCTTGCCCGAACCGGATCATTCTACCGACTACGGTAGAGTACCAACTACCTTTTCGGATCGGATGCAGCCGAGCGGAACTGCCAAGGACTACCGGCTAGAAGGAACACATTATCGGGAATAAAGACCCGGCTAAACTTAGATCCGAACCATGCTGGACCAATGGAGGAAAAGACAAAAACGAGCTGGGAACATTTCTGCAATGATTTATTTACACTAGGCGAGGAAAAACGTGGCACAGGAACAAGGTTTATTAGTGTGTTATGCAGGGGAAATAAGAGAGAGATGTAGTGCGACAATTTTTACAGCAACTTACGAAAGAGGACACAGCAGACTTATCGCGAGAATAATAAAAGCAAGAATTCCAATAATCAAAGAACTTATTGGGTGGTCGTGTCGCTAGACTACCCTTTTCTCAGGTTTCTGTCTGTTTGTATGTCTGTCTGTCTGTATGTATTTAATGGACAGCTCTGGAGGCCAGAGGAGTCAACCGATTTTGATGAAACTTGACTGGTAGGTTCATACTAGGATCGAGTTGTATGCTTTTGAGCACCGTTGCTATGGACGCCACCGTTGCCTAGCAACGGGACTTTGAAATTTTTGAAAAAATCCGAAAAAAAAAAATTTCGAAAATCAAAAATCGGCTTCCGCGCTTTTATGCGCATTATAATCAACCTCTTTGTCAAAAATTTTCAGCCCGATCCGTCAAAAACTGTATGACTAGTATGCAATTATATAGCGACCACCCATGTCGCCGTCGGCTTGTACAGTTTACTTATAAGACAGGCGCCACACTCAGACAAAATAAACCCAATCAAAAGAAAAGGGGACCTTTTGCAACCAGGAAGGGAGGGAGCTGAGGTCGCAGTCCTCGGTACCTGAGAGTTCGGGGAAGGGATGCTCCGTGGTGGGGCACCTGACAAAGGTTGAGTTGTTCAGCCACCACCGTACGTGTGGAGTTCGTGTCCGTGAAGGAGCTTGAGTGGAGAGCACAGGCCGCCAAGGCGAGACGTGGGTAGACACTTCGCAAAACCGCCAACGAACCCACCAAACTCTCCGACCACCAAAGAACAACGACCTTACTTCTTTCTTACTCAAGACCATTCCACCAACTCAACCACCCAACCCTACTCTGAGGATCGC
>CM068962.1:32466617-32514686 GCA_035128595.1 Eptatretus atami | reverse complement strand
GGGGGGGGGTATTATGGCCCCTCAAAATAGGTATTTGCTTTCTTTTCCGAAACTACACACAGAATTTCAATAAAACTTGACCACAACCTTCATCACCCTTGATGTACCAAAGTTTGTTTATGGCATTAAAAAAATTCAGGGTCTAAGGGGGGATTTGAGTGACTGTTGCTCCGAATCCAGGTGAGCTTCAGGACAGGTGGTCCAATTTTTGTAGTCTGTGTGTCTGCATGTTGTTGTCAAGGACCTTACTTCACTTGCCCCTTCTAGTGAATGTTTGTTGGTATGTGATTGGGATCCTGTTAGCTCACATATATATGAATTTACAATAATTATGATTAGACGTGTTAACTTCCACTACATACAAATCTTTACCGACATATTATTCATGATAGCTGTATAGGGATGTGGGAATTTATTGGATGACATTAGTCTTGCACATTCACAAAGGAACATGAGAAGCTATTATAAAGGTGCTGTGTGTCAGTTCGTGAGTGCCCAGGCTAAAATGCTACAGTTAGAACTATAGCATATGAGAGTCGTACTCTTTACTATAGTTGGTGACAGGTCCTACAGACAGTCGTCTGCAGATAATTACTACAGGAAAGGAATGCTATGTTTGCCTGGATGGGTTCTGGCTCTGGTCTAATGTAATTTATATCCCTGATGAGGCTCTGCATTGTTAAATGCTATACTTGTTATCCCAACGCTTTTTCAACCCCCCCCCCCCCCCCCCCCCCGCCCACCAAAAAAAACTGCACCCATGTCCAAAGGAAGCGGTTCAGTTTGGCATTTTTCATATTAAATAGCAAAGTATAGAAATGAATGAAAGCCGTCAGGATTACCCTTTATAATTACCCTTTAGAATTGAACACGTTGGAGAAGAGAAGTTGTTAGTCTTCATTTCTGACGGATGACGGATGGAAGGAAATAGGCAAACATTGAAGCCTTTTCACCCCTTAAAAACAAACAAACTGGTATTTAGCTCCGTCTGTCTGTCTGTCGCCTTTCACAGGTCGCTTTTCTGTCCGTCATGCTATCTCCTCCGAAACAGTTGCTCAGAAATTCACCAAACTTGGTAGTTATGATCAACACATGGCACAAAGGTGCAACAGCAGTATCATTTTTGGCCCTGTTGCCTGGCGTGGGGTCAAAAGGTCAAATACCAAAAAATGCAATTACGGGCACATTTTTAAACGCTCTTTTCAAGAAACTTTGTTTATGCAATCAACATTGAGGGACGCATGAAATATGCTAAATTTTTTTTTGGTATTTGACCCCTGATTCGTGTCTCAGGGGTAGGGAGGATTTGACCCCTGATTCATGTCTCAGGGGTGGGACTTTGCGTCACTAGGGGTTAAAAAGGAAAAAAACAATTAACTTAAAATTTGATATTGGGTCATTCCTGGTGAAATCTTTTGCCATCTTTCAACTTTGCTGGAGGATGAAAGCGTAGGGATTTGTGATGGTGCATCATCGACTTCTCTCTAGTTACCTCCGCCACCGAAGGTGGAAGGAGGTGATGGTTTCACCCCTGTCTGCCTCTTCGGCTTTCATGTTTGTCTGGTTGTTTGTGTGCAGCATATCCCAAAAAGTTGGGATGGATTTGGATGAAATTTGATGACATGTTGGGTGTGTGACAAGGAAGAATTGATTCAATTTTGGTGAAGATCCGAATCCGGATCCGGATCTTATAATTTTTTTAAATGATTCTTCACCATTGAGAGATAGGGCTGAACCGATATATAGCACGATAACTCGAAAATTTGTGAACACATTCAGGTGAAACTTGGTGGACAGGTTTGGTGTGCGACAAAGATAAATTGATTTGATTTTGGTTACGATCCGAATCTGGATCTGGATACGAGAATTATTTAATTGTTAAAGTGATTCTTCACCATTGAGAGATAGGGCCAAAAACGATATATACATATATACAGTATAGCATGATGTTTCAAAAATGTATTGGGCCCGATATGTTCTCGTGGATCAAGCATTGTGTAGCGGAGGTATGCGCTCTACTGAGTGCCCTTCTCGTTATTGTTTTTATATTGGGGTGATTCAAAAATATGTTGTGAAAATTCATTGCCCAGTAAATTTCAGGGAGTTGGAGTTTTATGAATGATTTATTTGTTGAGTTGTGAAAACTCATGATTGGGTGTTTTAGTTGGCATCAGCGACACCATATTTGGCTTGGGTGCTTAACACCGATGGGAAGGTAATATCTGGGGCTTCTCAATGCATAGGATAAGTTTTAAATGATAATATTTACTATTAATCATGTTTGGGAGGGGGTGGGGGTTGTGGTAGTGGTTGTGGGAGCTGTACAAGCTCATAGCTATGAGTCAAAAAATCATAGCTGCCAAACCACGTGACCTATGGCATCATAGGGGGAGAACTTTTTGTTCCACATGGATAGGCGATCATACTTGTAAAGTTTCACCTCGATCTTTTCAGCCACTTTAGAGAAGAAGATTTTTGAAGGTTTAAAAAAAAAACAACAACACGGCTGCCAAATCACGTGAACGAGGACGTCATCAATTTTTTTTCTGTGGACCATTTTATCACGAGATGACCCTCAAAAATGTTCATACTGATCAGATGTAGCGTTCTGCATATGCAATGTTGACGTCATAATGAAGGCACCTATGTTATAAAAAAGATCACACTTATTCCGCATGAGGAGTACTTGCCATTTGCCAATTCTCAATTTTTTCCTTTGTGCAGTTTCTGTGATACAGAGGTCCAAAGTTTGTCCATTTTTCCAACATGGCTGCAACACCACGTGACATATGACGTCACAACGAAGGGACCTATGACGTCATAAAAAAACCCACACTTATTCCCCATGAGGAGTAATTACCATGTGCCAAGTTTCAATTTTTTCCTTGGTGAGGTTCGAGATACAGAGGTCCAAAGTTTCTCCGTTTTTCCAACATGGCTGTCACACCACGTGACCCATGATGTCATAATTATCAATAAAACATTCTACACGAGTAGTCACTCCTATGGTGAAAATTTTGCCTCAATCCGACAAGCGGTTGCGGAGAAAAACACTAAAGTTCTGTGCGGACAAACAAACAAACACGGACCCAAATGCAATACCCTCTCCTCCAGCGAGGGTACGGTAATTACTCGAGTGTTTACGCGTGCACCTGGTATTAAAACGATTGGTTTACACAGATTTATTATTACACTTCCATGTTCAGGTCTCGAGTGAGTGTTACTTACACTGCCATGATAGAGAAATATGTATTGTGAAGATGATATGTTAACGTCATATTATGTATGCAAGCCGATAATGGAAACTGCATATTCAATTGGTATGTTTCTCCCCTACTTCTAATCCTCCCTATCTCAGTATGATCCGTCTGTTTCTTTTTTTAAACTTTAATCTTCCATATCACAAGGATTGGCATGGTAAGATGCCTGCCGGAGCACTTCTGGAACTCCCAAGGGAACACTTCTGTTAAGACATATCTTAACCTACCTTACTTGCATTATAAATACTGCAACATGAAACCAAAAAAGATCCTGACGGGCAAAAAACAAATCAGATACAAAAGAATGGCATTCTACAAGTCACTCGAGAGAGCAGACACAGACTCGGCTTGAGGATCAATGTGCAAGTCAAGCAGCCTCCAGATCAGCTGAGACTACAGAGCAGACACAGGCTTGGGTTGAGGATCAATGTGCAAGACAAGCAGCCTCCAGGGCAGCATGTTGGGCACCCATAGAAGGTGAATCATTTTGATACAAGGCCAAGCGCATTTTGCAACGCCCAAGATTGGTAATTCATTCAAACCCACGAGGCTAACATCCCCGATTTGTCATCCAGGAAATATTTCATTACACATTGCATTGAATTTTCCTGGGCAATGCCGGGTACTTCAGGTAGTATGCATGTTAAATATATTTGTTACCTCTGCCACCGAAGGTGAAGGAGGTTATATAATCACACCTTTCTGTCTGTGTGCAGGATATCTCAAAAAGTTGTGGACGGATCCGGATGAAATTTTGTGAACAGGTTGGTTGTGTGTGACAAGGACGAACTGATTAGATTTGGTGAAGATCCGGATCCGGATGAAATTTTGTGAACAGGTTGGGTGTGTGACAAGGATGAATTGATTAGATTTTTGGTGAAGATCCAGATCCGGATCCGACTACTAGAATTTTTTAAGTGATTCTTCACCATTGAGAGATAGGGCCAAAAATGATATGTTGCACGATATCTCAAAAAGTTGTGGACGGATTCGGATAAAACTTGGTGGACACGTTGTGTGTGTGTGTGGCAAGGATTAATCGATTTGATTTTGGGAAGATCCAAATCTGGATCTGGATACGAGAGATATTTAATTTTTAAAGTGATTCTTCACTATTGAGTGATGGGGCCAAAAATGATATAGTACTGTATAGCATAATTCAAAAATGTATAAGGCCCGATATGTTCTTGTGAATCAAGCATTACGTGGCAGAGATATGCGCTCCACCGAGTACCATTCCAGTTACCCTCGTCAAATAATTCAGAGAGGGTATTGCATTTGGGTCCATTTGTTTGTCTGTCTGTCTGTCTGTTTGTCTGCACAGAACTTTTATGTTTTACTCCACAACCACTTGTCGGATTGAGACGAAATTTTCACCATTGGTGCGACGATTCGTGTGGAATGTTTTAATGATAATTATGATGCCATAGGTCATGTGGTGTGGCAGCCACATTGGAAAAAAGGAAAAACTTTGGACCTCTGTATCTCTGAAACCACAAAAAAAAATTGAAACTTGGCACATGGCAAGAACTCCTCATGGGGAATGAGTATGCTATTTTATTACGTCAGAGATGCCTTCGTTATGATGTCATAATTGCATATGTAGAATGCTACACCTGATTCGTATAAAAATTTATGAGTGTCATCTAGGGATAAAATTATCCACAAAAATTTTTGATGATGTCATCGGTCACGTGATTCGGCAGCCATATATATATATTTTTTTTTAAACCTTCATCTCTGAAAAGATCGAGGTGAAACTTTACATATATGAGCGCCTATCCATGAGGAACAAAAGGGTCACGCATATGACGTCATAGGTCACATTGTTTGGCAGCCATATTGGATTTACCCTGAAACGTATAAAAAATACACCACTCAAAAGAAGTCCTGGCGAGAGTTTGCAGTCTCTGATTGCTCTTTTTCTTGTTTCTTAGGTATTTCAAAACACCTGGGCCAATTTCCCCAAAATTTGCTCTAATACATTTTTCACACTTGGTGTTTAATTGATTCAAGAGTGGAAGTGAACTGTACTTACCAAGAAATAAAAAAATTCAATTCTTAATAAAATTGATGTAAAAACATGACATAACGGTACTTTGGGAATCGAGTGTCGCATGTCAGGTCCATTGGCGGGGAGGTTCTATCTTGCTCTTTCATGAGCCTTGCTCCTGTAAAGAAAAAAAAAAAGACTGTAAACAATCTTTTTTCTGTAAAGTCCTGTAAAGAAAGAATGCACGGGTATATCTAACATGTTGCATAAAAGTAGTCGGTATGTTTTTGCTTCATGTATGTAACCAAGGCTATTTTTATTTTCTGGAGTGATCAAGGCAGCGATCCGTTGCCAACATACCACCCAAATAAAGGGATGAGCAATTTGTGAAATAAATGAAGGTTTTTGTAAATAATTTCAGTTTTTGTTCAGGTTGGCAAGGCTGAATAGTGTGAAAATACAGAATGGTCGGCCGTCATCATCAGTGAATGACTGCAGGCAAAAATAGTAAGATCACTCAAAACGATGCTAATTCCCGGCAGTGCAATACAACCCAATGACGGAGTCCCACCCATTTGTTTGGAAATGACTTCAGTTCCCAGTAGAGCTGGCATTTGGCATGACAAGAAGGCTCAAGATCAAACTTTGCAAAGAGTTGGAGTGCACCTGCGTGATCCAGTTTGCACACATGGCAAACTATATATATGTTGTTGCTTCCTGCATTTTTCAATCCACAAAATATTCAGTTTGCACGAGCAACAGATGCTTTCAACAAAACCAAAAACATTAGATCGAGGAAAAGTGCTTTGAATTTTTTTTTGCCATAAAAATCTTTGAAATACTTTAGCAAGCAACGCTGCAACTAGCAGTCTCGTACTACACACACACACACACACACACACACACACACACACACACACACACACACACACACACACACACACACACACACACACACACACACACACACACACACACATTATTGTTCAAGAAGAAAATGCAACATGTTTGCAAAATGACGTCTTTTTCATGGGGAGGAACACGCTTGATGATTGTTTTTCAGAGAAAGACACAGACATTAACTTAGACGTCACAAGCACCACGTCATAGTACGACTGAGGAGGAACCAAGACGCATGAGGAGGCCATTTGTCCCACCATGGCTACGCTTTATCAATGCCACATTGATATTGCTTATCAGTTTATTTGCTTCATTTCATCGTGACGGTGTGGGGGAAGGGAGGAGAACAGTGTGCTGGGGACAGGGGCATCACCTAGGTGGTTCGTTTATATCTCACAAAGTACCACATAGTGGACAAAAACAAGTTTCCTCATGAGCCTGGAATCATCAACATGGGCTTCCACTTTTACCCATTCCGAGAAAATGGTCTTACGAGACATCGCGTGCAGGTATTAAATAATTAATGGTCAATGTGGTTGAAGTAGCTTATGCAGGCATTTGCAGTGTAGACAGGGTCACAGAAAGGTGTCAGAGATCGTGGATGCACACACACTACATCCACAAAGGTGAGGGGGCGGGGCGGCGGAGCAACTGAGCACTTGATGGGGAGCACCTCGTGCTCGAGGGGTACATCTAGGGACCCATAATAGCGGCAATGTACACAGTGGTTCTGAACCATGCACGGGAAAACGGCTGTATTCATTTTGATCATGTATATACATTAATGTACACATTAATTATATTGCACGTTTCCTCATCCCCGTCCCACTCATATTGATGAGAGATATGTATGAAGGGCAAATGCATGTTGAGATGGGTACCCTTGCACGCTTTGCAGTCGGGTGCACCACCGCTGAAGGCCATCCAGCGGAACAGGGTGGCAGGAGAAACCTCGTCTTGCGTGAAGGCCGAGCCAACGCGGCCACCCCTGCAGCATTCCTCCTGCGAGACCCCCGTCATGAGGAGGTCTTTGCAGCGACCACTCTTCGTCTGCTGCAGCCAGCAGTTTCCCGCTGTGAGGACCCAGGAGTGGATGGATGGATACAATCAGAGAAATCTAAAACGGTCCGGACGTCCAACTTCATTCGCTACACCACGTGTCCGCGTGAATGTATGGTCTAGTCCATTGGTCCCCAACCTGCGGCTCGTGGGCCGCATGCGGCCCGCGGAGCCCTATACTGTGGCCCGTGAGGACTTTCCAATCAAAACACATTTCCATGTTGCAATTTTAAAGGGGTTTACGCAATGCCACTGCCGGCCGGCGCCGTGACCTGAAAAGCCTTACACAATGCCGCTGCCGCTTACCGCCGGGAGGAATCAAATCAATTTGATTTTACCTTCCGGCATCTTGCGGCAGTATTTAAAATTAATTACACCCTGAACGGAAATTTGTTCAGAATTACAGTGCGTGAACAATCGATCGATCGAATACATATAACATTTATTAATTTAAAAAACAATACTCCAATAAACCCCAAACGTTGTATCGATTTCTCAACACAAACGTTGTGTGACAGTATCAAGTTTCTCAATAAAATGCATCAATTTTTTTCTGGCTCCCAACATCCTTGGGAGTAGTGAATGCCGCCCGTGGGATCAAAAGGTTGGGGACCACTGGTCTAGTCTGTCGTGTACGGTCTGAACTGTGCGCGTCATTTCACAGCAAATGTCCCGCTCTTGTGGCGGACCGAAGCTTGTCTGGTCACGGTGGTCACGGTGTCCGATTAAAGACCCACAAGTGCCGTCACACATATCCACACGTGGGGGAATCCCCGAGTTTGATCGTCATGACGTGCGGGGGGGGGGGTAACCTACATCTGCGAGCGCGGGAAAGGCTCGCACGTGCTTCTGAACCCGTCAGGCGGTCACGTCGAGGACTCTCACAGGGCCACAGCTGTGACGTCTCGGACACACCCCTCCCCACCCCAATCGTCCGCAGGCGCGCAGACACAATAACAGGCCCGGGAGGGGGGTCGACGTGTAAAATTAGCCCCCCGGTACCGCGTGCGAACCGTCTGCCCGTAAATAGCAGCTCATTGTCTGTCTATCTATCGATCCTTTCCGAGAAACAACACCCGATCCCCCCCAGGAGTAGGGGGACTTAGCGCGGCACGCAGACTTGTTTCGGAACAGGATCTCCGTACCGGCGCTCGTATAATGCCCGGCGAGTGGCTGGCGAGGAGATTAACTCGGCGTCTCGCGTTACTTATTCGTCTGGAACACGAGGCGCTCGCCAGGGACGCCAGACAGACAGACACCCACACATCATGGACGGACAAGCGTTACGGAACCCATTCGTTTTGTCACCGTTTATAAACTCGCGGACACGTCATAAAAAATTAGTTGCGAAAACTTTTTTTACGATGTCGACCTGTTGATTCCAGAACACGTTAAATTGCTCGTCAACTTTTACCAAGACCTTTACACGGGTAGCGGAGGGGAGCGCGACATAAAACCATCAGGACCTTGATAATGGCGATAAATATCTCATTTTAATCGACGAACACGTGTCCTAATTGAAGCGGCTCCTCGTGCTCGGTCTTCGAGCTGTACACGACCAGTCAAGGGGATAGACATAGACCGTGACCGACACGACGAGGAGGACCAGGAGGTGTGAGGGTGCGAAACGCGGGTCACGTTCTCCGTGTGGTGTTCGGGGAGAAGAGAAAGCGCCGGATCACGTACCTTGGACCTGTTGGCGCGAAAGGTGATGCGCGAGTAAAAGGGCCCAGAGGAGCGCGGTCGCCCGCGCGGCTCGCCGAGCCAGGCAGTGGTGTGCGTGGTGGTGGAGGTGCTGCGAACAGCGCATCTTGTGGACTCGTGTGCCGAACGAGCCCCGCCGCCGACCTTAAATATTTGCGATGCTCTGGCCGCTTGTCGCGTGTTTGCCGGGTGGGCGGTCTCACAGGGAGCGTATCCCGAAGAACCCCCAGGCCGGTTAAATTAATTAACGGGCGTTTCGTTCACGGCGGCCTTGTGCGTCGCCGGCTCGGGGGGGTTTGCGCGCCAACCGAACTATCACACGACCAGAGGGTCTCGCACGACCAACGAGGTCAAAACCAACGAGCTCATCCTGGCATTCATCTTCATGCTTTACGTGTCTGTCGGCGCCAAATGCGGGTTTTTAAAATGTATTTATTTTTCTTGCGGTTAGAACTTTTCTCCGAAAGGGATGGGAAGGAGGATGGGGGAGGCGGGACGCGCGGTGATTCCTCGACAATGACGCGCGTTTCATTTAAACAAACAATAAAACTTTCTGGCACCTGTTCGCGGCACGCACCGTGAACGAGCCCATGAACCCTCGTCACGACTCGGACGGGGAAACTTGACTTGTAAAGACAACCCGCATTCTAGAAGCACATCAGGTGAACCCCCGTGCCGTACCACCCCAACCCCAATCTCACTTTAATATTCGAGTCAAGCTCCACAGCTCGAGGGAAAGAAAGCGAGCTTCCATGATCTAGCCCCACGAGCTTCTACACACACACACACACACACACACACACGCACACACACACACGCACGCACGCACACACACACACACACGCACACACACACACCACGCACACGCGAGTGACATATGTTTGCAAGAAGATACTCAGGTGCACCCAACGTGCATACATAATAAATATCACCTTAACATATGTTATATTTATATATATATATTATATATATATATATATATATATATATATATATATATATATATATATATATATATATAGATAGATATTTGATGAAGGGGATTGTGAAAGAAATTTATTTATTGATGAAGGGATTGTGAGAGATATTATTTATTTGATGTCATGAATTGTGGTTGCATTCTACAAACAGCTAAATAGCTCAAGTAAATCAAGAATTGTGATTAAAATGAGCTGTTTGTTTATCGCTCCTCGTAATTTTTTATGTAAATCCAGTAAAATATATAAAACAAAAGGTGGAAGAGGTGTGTGTGTTAGCATTGCCTAAAGGCCCTGTCACACCTTGACGATTTAGCCAGCGTATGCCAGACGTATGAAAAATTTGGCCAAAACGCTGGCACACGTCGAATACGTTATGGGTAAGTTTGTATACGTTAAAGCACGCTGGCATACGTCGTATTACACTGGCATACGTCGTAGTACGCCGAGCTGTTAGACAAATTTTCCATGCTTGAAATTTTTCGACGTATGCCGGCGTATGACTCACACGTTCCGCATAACGCTGGCTATAAGTTGTAGGCACGTTACGCGATCGTTGACACACGTCGACACACGTTACTTGTAAGTAACTCATAAGTCGAAACACGTCGAGGTAATGTTTAACGTACCCGAAACTTATTTCTAACCTATGAGTAACGTGTTGTAGACACGTTACGCGATCGTTGACACACGTCGACACACGTTACTTGTAAGTTACTCATAAGTCGAAACACGTCAAGGTAATGGTTAGCGTCAGTGTTCCAGACTCCCTGGTTTTTTTGGTTTTTTTTCTTCGGTATGACGGTGATGTTAACACTTCAATTTCTAGTGCGGTTATCATATAATATAATTAATAGGCTGCGCCTCAACGATTTAAATCATAACTGCACTAGAAATCGAAGTGTCAACATCACCGTCATACCGAGAAAAAGAAAAAAACAGGGAGTCTGGAACACTGACGCTAACCATTACCTCGACGTGTTTCGACTTATGAGTAACGTACAAGTAACGTGTCTCGACGTGTCAACGATCGTGTAACGTGCCTACAACTTATGGCCAGCGTATGCGGAACGTGCGTCATACGCCGAGTACGTCGAGAAATTTTCAACATGCTGAAAAATTTCTTGACGTACTCGGCGATTGACGACGTATGCCAGCGTACTACGACGTATGCCAGCGTGCTCTTAACGTATACAAAACTTACCCATAACGTATTCGACGTGTGCCAGATTGGTTGGCAAATTTTTCATACGTCGCCATACGCTGGCTAAAACGTCAAGGTGTGACAGCGGCTTCACATTTCGATGTCTAGTGCGATTATGATTTGAATCGTCGAGCCACAGCCTATGAATAGCCTACGCCACGTGATCATCGGCGATACGCTGCCGCGGCTATGCATAAGTTAGACTATCGTTGGGCATAGGTGGGACACCGACAACACGCTCAGCATTCGTTGATATAAGTTATCTACATTGATTAAAACGTTCTGTGTACGTTACTAATACGTTATGCATACGTCCAACACGTTATATAACACCCAAAACTTAAAAAAAACATCAATAGTTCAGCGTACGCCAGCGTTTTTAAAAAAACCATACATTTTGATACCTTGCCATACGCTGGCTAAAACGTCAAGGTGTGACAGCCCCTTTACAACCAGTTTCAATGTAAATGCAATTGTCATAAATATATTAAATAACAAAAAAAGGCTCTTCCGAACTGAATACGACATGATGCTGACGTCATGCACATATGTGAACGTCATGCGCATATGTACAGCATCTAATGTATAAAGCTCTTTCTAACCAGACCGACTCACTCACTCACTGACTCACTTATATAAATGTTTAGTACCTCATAGGTGGGGTAGAAAGCTTTGATTTTGCATACTGATGCAAATCAAAGCCAATATCATGGGGAAAAAAAATCACAAAAACATCGGAAATTGTTCGTAAACGAAAATATCCACGGATAAAAGTCTGCCGATGCAGCCACAGTCTGCACACTGCAGGTCACGTGAGCCAAGACAATGGAGCTGACACTGGAACTGGTTGTCAGGCAACAGTAACAAGTCCCGCTTCTTATTTTAAAAAATAACTTTTGCCATAGTTACAATTAAAATTATTATGTCTGTAAACTTTTCAAGAAAGACTTCATTCCAATCAATAATTGTTGATTTACTTGAGTTATTTAGCTGTTTACAGAATGCAAGCACAACAAGCTTTTAAAACGGTCGAAAGAGATTCCGGACTTTTTACATTAGAAAGGAAGCAGTTTCAAGTGATTCGGATGTCTGTCGCTTAAGTATTGATATTGTTACGGAAATGGCCCTTACGGAATTTAGAATATATAATTAGCTCAGTTCCCCCATTAAATTCATGTATAGATAGGTTGTGTGGTATAAGGGACGATAGTGTGGGTCGGGAGGTGTAACAGACTGTTTGTGTTTGTGCTATGGTGGTGAAACGAGAGATCGCTATTATTCCTTCCTCATTCCGGAAGAGGCCCCTCCCAGTCGGCTGAGAGGAGTGGCCTAGAGCGAGGGTGTGGCCTGGACAGGAATGACGTGAAGGGGAGGAGCCTTTGGTCAGGGAGTCGTCGAGACAGATGTGTTGTCGAAGGAGCGAGAGAGAAAAGAAAAAGGCAGTGGTGAATCGGCCGCAGAGAAAGCGGAACCTGCACATCGATTCACCTCACGACTCGAAGGAGAAAAGAAAAGGGACGAAAGGAGTTCTGTGTGTGAGGAACGGCCGGGTTCTCGAGGCGTGCTGGAGTCGCTTCGAAACGAGCGAACGAGGAGGCACCGTGTTGGTCTGCGGGAGAGACGCTGAACCGACCTGCACGTCGGTGATTCGACCGAGAGGGAACTGAGGGGACGAAGCGGGAGTCGGCTTCGAGGCGGAAGGCCGGAAGGATACGCCGGAGCGTCTGACGGTCCTTGCTCACCTCACGGCTCGACACGTTGTGATCCGCTGGGAACTCGGACCTCGACTGGACCTTGTATGGAGAAACAGGCCAGGCGGGATTCGTGTGCTGAACCCTGGAGAGAGATCGGCGATCTCGCATCGTCGAGTGGCGCGGAGCCGGAGCGCGCTGAGGGAACCGCGCACGCGGTGACTTGGGCGGAGCTGGAGTGCTGCGCGCCATTTCTTGCTGCGCGGCACGTTCGAGCAGGAGTTCGAACCGTGGAAACCGCTGGTTTTTACGAGCGACCTTCGTGCTTTTGGGACACGTCCTCTCGTCCATGAGCCATCACCAAGTACTCTGTCTTGTCCTGCATGCATGTTTGTTTGCACGTGTTGTATAAGGCATATTCGTAGTAATCCCTCGAAAACTATTAGCCGTGGTCCCTAGTTAAAACGGGTTGATTGTTAATAAAACCACTGTCGTGTTATTGCTTGTGTTGGATCCCTGATGTCCCCAATAAATCTGGTTAATTCTGATGAAGTTGCCGCTTATGGATTAATGCGTCTCGCGTCGAGGAACGATCCGTTCGATTGGCATACAAGACCAAAATGGTTAGACTGTAGACTCCGCTCGGTCACTGACAAAGCCAGTCTGTAACTAGGGGTTCTATCTCCCAACTGGTAAGGTACAGGATTACGTTGGTATCGCGATTAAAGACGCTGACCCGAGGCCTGTGCCGAGCCGGCGGCGTATTAGACTCCCGGAGACGGTGGTGGCGAGGTGGCACCAGGGACCGGGTCAGATTCCCGCCACCCCTATCCGCAACAATGTGTTCAGGAGTTGTGGATGACGAACTCTCGCTATCATTCGTTAATTTGCAGACACGATTGTTTAATAATTGGTAGTTATTTTATGCGTTGAACGACGATGGAAAATTTGCAAATAATAAAGAAAATGGGTCGCAAAATGGCGGGCGCGGCTCCATCTCGCACGACACGAAGCGGATGTGGGCTATTATAGCGCAACGAGCCACAAGCAGCGAAGGAAACGCTCCACCACACCGATTCGACACGTGGTCACGGCTTGCCATGGAGGCGTGGCAGGATGACTACGCGAACATTTTGCAAGCTCAGCACATATGGGGGATGTCTTGGAAAAGGTTGAAGCGTTATGAGATATATCGAGGAGTGCAAAGTGGAGTGGACGAGTCAAACGGCACGCAGACGAGCTTCAGCAAATACGGTACGGGGGCACAGCATGGACGATTTACTGAACGAACGGTGGCAAAAACATAACTTAGCTAACAGAGTTCGACAACTATGTGGAAAAAGAATTTGGTAGTGTTTTATTACCCGTCAGTGAATATGCGAAGAGAAACTGAGTGAAAGAATAGAGGAAGGCAAATTAGTAATTCCGGATAGAGAACTTAGAAGGAGAAGGAAAACGAAGTGGAACGGAAAAAACGGGAGCGTGAGTGTGGATTGAAACTACTGGAAGCGAGAGTAGAAGAAGGCATTCGGAAAAGAGAAAGCCTAGGAACAGAAGATAAAAAAAGGAGAACATCTGGAGCAAGGAAGGAAGAATGGTTGGAAAAGTCAAAACGTTCGAGAATGAGGGAGGAAGAGAAAGGAAAACAAGCTAGAAAAGAGGAAAAACGCAAACAAGATGGGGGAATTGAACTACTGAAGCGAGAGGTAAGGGCAGGCCAGTTTAAAAGAAACCCTGGAAGGGGATAAGAATGGAAAGGAATGGCAGAAAAATAAGGATACAGTAGAAAGGGCACGAATTGAGGATTGAAGCATTGGAAAGGAGGCGGAGATGAGCAAGGAATGTGAAATGAGTGGGAAGCATGCAAATGAGAGAGGTTATGGAAAAAGCTTCTGAGTTACAGGAACATAAAGACAAGAGAACGGGTTACAAGACGAGCTGAGGATCTTGAGAGGGAAAGAGCAGAGAACGGAGAATGAAACGTTAAGGGACCACACTGAGCAAATCAAACAGTTGGAAGCCAAAAGCAAGGTTGGAGGTGCGAGATGAGAAAGGAATTAGAAAAGAAAGCTTCTGAGCTACAGAATACCAAACAAAAGACGGAATTTACAAACGAGATGGAATGTTGGAGAAGAAAGACGACAGCAGAGAATGAAACGTTAAGAAACCACATGTACAGTCGAACAGCTAGAGCCAAGCAAGACTAAAGAATGAGATGCAAGAAAGAGTACTGAAAGGACAAGGAAATAAAGCAGGAGAAGGGAAATCAGCCAACTGAAGGAAACACGAGATTGCAGAATGAGAACAGAGAGACAGTGGAATAAAAACAAAAGAGTATGAATTGGAGGTTGACCATTGAAAGAAAGCAAGGATGGAGTACGAGGAGATAGTGAAAGAACAAGAATGAAGCAGGAAAGGAAATCAGCCAATTGAAGGAATCAATGAGATTGGAGAAGGAAAGAACATGAGGACAGTGGGATGAGAAACAAAAGAACAAGGAATGAACAGGAAAACGAGATCAACAAAATGAAGGAAATTGATGACATTGGAGAAGGAAGAACTGAGAGACAGTGGGATAGAAAACAAAGACAGAACACGATGAAGCAGGAAGAGAGATCAACCAATTGAAGGGAAACGATGAGATTGGAGAGGAAAGAACAAGAGAGACAGTGGATAAGAAACAAAAAGAACAAGGAATGAAACAAAAAGAAGACAAGAACAACTGAAGGAGAAAGCAAGGTTGAAGTACGCAGAGATAATGAAAGAACGACGAATGAACGGGAAAAGGAGCTTCGGCCAATTGAAAAAAACTATGAGATTGGAGATATGTAAGCATGAGAGACAGTGGAAGAGGAAACAAAAAGAGGGACAAGAACAACTAAAGGAGAAAGCAAGGTTCAAGTACGCGGAGATAGTGAAAGAACGACGGAATGAAACAGGAAAAGGAAATGAGGCCAATTGAAAGAAACGATGAATTGGAGAATGAAAAACTGAGAGACGGTGGGGTAGAAATACAAAACAATTCGAGTTTGAAAATTAACCAACTAAAGGAGGAGGAGCAAGTTTGGAGTCCACGGAGATGGAAAAACTCCGGAAAGATAATGAACACTCCAAAGGCTCAGAGAGGAAGAACAACTCGAATGGAAAGAAAATGGAGCCACGAAAGTAGAACAGCCACAATAATATGGGATGTGTGACGTCACACAGGATAATGTTGGTGTGCGGAACTGATTGACATCACTCGTCGGATGACACCACACTTAGAGCAACCCTAGTGATTGAGACATTGACATTGAGGAGCATGTGGGTTGTTAACGAGTGAGATACATTTTGAGCCGGTCCAGCATGTGGAGCTGACAGCCCCGGAGGAGTATGGCGAACGATGATGAGCAACCTGCTGGAGGAGAAGCGACCGGACAGAGGTGGACTCTGGAATGAAGAGTACGTGGGTACATGCATACATGGTGCGGACGATGAGCTTAAGGTAGAAATTGATTTTATTTAACGAAGGACTCTGTCGATGGGTGCACGTATGCGTGACCCTGAAGGTGTGTGTGGAGTGCCTGTGAATGAATGCTGTGAGCCCACAGTCCAGCTACAGCGCCGGTATGTGTTGCCGAGGCCGAAGTGTGTGTGGGTACTCACCTGGCGGTCGAGAATGTAGCCCTGGAGTGCAGGCAGTTGGTCAGTACACAGCAAGGTTGAAGTGTTGAATGTCACACATAACATTGAATGTGTGCAGCCTGCTGTGTGTGGGAGTCTGAGCATGTGGAATGAGTGGTGACATAGGAAATAGGTTTGAGGTGCAAGGGGAAATAGAATGCACCGGACAGAATTGAGCCAGGGGACAGAACCATAATGGACAGCTCCGTGTGGGTTCTTACAGAGTTGAGGTGCTGCATCCAAGAGCAGTTTTAGATTGGATTTTAGAAATCCAATTTAGAAATTGTATATTTAATTTCTCTATCAGCTCACAGGAACTTTGGAGTGGAGTGCAGATGAGTGCCTGGCGCCACTGGCGTGGTCACTTGGTCTTCAGACTTTCTGAGACACGAGTGGTTTGCTAGCTGAGTGGGTTTATCTGTCTTCAGGGAGTTATGAGAGAAGGGGGAGGTCATTCACCGATTGGGGTTTACCTGACTTCCGTGAACCTGGAGAAGAGGGGGAGGTCATTCCACCGATGGGGTTTGCCTGTTCCGCGAACCCTGAGAAAAGGAGGGGTAGATCACGGCCCCTATTGAGGCGTGACCCTTTGAGCGTGGCGGAAAGGGCGGCGGGTCATGTAATGGGTAATGAGGGATTCGTTCCTCACCCCCTTCCAATGGCCAAAGAAATAGCTTATGGGATGTGAAAATCTTGATTGGAGGTATTACCGGAAGTGATTGCAAGATTGAGAGATGACAGAACGCATAAGAGTGGCACGAGTGGATTTGGGTGATTATTAAAAAAAGTGTGGAGACATTACAGGCAGAGCGTTAAACACACCTGAAACAGGTGGATGACAAAGAGTGGCTTGTTTGAGGAAGGATTGAAATGCCTGGTTAGAACCATGCAGAGGTTCATGGGACTTGTGAAGAGTTTTGATTGTCTGGTTTAAACTTTTGGAATAAACAATTAGGGCAGTATGGAGGAGGCCAACGGACAATGGACGTAGTGACAAATTAATTTGGGGTTTGATGAAGAAGTATACCAGTTAAATTTGATGACCAAGTGGTATCCGAGGACAGGTGTGTTTTTGCTTTCACATAAACGTGAAAGTGTTGGATGTGTTGTGGACTGGGTGTGCGGCACTGTGGAATGAATGACTAAAGAGTTTTGGTGAATGGGTGATTGTGCAGATGAGGAGAGTGAGTGCGAACAACGCACCTGTCGGTAGGAGTCTCTTAACCAGGTTGGTGTAGGTTAGGGGGACTTAGAGGATTCGTCATGGATTCTGGCTGCGTCCATTGTGGCAGGCAGACTGCGAGGGGTAGGTGCAGGCCAAGGTATGGGGATACTGGTTGGTAGTGTGACATGGTATGGGAAGTTGGTGAGTCGGGAAGCAGGCAGCAGGGCTTTGGGGTTCCTGGCAGGTGAAGGCTGTCAGAGGTGCCAGGAGAGCACGTAGGTTCAGTGCTATGGGAGCACGGTGTCGGTGCTATGAGAGCACTTGGTATGGGTGCTATGAGAGCACAGTATAGGTGCTATGGGGCTAGAGGGAGCACCCCTTCGTTAGGAGGCCAGAAGCACGCTCAGGTGAACCCTGAGTCGCTGGGTTCCTCCACCCCCGATTGGAAGCAGTAAAGAGGCTAGTAGTAGTCACACTCCCAGCCAGCGAGTTATGCTGCACCACCAATGGAAAAAGACAAAGAAGGGCCTTGCCCAGGTTTAATAGAATGGAACAGTGTGCCAGGTCGGGGAAAAATGGGTCATTAGGATCATTCTAGCCATAGCAGGGTTTGTTGCATTGTCGAGAACTAAAAGTAAATGGTTAGGTTCGATGGACTCTCCTCCGCACCATTCATGTGTGACACCTGGTACGAGTAGTGTGATGGAGAAATTGTTGGCAAGGGCCAGGCTAGGTCACCCTCTCCAAGTGCAGAGAGGCCACCAGTATGTCAGAGCACACATCCACGAAGATAACAGATGAGTAAGAAGCACACCATCCTGTCTGTAAAAGAAAAAGAAAAAAGAGACGGAAAAAAAAAAAGAGAGAACTTAACCAAACAAGTCAGGCAAGGAAGGTTAAGGGTACACTTCATCTCACCTGGTCTAAGGTCATTACAACCATTTGCGTCCTCAAGAACACCTCCAAACTGCATTTGTTTACCATCGATATCAGCATGCCACCACTGCTGTGTCATCTGCTGTCAATGCAGGCTTGTTGCCTGCTACTGCTTGTGAGTAGGCCATATGGCCGAAGCATTTTTGTGGGCCATTGAGGCCAAAGTGCTTTTGTGGGCCGTTGCAGCGAAGATTATATGCCCATTTTGTGGGCTCAGTGAGCCGAAGGACTCTGTGAGATTAGGCCACTGGGCCGACTGAACTCACCTGGTGAGAGGCCAATAAGGCCACGAAGTAAGGAAACCCTCAGGTGGATGGACAACAATTGCCGGAGGGCATGAAGGAGCGAACACGTGAAAGAACTTTGAAACTTGAATGTTCTGCTCCTATGCAAATGTGTGTTAAAAGTAAAATTGAATGCCCTCCCGTTCAAACCCATAATTAGAATGTTAAATAGTGTGCTTAGGTTGAATTTGTTTGTTAGATTGGTGACCCGACACACTAGGATAGGGACATGCCAATCTTACTGTGACACTTTGATTTTTGGAGTTAAGTGCTTCCATGTTGTGCGGTTAGAGTAAATGGAGATCTGTGCTGTACGTTAGACAGGGCCTTGCCGTGGGCTGCCCCAGATGGAGGCTCGGAAAGCCTCGGGAGAAAGGTGGGTAGTGTTACGGAAATGGCCCTTACGGGAATACTAAATATAGAATTAGCTCAGTCCCCCATTAAATTCATGTATAGATAGGTTGTGTGGTATAAGGACGATATGTGTGTGTCGGGAGGTGTAACAGACTGTTTTTGTGTTCGCTATGGTGGTGAAACGAGAGATCGCTATTATTCCTTCCTCATTCCGGAATAGGCCCCTCCCAGTCGGCTGAGAGGTGGCTAGAGCGAGGGTGTGGCCTGGACAGGAAGTGACGTGAAGGGGAGGAGCCTTGGTCAGGGAGTCGCCGAGACAGACGTGTGTGAAGGAGCTCGCGTGTCGAGGCGAGAGAGAAAAGAAAAAGGCAGTGGTGAATCGAGCCGCAGAGAAAGCGGAACCTGCACATCGATTCACCTCACGACTCGAAGGAGAAAAAAAGGGGCGAAAGGATGCTGTGTGTGAGGAACGGCCGGGTTCTCGAGGCGTGCTCGAGTCGCTTCGAAACGACGAGCGAACGAAGAGGCACACGTGTTGGGTCTGCCGGGAGAGACGCTGAACCGACCTGCACGTCGGTGATTCGACCGAGAGAGGAACTGAGGGGACGAAGCGGGAGTCGGGCTTCGAGGCGGGAAGCCGGAGAGGATACGCCGGAGCGTCTGACGGTCCTTGCTCACCTCACGGCTCGACACGTTGTGATCCGCCTGCGGAACTCGGACCTCGACTGGACCTTGTATGGAGAACAGGCCAGGCCGGGATTCGTGTGCTGAACCCTGGAGAGATCGGCGATCTCCGCATCGTCGAGTGGCGCGGAGCCGGAGACGCTGAGGAGAACCGCGCACGCGGTGACTTGGCGCGGAGCTGGAGTGCTGGCCGCCATTTCTTGCTGCGCGGCACGTTCGAGCGGAGTTCGAACCCGTGGAAACCCGCTGGTTTTTTACGAGCGACCTTCCTGCTTTTGGGACACGGTCCTCTCGTCCATGAGCCATCACCAAGTACTCTGTCTTGTCCTGCATGCATGTTTGTTTGCACGTGTTGTATAAGGCATATTTCGTAGTAATCCCTCCGAAACCTATTAGCCGTGGTCCCCAGTTAAGAAACGGGTTGATTGTTAATAAAAACCACTGTCGTGTTATTGCTTGTGTTGGGACCCTGATGTCCCAATAAATCTGGTTAATTCTGATGAAGTTGCCGCTATGGATTAATGCGTGTCGCGTCGAGGAACGATCCGTTCGATTGGCATACAAGACCAAAATGGTTAGACTGGTAGACTCCGCTCGGTCACTGACAAAGCCAGTCTGTAACTAGGGGTTCTATCTCCCCAACTGGTAAGGTACAGGATTACGTTGGTATCGCGATATAAGACGGTGACCCAGGGCTGTGCCGAGCCGGCCGGCTTATAGACTCCCGGAGACGGTGGTGGCGAGGTGGCACCAGGGACCGGGTCAGATTCCCGCCACCCCGTATCCGCAACAATGTTATAAATATTGCTAATTACGAAGTAGTCGGAGTAATTGGCAATTTGTTAATTACCAAATAATCGTTGTAATGATAGCACACTTTAAATATTGCATATTTAATTATCACTTGGCAAAAAATATTTTTTTTGACAAGTATGTTTTCACCTCCGTTTGTTTGTTAATTGCCGGAATCCTTCGGATTTCGGAAATTATGTTGGTCGGTTGTGTGTCTGTCTGTCTGTCTGTTTGTTTGTGTTTGTTTACCCTGTAGCAGCCACACTGTTTCAGCGATCATGACCAAACTGGGTGCAGACGTCGGCCATGGTCCAACTTAGACACTTGTCGTTTTTGGTGAATCTAGGTCAAAGGTCAAGGTCAAGTCACGAAAAACCGAAATTCTTATTTTCGCAATAACGTCCGCTAAAATGATCGTATCGACTTCAAACCAAATCCAAAATGTGTATCTTCCAATACTGCATCCAACCATATGTCTCATTGGGGTGTCACACCAACACCCTTCTTGGTGGTCGGGGTCGAATGTCAGGGGGTCGGGTCAAAAATTTCAAATTGCGTATAAAACGCCATTTCAAGTCCGATTGACTTCCAAGTTATGATCATGACCAAACTAAGTGCTATAACTCATTAAACAGTAGCACTATCGACTTATAAGAGAAGAACCAAATTGATTTCCAGGTTTTTGTTTTTCAGAGATCATGGAATATGACAAAGTATTCTGGCAATTCCTTGCTCAACGAGCAATTTCATTTGTTTGTTACTTGGCGAAATCTTCGATTTTGTTAAGTTTGTTGGTTTGTTTGTTTGTCCGGTCGTCTACAGCCCAAACGGCTGGACGAGTCGTTCTTAAATTTTTACACCTGATAGGCAATCCACCTGAGACGGTCCGCGTCCAAACCCCGTCTTATTCGAGACTAAACGTCACGTCCACAACGTGAAAAACACTTTTTGGACATAACTCAGTGACGAAGTCATAGCGACTTCCGGTTGATGCCAAATTAAACTTCATTCAAATATCTAAATGATTACAAATGCATCTTATTACAAATTACGCATAGTTTTCGCAAGCGTTATGACGTCAAATTTTGCCTATTAACATCATTTAAAAAAATATTTACGCTCATGTGCAGCCGAAAACTACTGAAGCAATCGTTCTCAAATTTTAACACGTGATAGCCAATCTTGCTGAAATAGTCTGGGATCAAATCACGTCATAATCGCACTTAACGTCACAACGTTACATCAAAAAAGGTGAAAAAACAGCTTTTGAACATAACTCAGTGACCGGAAGTCGTAGCGACTTCCTGTTGACGCCAAAACAAACTTCAATGGAATATCTAAACGTTTTAAAATGCATGTTAGTACAAATTATGCACAGTTTTCGCAAGCGTATGACGTCAAAGTTTTTAGCTTTGGCGTGATTTAAAAAAAATTCTATTCGTTCTACAGGTCACAATTCTTAACCGATTTGGATGAAATTTTAACAATGATAGAAATCACAGTGCAAAAAGATATGTGACTTTGGTAATGTTCAAGATCAGGATCTGGATTCTGCATCACTTTATATTATCGCCCATTATAAACCAATGGGAATTTTGTGAATTACACATGGCTATTTCTCAAACAGTTTTGCACTTATTATATTGAAACTTATCTGTCTATTTATGCATGTAATATTAACATGTGTACAAAGTTTGATCGAAATTGACCCAAGGTCAAGGTCAGGGTCACCCAAAACATGAAAAACACATATAAAATACATATTTTGTTTTACAACATATTTCAAACCTGATAACGGATCGTAAAGCTGGTTGAAAAGCAATGTTCCTAGGTATTTCAAATATTTTCTACGATCAGAATGAAGGCAACAAGCACCGATGATAAGTTGTTGAATGTCACATGGTGGCTTTAAATGAGTTGTGAAATTTTCAATCTGCTGCCGTTACCATGACAACGCGCGCCTGATATTGTTATTTGTGACGTCCGTCATTTTATTAAGATTACGAACAAATAAACACACCACATTCCATGACATTACAGCTTGGACACCACACGGAAGGTCAACTCATTCGCCAAGTGTCGTGCTAAGCACGATTTTTCATTTGTTTGTTTGTTTGTCCGCTCGTCTCCAGCCCAAACAACTTAACCAATTGTTCTGAAAATTTCAGAGATTAATGTCACCGATTCTGCGATGGTCCCGCAATAAGTTTCGTAAAATTAAGTAGATCGAAAAGGTCTACATGGCCAATAGGCGAATTTGAGCCAAATTTTCTAAATCCTCAAATTTCATCCGATTGACTTGAAATTTGAACAGGATTTGCATATCAGGTCATTGAATTCAACCACCTGTTACGTATGAGGTTAACTGAAGTCAAAAGGTCAACATAGGCCACAAAGTCAACCCAACATCGGCCAAATTTTTTATTGTTTCTAAAATTGTCAATTTTCATCTGATTGACTTGAAATTTGAAGACTATTTCCATATCAGGTCACTGAATTCAACCACCTCATATTTTTGAGGTCACTAGAGGCCAAAAGGTCAACATAGGCCAAATTTCTAAAATCCTCAATTTTCATCTGATTGACTTGAAATTTGTAGAGTGCTTATCAGGTCACTGAATTAAACCACCTAATATTTTTGAGGTCACCATAGGCCAAAAGGTCAACACAGACCAAAAGGTCAACATAGGCCAAATTTCTAAAATCCTCAATTTTAATCCGATTAACTAGAAATTTGAAGAGCATTTGCATATCAGGTCACTGAATTTAACCACCTATTCTTTTTGAGGTCAATATCGGCCAATAGGTCAACATAGGCCACATTTCTAAAATTGTTTCTAAAATTGTGAATTTTCATCTGATTGACTTGAAATTTGAAGAGCATTTGCATATCTATCAGCTTACTGAATTTAAGCACCAATTACTTTGAGGTCAACATAAGTCAGAAGGTCAACATAGGCCAAATTTCTAAAATTGTAAATACATATCCGATTGACTGAAATTTGAACAGGATTTTCATTTCAGCTCACTGAATAAAACCACCAATTATTTTTGAGGTCAGCATATGCCAAAAGGTCAACATAGGCCAACGGTCAGCAACTTAGGATCACTTTCTAAAATCCTCAATTTGCATATGATTGACTTGAAATTTGAATAAGATTTGCATAGCAGGTCAATGAATTCAACCACAAATTATTTCGAAGGTCAAAAGGTCAACATATATATATATATATATGTCGTTTTTAACATCATCATTAACATCATCAGCGATAGTGTAGATAGCAATGCAAACTAACGAGGCTTCCAAGCATGTGATGAAACCGGTCCGGTAGCTGAGGGGGTGTGTTCCCTCCATTCACAGGTGAGAGATGTGGGTGGGTCTTTCTTTATTTATATATTGACTGTTTTTGACGTTTGCACATGGTACATGCTTGGGAGCCTCGTTGGTATGCATTGCTGGCTGCGCTATCACTGATGATTCACCAATAAGAGGTGAACCCGGTCCGGTAGCTGAGTGGGTATATAGCATTGGGATGCTCATGTGTCTATTACGTGTGAACGTCTTTATAGTTGTTGAGGAACTCTGGGAAGGGTTCGAAACAACGTAGTGCTACCTTGTGTATGTCTTCTTGGGTTGCTTTACACAGCTTCTTTGGCTAGAGGAGTGTGGGAGGGGTCAATTAATTATTTATATATCTATCTATCTCTATATATGTATGTATATATTTTCACATACATATATACTGTATATATACTGTATATATGTCATTATATCTCAAAAAGTTGTGGACCAGTTAGGTGACAAGAAGAAGCGGATTAGATCTTGGTTCGGATCCAGCCCATCATATGCCTGGTGTTGGCTTAATGGTTAGGGTGGTGGGCTTGTGATCCTAGGATCCTGAGTTCAAATCCCACTTGGTGTTAAATTAATTCCAGGTGGGGTTGACTTGGCCTGTCATCTTTCTGAGGTTGGCAAAATGAGTGCCAGCATGCTGGTATACTGTGTCAGAGTGGTGACCTGTCCAGGATTGTATCCAATAGCCAAGGAGACTGCTTTGGCAGCACCAACGCTCTGTTCAGAGTGTGGTCCCGATGGATGGATCCAGCCCATCAGTATAATACAAAACGTGAACTGTTCAATCTGGCAGAGGTATGCGCTCTACCGAGTGCTGTTCCACTTTGTTCTGTTTTGCCAAGTGTCACTCTATGAGTGATTTTTCATTTTGCATTCTGGTTCACATGACTTGCCATTATGAATATGCAACATTTTTAGTTTGTCTTTTGGCTTGCATATCATCGTAACCTGGTGCTCTTGAATGTAAAGATCTTTCACAAGCCACATAATCAAATATATTGTTACAGTTGTGGGGGTAGATGGAGGAATTTCATCGCAAAGTTAGGATTGTATAGAGTTGCTTGATCCGTGGACATGTAGGAGACATCTCAATGTAAATTAAGTTGGGAAACTGTGAGCTTAAGTGTTACTTGTCATCACATGGGGGGAGGGGGGGCGGTGCTGCGTTAATTAGGTAGGGATTAAGACCAATTTCCCCCCATATGTAATTGCCCCCTGTGACCTCCTGCATTTTTGTTATTACAAGCCAGCCATGAAGTGTGTTTTCATCACAACCACAGCAAGAAGCAAGCAAAATGTGCCAAGCAGGCAGAAGCCCCGCCTTCCCGGTTTTCTTGCCGACAAGCCACGCCCGGAGGTGGAAGAAGGGTGAGGTTTGGAGAGCAGAAAGGAGTTGTGAGAGGAACGTGGCTAGGACAGAGGATCTCGCTTTGCTCTCCTCTCGGCACGACGAAATGGCTGTGCGGTTCTCATGTTCGTGTTGGTGAATTTGCAGCATGCTGGGTAAGATGCTAGCCATTCCTGTTCGGCTGAGTAGCGAAGTTGTACGATGAGAAGAAAGAAAGGAAGAGGAGTGCACCTCTCAGCGAACTCGTCGTTATCCCGTTGTTTGTTCAAAGAGGAAGGTCGGCAATCGTTGTGAGCAGACCTTGTGTAAAGGGGCTGTCACACCTTGACGATTTAGCCAGCGTATGCCGACGTATGAAAAATTTGTCTAAAACGCTGGCACACGTCGAATACGTTATGGGTAAGTTTTGTATACGTTAAGAGCACGCTGAAGCACGCTGGCATACGTCGTAGTACGCCGAGCTCGTCGACAAATTTTTAACATGCTCAATTTTTCGACGTATGCCAGCGTATGACTCACACGTTCCGCATACGCTGGCCATAAGTTGTAGGCACGTTACGCGATCGTTGACACACGTCGACACACGTTACTTGTAAGTTACTCATAAATCGAAACACGTCGAGGTAATGTTTAGCGTACCCGAAACTTATTTCTAACCTATGAGTAACGTGTTGTAGGCACGTTACGCGATCGTTGACACACGTCGACACACGTTACTTGTAAGTTACTCATAAGTCGAAACACGTCGAGGTAATGTTTAGCGTACCCGAAACTTATTTCTAACCTATGAGTTACGTGCTTGAACCTATGGTTAACGTATCTCCAACGCATATTGACGTATGTAGACGTATTTGATTGACGTCTTCCAGACGACCACAGAACTTACTGAACGTGTTTCTAACTTGCAGCTACCGTATAATGGTGTATTGGCAGCGTTTAGGGGAATTGGTATATAAAAATGGGCTTCACAGGAGGAACCCGTCAGTGTTCCAGACTCCATGTTTTATTATTATTATTTTTTTCTTCGGCATGACGGTGATGTTGACACTTCGATTTCTAGTGCGGTTATGATTTAAATCGTTTGAGCGGCAGCCTATGAATAGCCTACGCCACTGATCGTCGACGATACGCTGCCGCACGCTATGCATACGTTAGACTATCGTTGGGCATACGTTGTGAACGCCGACAACGCGCTAAGCATTCGTTGGTATAAGTTATCGAAACATTCTGTGTACTTACTAATACGTTATGCATTTGTCCAACTCGTTATGAATACGCCAAAAACTTAAAAAACATCAATAGTTCAGCGTAGAAAAACATTAAAAAAAAAAAGCCGAAGAAAACTTCGAAGAATGCTGCAAAGAAGTCTCCTGGCCGTGGCCGTGGACGCGGACGCAAGGAGGATCCATCATCACCCACACCCTCCCCATCACACCTCACCTACTTACTACTGATATGGACCTACTACTACTACTACTACTAATGACACGCTCACCTACTACTACTACTGATACTACTGACATGGGCATGTACTCACCATGGAGTCTGAAACACTGACAGGTTCCTCCTGTGAAGCCCATTTTTATATACCGATTCCCCTAAACACTGCCAAAACGCCATTATACGGTAGCTGTAAGTTAGAAACACGTTCAGTAAGTTCTGTGGTCGTCTGGGAGACGTCAATCAAAATCGTCAATGTGCGTTGGAGATACGTACACATAGGTTCAAAGCACGTTACTCATAGGTTAGAAATAAGTTTTGGGTACGCTAAACATTACCTCGACGTGTTTCGACTTATGATTAACTTACAAGTAACGTGTGTCGACGTGTGTCAACGATCGCGTAACGTGCCTACAACTTATGGCCAGCGTATGCGGAACGTGTGAGTCATACGCTGGCATACGTCGAAAAATTTTGAGCATGCTTAAAATTTGTCGACGTGCTCGGCTACTACGACGTATGCCAGCGTGCTTCAGCGTGCTCTTAACGTATACCAAACTTACCCATAACGTATTCGACGTGTGCCAGCGTATTCGGCAAATTTTTCATACGCTGGCTAAACGTCAAGGTGTGACAGGGCCTTGACACTTCGATGTCTCGTGCGGTTATGATTTGAATCGTCGAGCGGCAGCCTTTTAATAGGCTACGCCACATGACGTCGGGATACGCTGCGCGCTATGCATACGTTAGACTATCGTTGGGCATCGTTGTGAACGCCGACAACACGCTAAGCATTCGTTGGTATAAGTTATCTATAAGTTATCGAAACGTTCTGTGTACGTTACTAATACGTTATGCATACGTCCAACTCGTTATGAATACGCCAAAACTTTAAAAAAAAAACATCAATAGTTTCAGCGTACTCACATACGTGCCATACGCTGGCTAAAACGTCAAGGTGTGACAGCCCCTTAAGAGAGGAACATTCGCATATTCCATCGATGAAATGCCTGGTGTTGGCTTAATGGTTAGGCTGGTGGGCTTGGGATCCTAGGATCCTGAGTTTAAATCTTGTTCGGCTGTTGAATTAATAACAAGTGGAGTTGACTCTGCCCGTCATCCTTCTGAGGTTGGCAAAATGAGTGCCAGCATGCTGGTATCCTGTGTCGGAGTGGCGACTCGTCCAGGATTGTGCCCAATAGCCGAGGAGACTGCTTAGGCAGCACCAACGCTCTGCACAGAGTGTAGTCACAATGGATGGATGGATGGATTGACGAAGAGGCTGCACGGCATTTTCTGAGGCTGGCATTGAATACCGCCTCACAAATTACCTCGCATACGTTTCTCGCGCAGGACAAGGCGGCTCGATCACAGAGTTCAATCGAGACCATCTCTGGACTAAGCTAAGTGCCAGAATAAAGGGAGGATTTTCTTTTGTTTCATTTTCCCCTTGTCTGTATTAAAGTCTGTGTGTGGAGGCGCCTCGACTTTAGGCTTAATTTACTTCACATATTATTATTACATTTTGAATTACCCTTGTAAATATTTATAGTTTAATTAAATCCCTGTGTTTATTTTACGTTGATGGTGTCCATGTGTCTGTTGTGGGGTTAGAGTATAAACCCCTGCTGGTGCTCCATCACTCCGCCAGTCCGCCCCCCTACCCGCGCACGCCATAATCTCTGAGGATCACGTGTCCGCCTCCTAAGGAAAACCGCTCGTCGATCCAGGCTGTGTGGTGTTAACTGCCCGTCCTCCCAAATTGGGTCGGGGAGGGGGGATTTAACCTAACCGCCCAGACCTGCGACAATATAAATATTATATTTATGACTAGCGGATGCTCCTGCTGTCTGGGTGGGAGTGACCTTCTCAGCCCACTCTCGGTAGACAATGTGCGGTGGCACATTCCTATAAATACACAAGTTTTGTCATATGTGAAATAAATTTTATTGATCACAACAGCATACTTCATATAATTTTGAGAAATAACACCTATGAGAAATGAGAATCAGAAAAAAACATCCAAAAATTAAAAAAAGAAAAAATTTCAAATTTTTTCTTTTTATTTCTTTGAAAAACACTTCACGGAAAACCTAAGTGGGGACCTCATTAGTATATCCTGAAAAATTCGGTGTCGATCAGCCCAAGGGTCTCGGAGTAGTTACCGGACAAACAAACCGCTCTGTTTTGTATATTAGATGTCCGCACGTACAATACACCCAAGTAGGACCCACTAGTATGTATAGAAGGTTCATGGATTGGAAACATTTACAGTACACCACAACTTGGACACTCTAACTGTTTGAGTGATGTTGGCAACGATCGTTCCTCATGGGAACGTGTGCTGTTGGCCACAATCATGACCCCCATCATTGTTAAACAATCTGTATTGTTTGTTCCTATTTAAGTGTTTGTTAAATTGGATTATTTAAGTGTTTGTTCCAATGGTTGCCTCTTATGGATGCCTTATAAACAATAGATGTTTTATTCAGTTTGCCTGAAAAAATACCATATTTTCGTTTTGCATACTTGAAAAATTCAGCATTCAAACAGTTAAGGAACATATAGACCACACTAGCATAACAAAAGGTACAAGTTGAATTAATTGATTATTATATCAAGGCCTTTGTGGATGTGTTCAGATGCAGCGCTGCATCGATTGAAGTCATGGCTTTGTTGTGAGATGATTCATCATGAGGGCTCCATGGGTACAGAGATGCAATCATTAACTTTGTATGTATTTTATTCCGAACATTAATAATTATATTGCCCCTAAACTCTTTCCTCAAGTACGTTCTACCTCTCTTGGTGTCACATTTCACAATTAATCGACTGGAGAAGTTTAAAAAAAAAAAAAGTCAACAATATATTATGCTCGATAGATAACAAACATTCCTTTTGATGCTCTTCATTTAAAGTTTTCAAAAACTATCATAGTTTTGCATATGCAGGGAGGGCACAAGATCTATCGATCTCGAAGGTGACAAAACTCTCACAGGATGAATGGAAGTGTTCAATCAGCGAGTGTGGGTGTGTGCATGTTTCACATTACACGATCTTTTCAATTGTGCTAATATATAACTCGCCTACTCTTTGTGAAAGCCCCCTTGAATGTTTAACGAGCACCAACAACCAATGTTGCAAGATGGGTCCTCCAGCTTAACGGCTATCCCATGTACGGCACACACAATGATGTCTCGCCCTGCATGTGAAACTACAGGTGACTGCGCACACACATTCTCTCTCTCTCTCCTCTCTCTCCTCTCTCTCTCGTCTCTCTCTCTCATCTCTCTCTTCCTTTCTCTCTCTCTCTCTCCCAATTATTCCCGCCTGGCTTTGGTCATCCTGGGAACGTTTTTCGCCCACGTCATTAATGAACAGGCTGTCCATGTCTGACGTTAAATTGAAAGTTTCCATAATTTGAACAGTAATTTGTTCAGAGTACCAGCAATAACTCACGTTCTGTTGAAGAAGGACATCATGGGATCTTTAACACCTACCAACTAATGCTGGCAGATGGGACGCTAAGTTTAACGTCCATCTGAGGGATGGCACACGCATCTAATAAATAACATTCGTTGTCTGTCTGTATGTCTGTCTGTATGTTCGTGTTTTTTTACAAAGACCGCTGGGCTGACGAACACCACGTTTGGCACACAGACCAAGTCCGACTTGGGGATTTTCTTAAGGGTATTTTGGTCCACCACCTCAGACTTTAAAGGCAACTTTTCCCTCTTTTTATTTATATACAATCTGATTGGTGAACAGCTATCATGTGACACATAACACGGACGAAGGTCAGCATATCCCATTAGCTGAGCTGTGTCTTCCACCCATCGAATGAACCACTAACCTGACTACTCCATCCACAATTGGGTGGTCTGCTACACTACCGTTATTCTCAGGTTTTCCGTCTGTATGTTTGTATGTAATGGACAGCTCTGGAGGCCAGAGGAGTCAACCGATTTTGATGAAACTTGACTGGTAGGTTCATACCAGGATCTAGTTGTATGCTTTTGAGCACCGTTGCTATGGACGCCACCGTTGACCAGCAACGGGACTTTGAAATTTTTGAAAAAATCCAAAATATATTTCTATATATTTTTTTTCGAAAATCAAAAATCGGCTTCCGCGCTTTTATGCGCACTATAAATCAACCTCTTGTCAAAAAATGTTCAGCCCGATCCGTCAAAAACTGTATGACTAGTATGCAATTATATAATATAGCGACCACCCATGTCGCCTACCGGCTTGTTATAATCTAACTAAATAATACGTTCGCCATTTTCGTGCTGCGGTATGCTAAAGCTATCTGCTACGGTAAGTGTTGTGGAGTATTCGCAATCACCATGCCTTCCCTATGTTTTCCCTTCATTGTAAAGCAAGCATGAGGCCATATATGGTGGGGTTTACAGCCCTTGAGAAGGCCCTAGCATGTGTTGGCCTTAGCCTTTTGGCTTTCAGTCCTCAATCGAGGTTCATGCTTATACACTGCCTGGGTTTTTTTATTTTCTGGGAGCGACCGTTTTCCCTTGACAAATTTCTCCCCCACCTCTAAACTTCCATATCAGTTGCATGGAAGCTTCACAGCCTCAACTTTGGCGACCTCGTGCGATCACTGGTGGTATGAACAATCAGAGATTTTTACTGCTGCTAGCTAGCTACCCTTAGGCTCGAGCAGAAGCCGGCGTTATTACATTTTATGAAATGTGATGAATACTACTTATGTTCTGCAGTACTATGCTTTGAATAGAGTTCCCAAATGAGACAGCCAGCTCTTTGTGACAGGCCTCAAGCACAATAAATAGAGATCTCAACAGTAGCAACATAAATCTTACATGTAAACAGAATTCTGAATTAAACTTTCCAAGGTAAAGCCACAGGTTTTCATGAGTTATGAATATTTTGGAGTGGTGCAGTTTTACAATAAAATGTGTCATCAATACTTACTAATTCTTTCTGTTCGTAGAACGGGTATTCCAGCTAGATGATGAATCGCCATACACGTGGAACACCAGGGTGATCGTTTATAGCTGGGCCGAGATTCGAACACAGGTTAGACAGTTTAGAGGTGACTGTGCGTAACAGCTTAGAGGCGAGTGAAGTACTCAGGTCTTAAAGACTGAGATTAAATGGTCATAAATAAATAAATGAATGCAGTATGCCGTTTTTAATTTTTTTGATTAAACGAATAATAATAGGCGTCCACAACTATCATTGATCATGTTGTAGAACGTCACCCAAGGCCTTCACTTTTCACCTTTATTCGCTTTTAACTTTGTTTTCTCTTCAACCACTTGAGTGGTTGATACAAAACTTTCAACATAGGAGCACCTACCCATAGATAATTTTTTTAAACAAAGTTTTATCATGCTTGGATGGAAAATACGGCCAGTTATAAAAAAAAACAACTAAATTTTTGGTATAAATGGCCTCAACCTCGATTTGCTCGGCCTCAGACAAATTATTTTGTACAATGCCATCCTGACGAGCTCGAACAAGGAAGGGTGAAACACGGGTCGTCGGCTCTGCATTCATCTACTTGTGACAATTTGATCTCAGCTTTGAAGACCAGAATACCCCACAGAGGCCATGAGCTTGGAGGCAATGTGTTGGTTTATTTATGCAAACAATGTCAGTGTCATGTTGCACTCAGGGTCGGAAGAGTCATTTTTGAATCATTTTATCCTGCCTGACCGCATTTTCTGCTATGTGACTCAATCTGTGCCTTGCTGCCTCATCAAGTTATGGGAATCAAAAAAGAAAAATGTATTGTTACGGTTGGGCACCTTCAACGACTGTCATGTCGCCCAGTGGGTATGGGATAAAAAGGTCCCCACCACCGCTTGGTCAATTTACCTTGAATTGGCATCCCCAAAAGCAATGACCGCAGTAGATCCGCAATGGATCCCGCTCCCGATACCCGCACACAATTTCATCAAACAAGGGTATTAAATAATACAGAAAAGGGGAAAAAGCATGGCCAGGCAACGCCAATCTTAAGCAAATAAGGAACTATATACAACACGTCTCCAGAACCACAACTGTTCTCAAATATGCCTTATTCATTCATTCGGGGAAACACGGAACTCAGCAGGGATCGACTGGATAAAAGAAACCTGTTCCACACGGCAATGCTCGCACACGTGGTGTGGGTGGTGGTCACTCAACTGCTCATTCAGGCATGCAGCGGTTCAGTGTGGATCTCTGCTCACAGCCTTTCCTGGTAGAGGCACCCGGAAGATGGAGGGGAAAGGACCGGCAGCAGGCACTAAGACCTGGATGCAGACCCCGCTGCCTGAACCAGACCCAGCAACACGAACACAAGCAGCAGGTGGTGAAGGCCTGAACGTCGGGAGAGGGAGAGTGAGAGAGAGAGAGACAGAGACAGAGGGAGAGACAGAGACAGACAGACAGAGAAATTTCTGTCCATGCATTTATTGTCCTGCGGGGCCCCTTGAAGCACTCGTGGGGCTGCTCATTGGACAGCCCCTTCGTGGCCTTTGGCGGAGCGGTGAATCTGCCTTTTCACTTGCCCTGCAAATAATCGTGGTCCTTGCTTGTTGGCCGTTGACAGACAAACAACAGGGAAGGGTTAAGAATGTATAGGGAGGTGAGGAGGGGGGGGGGGGGTGGGGGAGGCAGGGGTTAGACACAGAAACTTGAGCAGGGGGACTATATAATATATAATTGACCCCTCCCATGTTCCTCTAGCCAAAGTAGCTGCATAAAGCAACCCAGGAAGACTTACACAAGGTAAGTGCTAAACACTGTTTCGAACCCTTCCCAGAGTTCCTCAACAATTATAAAGACATTACATAAATATAATATAAAATTATAAAGTACACACAAGACAATCCCAACGCTATACACTCCCCTCAGACACCGGACCGGTTTCATCACTTATTGGCGAATCTTCAGCAATAGTGTAGACAGCAATGCATACCAATGAGGCTCTCAAGCATGTACCACTCGCAAACCTCAAAAGCAGTCAATATATAAATAAAGAAAGACCCACCCACATCTCTCACCTGTGAATGGAGGGAACAGCCAATTAGCTCTCACCTAATCGACTACACCCAGGTGGTGAGGATTATATAAATGATTGACCCCTCCCATGCTCCTTTAGCCAAAGTAGCTGCAGAAAGCAACCCAAGAAGACTTACGCAAAGTAAGTGCTAAACGCTGTTTCGAACCCTTCCCAGAGTTCCTCAACAACTACAAAGACATTCACACATAGTACACACATGACAATCCCAATGCTATGCACTCTCCTCAGCTACCTTGAGGAGTGACATTCAACTCATAAAATACCCCTGGAGTTTAATATTTCCATTGTGATTCTGTTTAGTTTGGTTACCCATCCCTGTGTATCAGGAACAGGGAAATACATTGTGATTGTAGTTAGAACCTTCCCCATTGTTCTCGTCCTCATTCCCAAACCTTCATTCTCCAACTCCGTTTTCAAATCTCATCCCCAAACCCTCAATCTCCAACTTGGTATTCAAACCTTATCCTAAACACTCAATCTCCAACTCGGTATTCAAACCATATTCCTAAACACTCATTTTCAAACACCCATCCTCCGACACCCATAACTGAAGCTCCATTCTCGTGCTTCATTTCCAAACCACATTCTCAAACCACTTCACCTCACCGGTACTTCGACCAAATAATTGCCATTCCAGCATTGTAATTGCCGTAACTCTCGCCGTTCCGGCACCCTATTAATTGCGGAATCAAGCAAAGCACTCCCAAAGTGCCCTGCCCCCACACTCCGGGGACGAATCCCAGCGGCTGAATCACAGCGCGCCGCAGCCAATTGGTGTTGGATGCCGAAAGTGGATGTGATTGGAAACACAATCCAGGGACAATAAAAACCCCCTAATGGAGTAGTTTGTGGAGAGCTCATGTGCAGGTCAAGCACAGTGCAGTCCAGGAGAAGAGAGCAGTTCAAGCACGGTGCAAAGTGGGCCGGCGCCGAGGGCTGAGTTCCGAGTCCAGATCCTGAGAGAGTTCGCGTCGTGAGGGAGGGAGACCTGGCCAGGTTGACCGGGCTTCCAAAGCGCCAGGCAGAACGAGAAGGCGCCAAGCGGAAGGTGAGGAGCTCCTAGCAAAATGCAAAGGCACCAAGCAGAGGCCGAGGCACTCCTAGCAGAATGCAATGGCACCAAGCGAAGTGTTCACCAAAGCACCAAGCGGCACGGGCGCTGACCAAGCTGCGATAGAACTGAATCTCACACACACACACACCATGTACCCTTCCATCGTCCAGTGCATACACCTCATTGACTCACTGTTGTGGAGCATCAACTTGAGTCCAAACAGTTCTTTTCAGAGCTAGTACCACACAATACCCCATGACAGCACCCTTCCCACCTGCACCACTCACTCAGCTGCATCTACATCTTGTTGGGACCCACGTGAGCCAGCCGGCTCACGTACGGGTGAGAAAGGGGTCGTCCGTATGCCCCGACTTCTTCCTTGTTCTATCCCCTTTTTATCCAATTTCCTGGATGTATGAGGCTCCTATGTCTTGTTAGTGATAAGGTTGACTGTATAAGGGGTTCTTTTGAGTGCTCAGGGCGAAGACTGCTAGCATTCGGGGAATTGTCGCCAAGATAACAGTAGTGCAATGTCTGGCAGATAGGTCCAAAGATAGGAGTAGAGGGTGTTCAGCAAAGAATACCTCACAGGGTATGATATAAGAAGTGAAGCTGAGTCTCCACAGAACAATGCACAGCAGGTTGAAGTTGATCCGTCGTAGTCAGCTAATAGGTGAGTCACTGAACCTGTCCCGGTTTGCATACAGAAGACTCCCATTCCTCCTTCACTGGGTATGTCAGTTCTAAAATTATATGCACCATTTGAAACAGAGCGTGGCAGCTCAGAATAACGTGTCAATGCCTTCTTGCTCTCCTTGTCCTCCTTCCGTTCTCATACTGTCCTTGCATTTTTTTTTACTAGTGTTGTTGTTATTGATATTGTTGTGACTTAACAATAAACTTAACAGCAAATGTAACCTTTTCCAAGCACAATTAAATGAATATACTGGTCCGTAACACTTTCAAAACACTTCTGCAGCACAGTACTTGGACAAAATATGACAGCATTTTACGTCATCACAACCAATCAAATTCGCTGCTCACAGACCCTGCCCATGTCCTTGTTTCTCATGACAGTGTGGGGTAATGTGTTCTATGAACTCTCTAGTTATGATAATAATAATAATAATAATAATAACAACAACGACAATGATCAGTCTTCTTCGTTTGTATGCAGCACAGTACTTGGACAAAATATTGCGGAATTTTACGTCATCACAACCAATCAAATTTGCTGCTCACAGACCCTGCCCATGTCCGTGTTTCTCATGACAGTGTGGGGTAATGTGTTCTATGAACTCTCTAGTTATGATAATAATCATAACAACAATGACAATGATCAGTCTTCTTCGTTTGTATGCAGCACAAGGCTGCGGTAACATCATTGTCTGAGGGCACGGTTGGGCCGCTGATGCAATTGTGCCACCCTCTGTAGGTTAGGGCAGGAATTTGGAATTTGGCCAGGGTGCTGGTGATAGCTCGCCTTCTCTTCATGAAGGACACCGTTGGATCTTTAACGTCCACCAAGTAATGCCGGCAGACGGAAGGCCCAGTTCAACGTCCATCCGATGGACGGCACACACATTCATCAATCCTGCCTGTGAAACACCAGGATGACAGTTTATATCTCAGCTGAGATTAGGACCTAAGCTAGACAGCTTAAAAGAGAGTGTGCGTACCTCTCGGCCCTCCTGCCAGCCTAATGAATCAGTGAAAGAGCCACAGCTGTTCGCACTTTGTGCAATCCATCATCACTCGACATTTGCATCACATCTGCCTGCGCTGGGCATGTCAAGACAGTGTGAAATCTTCCACAGAGATAAATAAACAAGGTGTGTGTGTTTAATCCACCTCACCCTTAATCTCGCATGACACCTTATTGCACACTCCCTTGTGCTCGATTCGTTTTCTTGTGGTGCCAGGGTCACATCCATAGATTACATATGTAAATATAGCAATAGGTGTTTTCCCTCTCCCCTCCTTCCACATACTGCATGTATTAGTCAGAACAACCAACACTCACTCTTGTATGAGTTACTCTTTGTAAGTTAGTCTCCATTATTTAATACCACACTACCAGAACACCATGCGCAATTATTTAAGCTTCAGACAAACAGAAAGCAGTTCTCTCTGATAACAGAGCAGGTAGCTTGGATATTAAATAAATAAATAAAACTTTTATATAAATTACAAGAATGGTCACATTGTGGTCACAACCTGTGACAAAATCCCCTTTCAGGCGATTGGGAAACGCGCATTTAAAGCACTCTTAAAAGGTGAACAGCGTGATAGGGAAACACACATTTAATGCGGGATGAAAAGATGAACTCCAGACACCTCTCATCCATGTCAGCCTCCGCCAACGTTGTATCAGAACGAGCCGATTCATCGCGGGTTGTTTAACCCCAACATGGGGCCGTTCAAAAACTATGTAATGCTATATATTTTTTTAGTAATTTATGTCACGTAATGTAACGTAACGCATGATTATGTAACGTAACATAACGCTTGATTTGATTACCGTGCATTCTGAAGTACCAGGACCGTATATTCTGATGAGCTTGATTAAACCTTACTATTATTTGACATTTGATTAGATTTTTCGGGGTCCCTCATCATGATTAACACGCGACCCAAACAAAACCAGGGGAAATCTGATGCAACAAAGCCGGACAGTATATAATCAGCAGAGGCCAATAGGCCTAATTTGTTTGTCACACCAGAAAACCAAGATGGCAGCTGCATAATTTTGTCTTGGTGCTATGGTGGGTGGAGTCAAGTGACATGTGGGTGTGGTCCGGCAGCTGTCTGACCAATGGGTGCACATTTCAAAAATCGATCCCCAACAAGAACAGCAACAGGAAGCTCTTGTCGACCTGCAATATGTCGCAGGTAAAAACTAGAAGGGCACTCGGTGGAGCGCATATCTCCGCCATGCAATGCCCGATCCACGAGAACATATCAGGCCCAATACATTTTTGAAATATCGTGCTATATAACATTTTTGGCCAAATCTCTCAATGGTAAAGAATCACGTTAAAAATGAAAACATTTTCATATCCGGATCTGGATTGAGATCTTCACCAAAATAGAATCAATTCGTCCTTGTTACACACCCAACGTGTCCACCAAGTTTTGTCAAGAAACGTCAATATTTTTTCAGAAATCTTGCTATATATAGTTTTTGGCCCAATCTCTCAATGGTGAAGAATCACTTTAAAAATTCTAGTACCGAATCCAGATCTGGATCTTCACCAAAATCTAATCAGTTCATCCTTGTCACACACTCAACCTCTCCACCAAATTTCATCTGAATCCATCCACAACTTTTTGAGATATCCTGCACACAAACAGACAAACAAACAGCCATTCAGATAGGGGTGAAAACGTAACCTCCTTCCACCTTTGGTGGTGGAGGTAAAAATGACATTGGTCACTATATAAATTGTGTGGGGTCAAAAAACAATGCATGCACACAAACTTCTCCCCCACCGCCCACTAACAATGACCTCCATGGGTTGTACACTTTCCATCCACATCATAATTTGAAGTAATCTCTAGTTATAAAGTAAACAATATAAACTTGCAAGTAAATTGTGAAAAAAAAATTACCCAGACTGTGATGCAATGGTTAAAGCATCTGCTTTGACTTTGGGAGGTTTGCGATTCAAACCCCCAGCCGAGTCATACCGAAGACTTTAGAAATAGTATGTGCTGCTTCCTTGCTTGGTCTTCAGCATTTAAAAAAAACTTAAGAGCACGAACAATCCCCATCGGTTGGCATCCATGGGAGGAGGAAATTTTGAAATTTTGAAAATTTTGAAAATGAAATTTTGTGGACAGGTTCGGTGTGTGACAAGAAAGAATTGATTCGATTTTGGTGAAGTTCTGTGGTAAGAAAGGCGACGCCATTGTTGTGACATCGCCAGTACCCAGAGTATTCTGGGAAGTGACACTTCCCACCAAGCTCAGTGGCTGTGTTTGCTTCGTCAGTATGTCCATGTGTGTGTGTGAAATGTGTGAGTGGCAGCTTCATCATGAGCCTTAGACCTTGTATTAAAAAATAAATTGAAATGTGTCTTGATGAAGACCTTTGCCAACTCATACCTCAGTGTATGTTCTCTATCTATCACCATATAGAGAACATAAACAACTAAGCCTTATTCAAGGAAATAAATAAATAAAAATCAAAAAGAACACAGATAAAAAAAATCAAATAATTCTGGCTGCCAGACCATGCATATGATCATGTTGAAATTTAAAGCATATATTCCCCACCACGACTACATCATAACTGTGAAGTTTCACGTCGATTGATTAAGCGGTTCAAGAGAAATAATTTTTAAAAGATTTTCACTCAATCCAAGATGGCTCCCAGACTATGTGACATCAATTATTCGTGAATACACTGGTATCCCCAAGGCTTGGGGAACATTTGTGTGAAGTTTCCCCTCGATCTGTCCAGCCATTCTGGACAAGAAGATTTTTTTTTATAGGTTTTAGGGTAAATTCAAATGTGGCTGCCAAACCATGTGACCTACGACATAATATTGTTCCTCATGATTAGGCAGTCATATATGTAAAGTTTCACCTCGATCTGTTCAGCCACTTCAGAGGAGATTTTTGAAGGTTTAAAAAAACACAAAAAACAATATGGCTGTCAAATCAAGTGACCACTGACGGCATCATTTTTTTTGTGGACAATTTTATCCCGAGATGACCCTCAAAATTTTTCATACTGACCAGGTGTAGCATTCTGCATATGCAATTATGACGACATAAAAAAATCGCACTCATTCCCCATGAGGAGAACTTGCTATGTACCAAGTTTCAATTTTTTCCTTGGTGTGGTTTCAGAGATAGAGGTCCAAAGATTTTCTGTTTTTCCAACATGGCTGCCACACCATGTGTCCTATGAGATCATAATTATCATTAAAACATTCTGGTGAAAATTTTGGCTCGATCTGACAAGCGGTTGCGGAAAAAAAACACTAAAGTTCTGTGCGGACAAACAAACAAGTAAAAGACGTGCAGAGCACGATACTTGCAAAATCCACCCCTCCTCCAAAGGTTACTATGGATACATTAAATTGTCCATTTTGTTAAGAATAAAATTGACAATGTTAATCAAAGCTCAGGTCAATCAGATGAAAATTGATTTTTCAGATTAGATTTGATTTTAGAAGTTTGACCTTGAGTTGACCTTTGATCTTTTGACTTGAAATCGTTGCTTTCCCAATTCAGTGATGGCCTACATGCAATTGCTCTTTAATTTCTAAGTAAATTAGATGAAAATTAACGATTTTTCAGATAAAAATTGATGATTTTAGAAGTTTGACCTTGAGTTGACCTTTGACCTCAAATAGTTGGTTTCCCAATTCAGTGATGAAACATGCAAATCCTTTTCAAATTTCAAGTCAATCAGATGAAAAATGACAATTTTAGAAATTTGACCTCAAGATGATCTTTGACCTCAAAATCAATAGGCTTCTCAGTTGAGACGACCTCTACAACTATATAAAGTTTTGTGAAGATCAGTTTAAAATTGTGACCTGTACGCGATTGACAGACAGAATAACAAAATAGACTGACCAATATACGGTACTTGAAAAACCTTCAATTTTGCAAGTAACAAACAAACGACATATAAACAAACAAACGGACCAAAATGCAATACCCTCTCCTTCGGCGAGGGTAACAAGCACCCTGAGATGCTTAACACCACTTTTGGAGAATTTGGGATTTCTTCCTCAACTGCTTCTATTGTCCACAGTACTAGTTTTGCATATCCTCCCCAAGAGTTTACATGCAACTCATCCTGAAACATTAAGTCCCCAGTCAGGATGCAATCTGCTGCATGGAGTAACCTTCACTAGCTAACAATTTGATTTTCATATGCTTGTCATGTAATATTTACTTCCCAGGAACCATAATATTCACCAAACATTCACCACACTTCAATTATATCACCACCTATAGTTTTATAATAATGTGGCACTTTCTTTGTGTCCAACGAGCAGTTACTGAGAGAGACTCAAATGAGATTTGTTACCTGCATAGTCCGTGAGCATGAGCTGTGGCTGAATGGACATGTTTTGCTCGTTTTCCTGATGCTGATCCTGCTCACCAGATTCTCTCAGCGAGGGAGCCTCGTGAGTGGAGGAGGCCAATGGGCCGACCACGTGCCTTGTGGTTGCAGAAGATTGATCGGCATATCAAGATGTGGATGAGCCAGGCATCTGCCTGGGGAATGGCCAGACAGTGGCACCTGGAAAGTGGACGCAGCGACGCGCTGATCCGGCGCATACTCCCATACCTGACCTGACCTGACTTCCTGAGAGCTTGCATGACAACCAATCACATAACAGTGAATTATATAAAAACATGAATGCGCTCGGTAATATTTCATTTCTACACAAAAATATGGCATTCTACCATGTGCTATTGGTATTTTATGCACAGTTTTTCCTCCGTTTCCATAATTATTTCCAATGCAGTACTGCCAGACCCGCAAATCGCAGATTTGCTATTCGCAGACCCCGCATATTCGCGGTTTATAAAATGCGACCTGCTTCGACATTTGCGGCCCTGTGCTTTACATTTTTTTTTTCGTGTATTCGCAGTTTTTTCTGTATTTTCGCAGGTGTATTCACAGGTTTTTAAACGTGTTTTTTTTTTTGCAGCATATTCGCAGTTTTTTGCGGGTGTATTCGCGGTTTTTCTGCATTTTCGTGGGCATATTCACAGTGTTTCGTGATTTTTCACGGGATTTTTGATTTCCCCTCATGAATTACGAACCACCGGGAACCTATCCCCCCTTTTTCCATTGAAACAATACCCCGCTATTCACTATTCGCGGCATTTTCTAGGAACGTATCCCCCACGGATAGCAGGGTCCGACAGTACTGTATTTTATTTGAGGCGTGCAGTCTTCAATGACTGAACGACTCTTGGTGGGTAGGGAACGAGAATACTTCTGCATCCACTTAATTAATTTAGCGCAAATCTGCATCCTTGATAGCAGTGACTATGGTAGATTTTCTGAGCGAAGCCTGTTTGCGACCACCGTATGAGGCGCGAAAGTGCAGATCCAATTTTCCTGTTTAATGGGTTAATAAGTCAATCTCCTCAGCACTATTGATCCAGTGTCCCTCTGACCACACAAGTTTTCATAAAAAAACAGGGTTTATTTGCAGAGAAAAGGGGATAGGGAAGAAGCACACAGTCACCCTGCGGACAACAAAATCAAAAAAATAAATTGCGATGAGCCACAAAACCACATAGGCCTTAACAAGTACGCCTGAACACACTCATTTGGGGACACAAGACTTTGAGGGGATTGATGAGACAAAGAAACCTGCTCTGCATAGCACTCCTCGGTAGTTGTTGCAGTACTGGCGATCACCCTTCCCTTTCCAGAGAGGGACAGCAAGGCCCCTCTTCCAGTCAGTTGGGAAGATGCCTGTGTTCCAGGCAGAGCACAGAACTGCATGCAATGACATGAGTACAGCATTTCAACCAGCCATGAGAAGTTCTGCATGGATGCCACAGATCCCAGGAGCTTTACCCCCATTTAAACTGGTTCATCACAGCCTGTGTTTCCAGAAACCAAGGTGGATCACAGTTGATTGGAGGGTCAGCAATAGGGATTGCAACACCCCTGACATCCAGCTCAACAGCTCGTGGATCAGCCTAGTACAGCCGCTTAAAGTAACCGGCCCAGCGGGCCTTCACTTTAGACTACTCTGTCAAAAGCCCACCACCCTCTGCTCTCACTGCAGTACACCGAGAGACGGGCTCGGAGGAACTCAATGCACGAATTCCCCTGTAAGCAGGATGAGAATCATTTGACGACAGGTGATGCTCTACCCACTCACAGATTCCTCGCACATAGGCCTCCTTGTCCACCCTCAGTGCACGTACAGTTTTATGCCTCAACTTCCTCAACAGTTCAGCTTTGCCATTAAGCCTGAACCTGCGACTCTGGTCAATGGTATCCAGTGTCCCTTGAAAGACAAAATTCTTCTTCGCTCCAGATTGAGTTCCAAGGTATCTACCGGCAACATCAAGGATGGTGGTCTTGAAGGCACTCCACAACTCTTCAGGATTCCCCAAAGCAGCCAGATCCCCCAAATCCCCACTCAGCCTGCTCACAAACTCCTTACCTACCTTGAGCTTGCCAAAATCCAGCCTAGGCTGGTATGGTACCATTCTCCCAGATTTAAGCTGCAACTTCAGAGTTGCCACAACAACCCTGTGGTCGGTATTGAGGAACTAAGCACTCCGGTCGACCCTGCAGTTCTGGATCATCCTCCAGCAACCATCAACGAGCACATGGTCAATCTCCTTTGCCACACCACCAGCATTGGAATACCAAGTCCAGCGATAAGCCTGTTGGCGCTGAAACCATGAACCAGCCACCCTAAGTCCATGACTTCTTGAAAAGTCAAGGAACTTTGTGCTATTCTGGTTCACAGTTCCAGAACCATGGGGACCAACACATGTCTCATAACCATTCCTATCAGTTCCAGTCAATGCATTTAATCCCCCAAGACTAAAAGAGTATCTCACCTGGGGCACTGATGAACCACAGACTCGAGCGTGGCATAGAATGCGTCCTTCACGGTGAGATCACTCGCCCCAGTCAGAGCATATACAGAGTCTAGGGAAATGACACCCAAGCAGTGACGAATCCTTCATCTCATAATGCGCTCGGTGACTGGTGATACCTCAATTATCATTGGAGTCAGCTTATTTGACACAGTTACAGCAACCCTTTGGGCATGGTAACCATCAGAGCAACCAGACCGATAATTAATAGGTGTTACCACCCACCATGATATCACCACTATCTGGTCTCCGAACCTCAGAGAGTGCTGGAATACCGATGTTCAAAAGCTTGAGCTCTAGGTGATAACAGACAGGTGATCATCCTCTCTTCGGGATCGGACATTCCAGGCACCCACCCGAAGGGACCGCCTCAGATTAACCCATGGAGACCACTGTCTGGTGGACAACACCGAAGCACCACTCCACCACACACCACCGCAATAGGACCCAGGAAGTTTACCCCATGCTTTTCCTCCTATCTACAAGGAATGGGGGTCCTGAAGGCTTTACCCCAATCCCATCATCCGGTGAGCTGTCCTGCGAAGGGCAGCAGCACAGGACGTACTCCCACTGAGTGGGTTTTCAGTTTTCTTTACGTTTGTGGGTTTTGAAGAATGAAGGGTTTTACGTTGTCTGGAGTGCAAATCCTACAATCAACCTCCTAAAAAACAGTAATCCAACTGCAGGAAACATCCACAGACACAGTTGGGCACTAGAAATGGATGGCCGTTGGCTCACAAGGAGCTGCTCCACCTTTTGACAGGTTTTGTTTTTAATCCTGCTGGGTGTCCATATCCTTAAACCCTCCTCACCAGAAAACCTGATGAGGGAGACTTTTTAGTCGCCGACAACCCAACCATGAAACAGGTTAGTACAGGTTTACATGGTACCTGTAGCAAGTCGCAGATCTAATCTGGCTTGACCTGAAAATATTTTGGAAAAGTGTGCCAGAAATCCAGAGCCACAAGGACAAGGGACAACAACATCCAAATCAGCCATTCTTCACATGGTGCTGGTAGCAGGTACCACTCAGGTCAACCTGGAAAGCACACCACTTATTCAGATCGATGTCTCAGTTTTTGACGATGACTCCCTTGGACAAGTGACTTTTCTGCTTGATACTCAATACTTGGGCCACATTGAAGTCACGGTTATTGGTCCTACGCATCTGATGCTGCTGGATATCGACATAGATAATCTGGATGATTTTCCTGGTGATGTGAGAGTTACTGGCGCCTCGATGTAGTGCCTGGGAACAATCCACACGATCCCACTTGCCTGGAAACCAGGTAAAATCCGAGTTGGGTGGCATGCGAAAAAAGGCATCTTTGCATCGATGGGCAGTGAACCATCAGGATGGTGCCATCCCCTCGTCATCACACCCAAGGCTAATGGGAAGATTAGGATGTGTATCGATTTCCGTAATTCTAACCGGCATGTCGAGCAACCCATACACCCTATGATGATGCCAGCAGAAGCAATATCACGTGTCTCTGCTTCCAGATTCTTCGGAATGGCTGACGCAACCCACAGTTACTAGCAAATCCCCCTCGAGGAAAACAGCCAGCTCACCACATTCTTCATCACACCATGGGGTAGATACAAATACCTAGAGGTCCCAATGGGATTAAATGCTAGTGGTGACGAATATTGCTAACATGGTGATATCACCCTGGATGGTCTACGCAACACTGTAAAAGTGGTCGATGACATCCTGATGTTTGAAAATTCGTTCCCTGAACACGTACAGCAGGTACGACAGTTCTTGGTGCACGGTCGCATGCACGGGATCACAATGAATCCTGAGAAATTCCAGATTGCTCAGGCCTAGGTGAGGTTCTGCGGATATGTTGTTGGACGGAACGGTATTGCTTCAGATCCTAATAAACTGAACGTGATCGCAGATTTCCCTACTCCAACGAACATCCCAGATCTTCACTCGTTTCTCGGCATGGTTCACCAGCTGGACAAGTTTTCGGCAGACATTGCCAGTGTATCAGAACCGCTACGTGGACTGCTCAAGAAAGGATCTGTCTTCGAATGGACTGGTGATCATGACAAGGCATCCATCGCCGTTAAAAGCATTCTTGTGTCACCACCAATCATGGCCCATTTTGATCCAAAGTTACCCACCGTGCTTCAAACGTACGCATCTCGGTTACATGGCCTCGGTTTTGCTCTGTTGCAGTTACACGGTAAGTGTCATAGACTGTTCCAGTGTGCATCACGTCACCTTTTTGACACGAAATCCAGGTATGCCATGATTGAACTCGAAGCATTGGCCATAGCTTGGGCCACATCGAAGTGTAAGCAGTACCTCATGGGACTTTCATCGTTCAACCTCGTTGTGGACCATAGGCCCCTGGTGCATGTCTTCAACTCGTATACGTTGGACGACATTGAGAACCCTCGTCTGCAGCATATTGTGGGAAAACTGACACCATACAACTTCACCACCACTTGGCAGAGAGGTACGGAACATGCACTTCTAGAAAGAAGCACTTTCATGTCATCCAGTGGATGAACCCCAACCCCAGGATCTACTTGCGGAAATGGAGTTTTCCATTCACCACATTGTTGCCTTCGCTACACATCAAATTGACGATCGTCCGTCTGGCGACCCCTTTTGAGATCCCATTCTCGAGAAGCTACGGGAGGTTGCTCGCAACGACGTTACCTATCGTCCTTTTGTGCAAACTGTCACTGACGGTTTCCCCTCAAACAAAGGAGCCATTGACCCTCGTGTTAAGGAATTCCACAGTATTCACAACGATCTATCAGTGGATGATGGTCTCGTTCTGTATGGAGCCCACATCGTTGTGCCTGTAGCAGCCCGTCGAGACATACTCGATCATTTGCATGCTTCACACCAAGGAAATGAACGTACAAAGACATGGTCCTGTCAGTTCGTGTACTGGCCAAACATAAACAACGACATCATCAACATCACCTGTTCTTGCGACAAATGCCAAGAGAGGTAGCCTTCACAGCAAGTGGAACCTCTGATGAAGGATCCATCACCGCCACGTGTGTTTGAGGATGTATCCGCTGATTTTTTCTTCACGCATGTTGCCCTTGATTATCTTGTGTACAATGACCGCTTGTCGGGCTGGCCTTGCATATACCTGTTTAAACACACATTCCACAACACGTTTGCTCATTCACGCTTTACACGGTTTATTTGTAGACCTCAGTGTTCCTGTGAGATTGCGCACTGATGGTGGTGCACAATTCTCTTCAGGGAATTTGCCAAATTTCTTGACCGTTGGGGTATAACCCATCACCACCATATTGGCCGAGATCAAATGGACACACAGAGGCAGCGGCCGTGAAAGCTATAAAAACGTTAATTGCCAAGACGACCAAAAATGGTAATACTGACGATGGTGAGTTCTGTCCCTGACTGCTGGAGTGGAGTAACACTCCACGTGTCAGTGGCCGTTCACCTGCCCAAATTGTATTTGGTAAACCTACACGTACTGCTATACCTACCTGGTCACCACCGTGCATTTGTACCTGAGTGGCAGACAGCAGCAAATGAGGCCGAACAGACAGCATCAACATTCCATCAGCAAGCTAAGTGGCATTATGTTAAACGTGTTAAGCATTTTAAACCTCTCGCTATTGGTTCAGATGTCATTGTTCAAAATCCCATCAATAGGAAATGGGATTCTGCCGGGAAAGTGACATACCGGTGGGATTACCTTATCAAAACTACTTCTGATCGAGTTGCCTGGAGGAACTGACATTTCATACGCATATATTGTTGTGGTGCCGGGTTCGGTGGCGAGGACGACCGCGAGACGGAGTAGTTGGGCCATCTCCCACCGAACACCGGTATTGAAGGTTGCAACCTTCGGATAACTCCGAAGGTCACGGGTCTCTTAGTGGACCGTGGACGCCAATATTTTGACGGCGTGGGGTAGGGTTAATTGTCTAATTCCAATTTACCTAAGTACCCACGCCGTCCAACTACCGGGAAAGCCACACCCTCGGCCGGCTTTGTCCGAACCGAGTCGCTGTTACCGACTCGGATCCGGCGTAACCGAGCGGAAATTACCAAAGCCGCGCCGGACCAAATATCAACTGACGGCTCAAACGGCCTCCCTAACTCTCAAGCCCGCACCATGCTGGGTCAATGGTAGAAACGACAGGCAACGAACTGGAACATTTAACAGGGGTTTATTTACAATAATAAGACAGTGTAGACTTATTCCGAATATACAGGCATTGTACAATGAGCAATCAACACTTATACAATTTCTACTTATAGGACGGCGCCACCACAAACACACACACACCAAAAGAAAATGGACCCGGATTATCTATATTTTGACCCTCGCAGCCAAGGGGATAGACAGGCTGGAGGTCAGAGTTTGGTCGGTACCTGGCCGCCTCGTGCGGTTTGGCCCGCGACTGCAGGTGTGAAACTCGGGGTCGTCGGCGAGTCCAGACACGGTATAGCGGGGTCCATGCGGGGGCCAGGGTCACTCCTCACAGAGGGCCCAGCGGAGATTCCCGGCTCAGACTCCAGGTTATTGCTCG
>CM068962.1:32454766-32466512 GCA_035128595.1 Eptatretus atami | reverse complement strand
CAATTCCAACCCAACTCCAGCGAACACTAAGGGGAGCCCAGCGATTCTTATCCCTCCCCCAGGCGGGGTGGGGTGATCGGTCCTCTGAGGTAATCTTTGTCCTGATTGGACAGGGTTTCGTTGGGTGATATCTGTTCCCCTCTGATTGGACAGGGGGAAACCCCTGCCTTTCTGGGGTGGAGTCGGAGCTCTGAGGTAATTCTTTGCCCTGATTGGACAGGATTTCGTGGGGTGATGTGCTGGCCATCCGTGATTGGACAGGAGGGAACCCCCTCCTTTCCTGGGCGGAGTCGGTGTTCTGAGGTGAGGAAACCTCTGCCCACGTCCGTGGTCGAACGCACGTGGGCAATGGCGTCGATGGTGCGAAGAAGTGAAGGATTGATTAGTTGACGTTGGGTATTGCAAAAATCTAACTAGAAAGAAACTTCGCAGCGCACACATGTAATTCCCTTTAGACATAGGGAGGAATCTAACTATACACATACTTATTGAAATAACTAAGCTTAGGGACTGCTGTCTGTTTGTGTGCAAATGGCTTCCAGATTCGTAACAATATTACCCTCCTGCTTCTGTTGACCAAGACGATGGTCCACCTACGAATGTAAATGGACGTGTTACCCCACCACCGAGAAGAAGTGGGAGGTCAAGAAAAATGCCATGTGGATTCGATTTGTGAAGTTGTACTCCACATGTGAATTACCTATGATGTCATGTGTAATCTGGTGAAAGGGAGGTGGGATGTAGAACTGAGTATAGACCCAACTCTTGTATTATTAGAAGCATGGGCTACTCTGTGATGTAATAGGTGAAGCTGTGATTCTTCTTTATTCTGCTGCTTCCGAATGTGCCACACTATGGAGTGGAAATAAATGACCGGTTTATAGCTGTCTGTCCACGAGTTACAAACATAACACATTCCATAGAGCTTTTATTAAAAAGAGAAAAAAAACATTTATTACCTCTACCAAGGTAGTGACCCCTACAGAACTCCACAACCTTCAGTTGAATACCTGGATACGACAAAAGGTGGACAGAGGTTATGTTTACATCCCTGTTTGTGAGCAGGAAATCTGAAAAAGTTATGGACAGATTTGGACAAAACTAGATGGACAGGGTGGGTGTGTGACAAGGAAGAAATTATGAGATTTTGGTGAAGATCCAGATCAGGATGTGAGAATTTTTTTAATGTGATTCTTCATCATTGAGAGATAGGGCCAAAACGATATACAGTACTAGCAAGGGGGTGCCCGGTGATGCCCAGTGGGTGCCTGGCGTTGCGTGGTGCTGTTCTAACCCTGTTGGCAATTTGAAGAAATCAATTTATTTTGTCTATTTTTTTGTGGGTGCCCAAAACACTCTTCCTTACATCGACTAAGGAATGGAGTCGGGGATCATTTAATATTACCATTCACATTACTACAAAGGCTTAGGCAGAATAGAGTGATTTAAAAAACAATAAAATCCAAAATAATAAACCTTTTTTTCAAGATTTTCGAAAACTTTTTTTTGATCTTTTTTTTTTTTTTGACATTTAAAAAAAAAAAAATCCAGACACTCACTGATAACCTCTGAAAGTTTGACAAAGATCCGTTCAGCCATCTCTGAGAAAAATGGCGACCACACACACACACACCTCTCGTAGTATAGATAGCAAGATATCTGAAAAAGTTGTGGATGGATTGTGACACAACTAGGTAGATGAGCAAGTTAGGTAACAAGAACAAGCCGATTCGATTTTGGTTCACGTCCAGATGCAGGTCCAGCCTATCAGTGGGATGCAAAACGTAAACTGTTCAGTCTGGCAGAGATATGCGCTCTACCGAGAGTGCCATTATCGTTTGCTCATCTTTGATGGAGTCAAGATGACCCGTTGAAGCCATAACGATGTCCTTCAGTCAGTTAGTCAGCCAGTCCTTCCTTCCAGCAATGGGTCCATTAACATTTTTTGTTTGTGTTCCCTATTCCTCCGAGGCGGGGGTACGCAGAAACGAATGGAACCCTTTTTTAAAAAATTCCATCCAGGTGGTGAGATAATTAGCGAATTAATTCAAAATGTAATCTATGTTTGCAAAGATCCATGAAGATTGCCCAACGTGTGACCTGAACAGACCTTCCGTCAAACAGAAGCGTGCTGCGTTGAAGCATGCACGTGGGGCTGAGGAAGGGGGGATGTGGGGCTTAGGCACAGACATTTGGGTGAGAAGACTGGAGCTTTTCAAACATATGGGGTGAAAAACACTGTTATAACCTCATAATAAAGCCTGGTGTTGGCTTAACGGTTAAGGTGGCTAGCTTAAGATCTTAGGGTCTCGAGTTTGAACCACTGTCGTGTCATTAAATAACACCAGGTGGGTTGACTCAGCCCGTTATCCTTCCGAGATTGGCAAAAAGAGTACCAGCTTACTGGAAACGAGGCACTGTATGAGCAGCACAGCTGCGCCCCACAAATGATGCAACCAGCAGTGTATGAGTATGTGTATACAGAATATGATGATGATGGATACCATTATCTTTTCAGGGCGTTGGTGTTGCCGAAGTACTTTCTTGGCAAAGGTTATTGGTTTGCCATTGCCTTCCCAGCAGTCAGTCAGGGCAGGAATTTGGAATTTGATCAGGGTGCTGATGATAGCTCACCTACTTTTCATGAAGTACACTATGGGAACTCCAACGTCCACCAACAAATACTGCTAGCAGACGTTGGATGACAGGCTGCTCAGTTTACCGTCCATCTGAGGGACGGCACCATGATTGACAGTTCATAGCTGAGCTGAGATTCAAACGCAGAGGATACACAGCTCAATGGTGAGTGTGCATGCCTCTAGGATATCCTGGCAGCCAATGTAGATGCATATACAGTGCAGGTGCACGTGCATCAGAAGCAGCGAAGACGTGATTCGTACCTCTCCAAAACTACAGACGTAATAGAGAGGTACATTAAAATAGCATAACAGTTGCTCCCTCCCCCACGTGTGTACCCAAATATTCCTTTCCCCTCCACCATCCAACTTCAGTGCATTCTCTTTTCCTCCCTGTACTTCCCCAATGTCTTCCTTTTGGAATTTTTTTTAGTCTCCTCATTTTATTTAATAGGGGTTAATATAATGACATCTAGTACCAAAGGACAGATCTGCTTCCTCTGGCTGGGTGAAACTTGCCGTGACTTGAACTGGCCGTTGGATGGTATCGGCTGTTTCAAATAGCAACTGAGGGTGGATCATAGGGAGAGACAACGCACCAGCAACAGCTGAAGAGTTCATGAGATTTAGGAAGAGCAGGACTTAAAGAGATTCATGGAAAGTCGAAGAGGTGAGCAGTGAGAGCACTGGTGTACTTATGCTTCAGTCACATTTGGCTCGGCGGCCGGAGGGTCAAAAAAAATCTACGGCCACTAGCAATTATAGGCGGCCGCAGTATTTCCACGGTTACACAATGTAGCAGTCGCATATGTTTTTATTTTTGGTAGCCACACGGGGTATTTAGAAATTGTGGAGACCGAAAACGTGGGGTGCCGTACGGTCTTTGATTTGATGTCGCACGGTGACCTTAGGGCGTCCCTGCGGCGGCCATAGAATTTTCAAGGCAGACGCAAGGTAGCCTCAAGGTGCCCACAAGGCGACCGCAGGGGGCCCTAAAGCGAATGGAAATAAGTGCGGCCGCCTAATTTTTTGGGGGTTGGCAAAATTCATTTTTCATTGATAAGAGCCTACGGAAAACGCACGAATAACGCAAGCCCACCGTACGCCCTACGTACGGTCGACGTGGAACACATCTACGTCATGGCTACGGCTTGTCGAATTGCTACGGCCAACCTAGAAATGAAAAAAGTTATAACTCCGCGCTTTAATTCCACGGAGACCCCTACGGCCTGTAAAAGATAGCCATACGGGTAGGGCCACCCTGAGGCCACCTCAGAAACTCTGCGGCCGCCGCACGTTTTTCAATTCAAGGGATACGGCCGCCGTATCCTATCCGTAGAGCAAATGTGACTCATGCTTGTCGGGGGGGGGGGGGTCCACACCAGGTGACAGCCGGGGGGGGGGTTGCCATTGGAAGAGTTGTTATACTAGTACGATGATATATCGATGGTTTTAGTTGCAAGTGACATCATATTGTTGCGGTTTTAAGAAACCGTGATTGTAAATGTGCACTCACGACACGTAGGTCCTTCAGTGTAGCTATTTCCGTTATAAATGTTTAGAATAGTCCCTTACCTTTAGAAAGGTCAAAAGCGTACCAGCACAGCAGAGGCTTTTGACGGAAGGTTTTCTCACCTGGTGTAGATAAGATTCTTCCGTGATAATTCTGATATACTGTGATTTCAAAATTTAAGAATACAAAATTAAGTTTATAAATTATAACAATATAATTTATTGGATTCGCTATATATGCTAGATATCCCTTATTGTCGGGTTTTCTGTCTGTCTTCGTGGTGTGTGTGTGTCTGCAACGCGAGGCTCCACAGCACGAACCAGCGAACCGATTTCGATGAAACTTTGCCAAGTGTGCAGTATTTGTGGGAATGTGCGCGTTTGAATTTCATTGCCTAGCAACCACCCTTGCTGTGCAGCGGCCGAAAAACCACGTACAGTATTTTCAATACTTGTCCTTCAGTTTTGAATGTAGAGAATCGAGACTTTGGAATTAAACACTTCGAGATATTTAGAAAAATTTACTCGAGCCGATTTTTGATTGAGGTTTTATTTTTCAAATGGTCGTCCTTCAAAAACGGGTGTCTATTCACCGTCATTTTTTTATGAGGGCTTAGGAAAGTGGGTGGAGCTTAGGGAAAGTGGACGTGGTTGATGAAAAGTGGGAGTGGTGTAGGAAAGTGGGCGTGGCTTATGGAAACTGGGCGTGGCTTATGAAAATATGTGTGGCTCAGGTGTGGTCAAACAAGAGCATTGAGAGAAGTTTATCGGGTTTTCCGTGTGTGTGTTGTGTGTGTGTGTGTGTGTGTGTGTCTGCAACGCGAGGCTCCACAGCACAAACCAGCAAACCGATTATTTATTTATTTACCGAAAACGATTCCCCACCCACAACCACCTCCAATTATTTATTTATTTACCAGAACAATTCCCCATCCACACACCACCTCCAATTATTTATTTATTTACTGAAAACGATTCCCCACACATACCACCTTTAATTATTTATTTATTTACCGAAAACGATTCCACGCCCACACATCACCTTATATTTATTTATTTATTACCGAAAACGATTCCCCACCCACACACCACCTTTAATTATTTATTTATTTACCGAAAACGATTCCACGCCCACCACACCACCTTTAATTATTTATTTATTTGCCGAAAACAATTCCACCACCCACACACACTTCCAATTATTTATTTATTACCCTTCGGATTTCTCTCCCGACACACCACCTCCAATTATTTATTTATTTACCGTAAACGATTCTCCATCCACACACCACCTCCAATTATTTATTTATTTACCGAAAACGATTCTACGATCCACCACACGCCTCCAATTATTTATTATTTACCGTAAACGATTCCACGACCCACACACACCTTATTATTTATTGACCATAAACGATTCACGATCCCACCACCACCTTTAATTATTTATTTATTTTTTACCGAAAACGATTCCACGCCCACACATCACCTTTAATTATTTATTTATTTACCGAAAACGATTCCCCACCCACACACCACCTTTAATTATTATTTATTTACCGAAAACGATTCCACGCCCCACACACCACCTTTAATTATTTATTTATTTGCCGAAAACAATTCCACCACCCACACACCACTTCCAATTATTTATTTTATTACCCTTTCGGATTCTCCTCCCGACAACCACCTCCAATTATTATTTATTTACCGTAAACGATTCTCCATCCACACACCACCTCAATTATTTATTTATTTACCGAAAACGATTCTACGATCCACACACCGCCTCCAATTATTTATTTATTTACCGTAAACGATTCCACGACCCACACACCACCTTATTTATTTATTGACCATAAACGATTCCACGATCCCCACACCACCTTTAATTATTTATTTATTTACCTAAAAAGATTCCTCACCCACACACCACCTCCAATTATTTATTTATTTACCGAGAACGATTCCACAACCCACACACCACCTTTAATTATTTATTTATTTACCGAAAACTATTCCCCACCCACACACCACCTCCAATTATTATTATTTACCGAAAACGATTCCACGACCCACACACCGCCTCCAATTATTTATTTATTTACCGTAAATGATTCCACGACCCACACACCACCTTATTTATTTATTTACCATAAATGATTCCACGACCCACAAACCACCTTATTTATTTATTTATTACCGTAAATGATTCCACGACCCACACACCACCTTAATTATTTATTTATTTACCGAAAACGATTCCCCACCCCCACACACCACCTTATTTATTTATTATTTACCGTAAACAATTCCACGACCCACACACCACCTCCAATTATTTATTATTTAAAGTGGGATGGCGTAGGAAAGTGGGCGTGGCTTATGAAAAATACTGTGTGGCTCAGGAGGTGTGGTCAAACAAGAGCATTGAGAGAAGTTTATCGGGTTTTCCGTGTGTGTGTGTGTGTGTGTGTGTGTGTGTGTGGTTGTGTGGTGTGTCTGCAACGCGAGGCTCCACAGCACAAACCAGAAAACCGATTATTTTTCAAATGGTAGTCCTTCAAAAATAGGGTGTCTATTTACCGTCATTTTTTATGAGGAGTGCCAGTTGGCAAAATACGCAATAGGAAAAATCTTGCCAGGCAGAGGAACAATTGTATGTGAACCAATACGTCTTGGCAATGAATCTTCGTTCGGTTGATCGTCAGAATGAAAAGCATCGTATCCAGCGCTTCGATCCTAGCGAATCTCTCGTCGCCTTCCGGCTTGTATTATAACTTTTAATTTATAAGATTAAAAAAAAAAGAAGACAGATCTTAGGAAAACACGCGAGCAAAGAGGAAGAAGAGGAGGCCCAGGAGCATCCAGAATGAAAAAAAAGAGCGGTTTGTGAGTGTCTCATCTGGAGTGAACGTTCTGAGAGAGCGTTTACAGAGGAGTAAGATGCACACAAAGCTGAGAGGTGCATTAAAAATCGGAGTGGCGATTGGGAAAGCAGACGAGCATGATCGAAGCTGAAAAAATGTTTTTGTGTGAGTACCAAACCATTTCTGCTGGTCCTCATTGGAGAACCTAATTAAAAATAATTGTGTGAACCCCTGGATAGAAAGCGCGATCCCAGAAATGCTTTTTTTTGTCATCAGCTTTCTCCACCAATTAGAAGCAAGCTTTCATAAGCTACCAGGGCATTGTGCATTGTAGGAAAGGTCATGATTCGTTCTTTGGTTTGACGTCAGTTTAAACTCATTTGCATACACGTCTCGGCCATGATGGTAGCTCTTTCATTCTGAAAAGTTAATTACATTACTGTACTGTATTTGCAGGCCTTCTGAAAAGTTAATCTCCTCCATTAAACAGTTAATGGGCAGGAAAAACATGGCCACAGAAATGACTTCGTACAATCGCCGGGCGTTCCTTGAGGCTGGATTTTCTGTTACCTTTTTTGAAAGTTCTTACTGGTCATGTTTTCTCTGTGGTTGAAGATGTGTTTTTGTTATATCAATGCCAAGTAGTATTACCTGTTTGCTGAATTTTTAATGTCCTGCGTTTTTCTTATTTCCAATTTGCTTACTAAACGTACAGTACTGTAATCCGCTTGAAATTTTACTTGCAAACATGATATATGGTTTCTGTGTATTTAATTTTTTAAATTATTCATCTTGGGACGGATGGGTACACATACTCTAGTACACCCCTGAGTACTCTAGGTACACCCCTGAGTGAGAGAGATCCAGCGCTACAATTACGACAGAGAAGAGGAATGACGGCACAGGCTTCTCATTCAGATTTTAGAGTTGCTTACTCGAGCTGTTCTTCTCACTGCATGCTGCAAATACCCCCAGGATGCTTCCAGTGCACCAATGGCTCATCATTCACCATCACAGCTTTGGAAGTAGCCGTGGTCGATATCGTCGATAACGATAACGTGGTCTCTCCCCCAACGTGTTTTTCCAGCTCTTGCTCCTCTTGTCTTCCCGCTTCCAGCACCCTCATATCTGCTCCAAATTATCTCGGTCTTTTAATTCTTCCATTGTCTTTCACCTCGGTGAACGGAGGTTATGTAATCACCTCTGTTTGTTTGTGAGCAGGATATCTCAAAACTTTATGGATGGATTCGGACGAAATTTGGTGGACAGGTTGGGTGTGTTACAAGGGCGACTTGGTTCAATTCTGGTGAAGACCGGATCTGGATCCAGATACGAGTTTTTAAAAATGGATTCTTCAACATTGAGAGATTGGGCCAAAAGCAATATATAGCACGATATCTCAAAACGTTATGGACGGATTCAAATGAAACTCGGTGGACAGGTTTGATGTGTGATCAGGACGAAGTTATTCGATTTTGGTGAAGATCCGCATCCGGATACGATAATTTTTTGAAGTGATTCTTCACCGTTGAGAGATGGGGCCTAAAACGATATATAACACGATTTCTCAAAAAGTTATGGATGGATTCAGATGAAACTTGGTGGACAGGTTGGATGTGTGACAAATTGATTCGATTTTTCATATTTTTAAAAGTGATTCTTCACCATAGAGAGATAGGGTCAAAAACGATATTTCAAAAAGATATGGACAGAGTAACGACAAAACTTGGTGGATGAGTTGGTTAGGTGACAAGAACAAGCCGATTAGATTTTGGTTCAGGTCCGGATCCAGATGCGGCCAATCAGTGAGATACAAAACGTAAACTTTTCAGCCTGGTGGAGGTGTGCGCTCCGCCAAGTGCCGTTCTAGTTGTTTTCGTTTTCGTGGTTCAGGCATTCATTCGCCTTTGTACTCCACAAGGAGGCCGCAATGTCTTGTCAGCTCTCGCAAAAATTGACATGACCTTTTATCATATTAGCTGACAACACTGAAGGGTTCTACAAGTTTCTACCACATACATTTGCAGTACTCTTTCACTTTGTGACACATTTTACAGCAAATGACGCAAGCCTCAAGCGTCCAGTGGATCCGTTTGTGCTCAGCTACGTCATTACAGAGAATTATTTTGCGCCATGTTCTGTGGGAACATTTTCAGTAGCATCGGTAAGCCTGGTGTTGGCTTAGTCACTTAGTGGTTCAGGTGGTGGCTTGGGATCCGAGGGTCCTGAGTTCAAGCCCCGTTGGGCCGCTGAATTAATACACCAGGAGGTTGACTCAGCCTGTCATCCTTCCGAGGTCGGCGAAATGAGTACCAGTGTGTACTGGTAAGGGGGACACTGCATCAGCGGCATAGCCGCGTCCCAACCAATGATGCAACCAGCAGCCACAGGCTGCACTCGATAGAGAGAGAGAGAGTAGCAGCATCGGTGGGGTGATTACATGAAAAGGAAGCCTCACTTCACATGGTTATGTTCACTCAATCTGAAAAAATAAGGGAAAAAGGAAACGAATCAACACTCTGTACACAAAGGCAATGCGTCACCATGTTAACAAGAGGTGACAAGATATTGTGGCCACCACCATCATGATCATCATCATGCTGATCAATGTCATCATGCTCATAATCATCACATGCTGATTGTATCATCATCATTGCTGATCATCATCATCAATCAATGCTGATCATCTTCATCATCAATCATCATGCTGATCATCATCATCATCATGTCCATTCATCATTCATCATCATGCTCATCATCATCATCATGTGATCATCCATCATCATCATGCTGATCATCCATCATCATCATGTGATCATCATCATCATGCTGATCATCCATCATCATCATCTGATCTATCATCATCATCATGCTGATCATCACATCATCATGCTGATCATATCATGCTGATCATCATCATTCATCATATGCTATTCTATCATCATTCATGTTTCATCTCATCATCATCATCATCATCATGCTCATCATCATCATTCCATCAAATGATTCAAAATTGTTCATGTTTTTTTCACATGGACATTAATTTAATTGAATGAACTCGCCTGAGAGTTTGTATCTCGTGTGCCATGGTACACGCTGATCCCGCCAGCCTGGGGAGGGCACGGACAAACAACATTATCAAGTTGGTAACCCCAGACCCACACAACACTTCGGAGCAACCCTTGCGTCGTGTCCCTCTGGCGGTTCTATGGCGGTATTGCACACGTGACTGAGCGCTGCGTCATCCGGCGGAAGTTCGTCTCCTGTTTTTAAAACTACAATGTTCGGCAATAACCTTTGACTTTGTTGAGCAACCGTGTTTTGCATCGGCGCCGCTTTCATGACGTATGTCGAGGTACGTTCTTTGTCTCTTCTCTTCTCTTCTATTCGCTGCAGTCAACTACTGCCGTCCGCATCCGTTTCCGAACACGGCTGCGAGCTCGTCTGGCCGCGGACATTGCGAGAGGTCAAACAATACGTTCAACATCCACTCGACGCACGTGGATCCACAACCCTGTCAGCTATTATTTTTATTATTATTTCGGTTTAGCTTTTCGAATTATTATCAATGCCGAACATCCCTTCGTTGCGTTTCCTACCCCGTCGTTCAAAAAAAGTCTCGAGATTCATTTAGTTTTCACGATCAATGTTTGGAGCGGTGTATACGTCTCAAATGAGCAAGTCAATCGATTTCTTGCATAATTTTCGATCTGTTTAGATGTGGAACCCGTATGACGATGCGGATTAATGGTGTACACAAATATTTGTAAATAAAGAAGCTGAAATCTTCCCTACAGGTGTTATTATAAGGTGTACGTAATATAGACGTTGGGGTGTGTTCTGTAGTTACTCCGCAGCGTGGCTGTTGACGACTAACGGCGCCATTCTCGAATCCAATAATCCTTTTTTTTTTTTCTCTCTCTTTTTTTTTTGTTAAACGAATGTAACATAAAATGCAATTGTGTGGCGACATGTGAGCAGTTTTCTGGTAAAATTAGTCACCTGTTCGGTAACCTGGTTCACTTCATCACAGGACGAACGGTAAACGTTGAGTGGAATTTTTTTTACAACGAAGTAGGCCTCAGGGTTGGTACTGATTTCAGGATACTCTCTAAAGACGAAAACATCATAATTCCAAATATTCTGATTGTTTGAAATGCGACGAATACGAGCGATGTAAACCCTTTGAAAGGGTCGAGTCGTTTGCCATTGCTATTCCAGCAGAGTCTGGGAAGGAATTTGTAATTTGTTTAGTCCTTTGGGTGTGTTCGGTTACCAAGCGGCTAGCTAGCGCTTGCCAAGCCAGCCGTTCCGTATCAACGGTTTCGAATGGAGTGCTTGTCACTTAGCGAGCGCTTTCCCAAGAAACTTGGTAAGTGAACACAACCTTGGTGATGACTCGCCGACTCTTTGGGATTGACTGGCCCAAGTCTTTCACGAACCGGCTGGCCAGGCCTGACGTTCGACTGAGGTTCGGCCAGTGGCTGTTTGGTTGCGTCATTTATGGAAGCGCGGCTGTGCTTGATTCCCAAGATGCGATGGGAATCGTAACTGTCTATTAATTACGTACTATTCAAATGTAACTTTTGGACGTTTGGACCCATATTAGACCTTGTCGGACGCCTTTAAACTCCCGAGACCCTTTTCAGACCTTTTTGACCTTTAATGTGCAAATGACACCCACCTTCAGGGTGGGATGGGGGGGGGGAGGAGGTCTGGTTACCTGGG
>CM068962.1:32416171-32435044 GCA_035128595.1 Eptatretus atami | reverse complement strand
CTCTCTCTCTCTCTCTCTCTATCTCTCCCCTCTCTCCTCTCTCCTCTCTCTCTCCCTGACATGGACAACTTTTAACCACTAATCCCCACTCTCCCTTCCTTATATGTGGTGATTTCAATTGTCCCATGCAAATTGGCTGGGTGTGGGGATCATTCTCCCCAGTCATGGTACTTCGGCAAAGGAATTTGTGACTCCAAGGAACCAACTCGATCTGTGAACTTTCCAACCCAGATTTTTCACAATGGCAAATTCTCTCTTCTGGACTTGGTGATGACAAACTTCCCGGCAAATGTCTCCTGCTCTTCCTCTGCTCCATTTGCTTCTCTGATCATATGCTTGTGAGAGTCAACATCTCTCTGGCATTTCTCAGAGAGCTGCCTTGACGCCGGCGAGTCTGGCATTTCACTCAAGCAGATTGGCAGGGAGACTCCAAGCAGCCATCTCACTTCACGACTGGTCTCCTATATCTACTGCTCGATATTAATCTGATATTAACTGAAATTAACTCTGAGCCTGGAAATTCTTCCACAGAAACCTGCTCTTTCTGTACGGATCCATCCCATCAGGTCTTCAGTTATCCTACCCTTCTTCCTGCCTATGGTACACTGAATCCTGGGTGAGGCAGTTGCTCTGAAACAACTTGTCTTCTCTTCCTGCAAAGCAAACCTGAGTGAAGGCTATCTCAGTTCATTTCACAAAGCCCACAAGAAGTGTTTGTGTCCACTCTCAGGAGAGGCAGAAAACAACATCTTTCCAACCTCAACAATGAACATTCAAACTTGTCTCCCTCCTCTAAAACCTGGTAGTGCCTTGTTAAGTCTGTCTCCGGAGTACGCTCCCCTTCCATCCCTTCCCTCTCTTCAAATGACACTCCAGCCAACTCTACTTGTGAGAAGGCTGAATGCCTCATTTCTGTGTTTGCTTCCAAGTCTTGTGTCCCCAACCCCTTGCTCTCTGTAAACACTCTACTCGGTCACACCCAACTGCTCCTGGACTCTCTGTCTTTTCCACCTGAAAGGGTGGAGAAGTTTCTTGCAACCCTTGACCCTGATTCTGCAACTGGACCGGACGGCATCAGCTCACATGTCCTAAAATCCCGCTCTGCTGCTCTTGTCATCCTCTTTCTGCTATTTTCACCCCATAATTTGCCCTTAGCTTAGGCCTAGGTCCTCTTCCACATGCTTGGAAATCGGCCAACATCACTACATGATATAAACAAGGTGCAAAAAAACGATCCCCTTGACTACAGACCTATCAGCTTACTTCCAATCATCAGCAAGGTCATGGAATCGATCATTGCACTTGATATAATATGAAATCCTGCCTTTTCTTCAACAACCTCATCTCAGATCACCAACTTGGATTCAGACCAGGTCACTCCACCTTGTACATGCTGCTTCTACTCACCCAACTATGGATGGAGGTCCTCAATGTCAGATATGAGTTCAGGGCCGTCTCTCTCGACATGTCTCACGCTTTCGATACAGTCTGGCATCCCGCCTTGCTCTCTAAACTCTCTGCATGTGGCTTCCAAGGCCAATGCCACACACGGCTCACTGACTTCCTCTACTCTCGTAGCCAATGTGTGGCACTCAATGGAATCCTTTCATCTCTTCTCCCTGTCAAGGCTCGAGTGCCACAAGACAGTGTTCTGGGCCGAGTCCTACTCCTAAGCTTCATCAGCGATCTCTCTGATTCTGGAGAATTCCCTTTATCTATTTGCTGATTACTCCACCCTCTGCCCTGACATCCCTCATACTTCGGACAGGCCTCTTCCCTCGCTTCAGAACTTGACAAAAATCACAAGCTGGTCAAATACTTGGAATATGCCTTTCAATTCTGACAAATTTCACACTCTCACTATCTCTCTCAGAAAGGACCATCTGGAAAACCCTCCTATTTACTTTCTCAACAATCCTCTTGAGGAAGTTCAGTCATTCAAACTCCTGGGTCTCACTGTCAGCCTTGATCTTTCTTGGATAAACCACATTTCAAAGTTGGCATCCTGCATTGTACAAAGTCCTTCCTTGGCGCATCTCAACTCCTATCCACCTTCAAGTTTTTCATCCACAGCTTGATGGAGTGCTGCTCTCCCCTTTGGGTTAGCTGCCCTGTTTCACACCTTTCTCAGCTTGACTCCGTGGAAACCAAGGCCTTCAAGCTGAGTCTATTGGCCTATCACTTTCCCATCCCAGACATGTCGGTGGTCTCTGTCTTCTATGCTTGGTGTTGGCTTAATGGTTAGGGTGGCGGGCTTTGGATCCGAGGGTCCTGAGTTCAAATCCTGCTGAGCTGTTGATTTAACACCAGGTGGGGTTAACTCGGCCTGTCATCCTTCCGAGGAGACTGCTAAAGCAGCACCAACACTCTGCACAGAGTATGGTCCAAATCTCCTCCTCCTCTGTCTTCTACCGCCTCCTTTGTAGTGTTGCACCCACTGCTCTTTCTGTGCTTTGCCACCCCCCCCTCCTTGAATACATCTTGAATGACTGCTCACCTCCTCTCATTTGTTCCTCCTTTATCCTGGCTGTGGAACCAACTTCCACATTCTCTTCATTTTCATTCTTCCCTCCACATCTTCAAGACCGCTGTTCACCACCATCTCAGATCATCCCCCGTTAACCCCCTTCCCCAACCCCAAGCCCACCTCCTTCCAAATTTCAAGTTTTTCATCCCTGAAAGTTTGCTTTTGTGTCCATCTTGTACACCCCATGCCTCCTCCCCTACCCCTTGTTCCTTCCCACACCCTTTATTTGTCCAAGTCTATATCCAGCCCACTTCAGCCAGCTTTTTACCAATCTCCCCATCAAGTTTACTTGCACACCAATCTCCTTCAATCCATCCATCTACCTTATAATCCACCTTTTTCACTCCTGCAATCCTCCTGACCCAACTGTTCTCGTAGACCTGCAGCCTCTGTTGTCTCTCTATCAGTGCCACTGTCTTCAGACTGTACAGGTAGGCTAGCATTACACAAGACACCAAAAGTTTCCCTTTCAATTCCCTTGATATTTTTCTGTCTGTCATCAATCCCTCCCTCCCTCCCTCATCCATGCATTTGTATCCACCTGAATCCTCCTCCACAGCTTTGCCTCAGATCTAACACCCCTGGTGACTGTTCCCCCCCCCCCAGATACTCAAACCTATTTTCCTGTTTGATCTCCTTTCCCTCAGATATTAATTTATTTTCTCTGTTGCCCAAACCACATCATCTCAATCTTCTCCATACTTATCTTCAGTCCACGCTTCCCGAATCCCCCTGTCCACTCCCCCAGTACCTCCTGCATCTACCGCTTACTCCCCACCACAACAGCCAGATCATCTGCATACAACATCCTCACCAGAATACCCTTAATTTTTACCTTCCTGCTTACCATCTCCATGATAAACATGAGTGAGCTGAGAGAGCTTCCCTGCCTCAAACCGATGTTCACGCTGAACTCCTCCAACATCCTCGGTCCAAACCAAACTCTTCTCTTTGTTCCCCTGTACATTCCTTCCATCAACCTAACTTCTGTTTATGGCACTCCCATCCATCTGTGTCACTATCAACATCTCTCTCGGGGCAGTCATAGTCCTTCTCCAGGTCCACTAATCCCAAACCTCTTCTCCACCAGTTGTCTCAGCATGAACATCCCATTCATTGCCCACTACCCTTTCTAACCCCCTGTTGCTCTTCATCAATCTTCATCTCCACACTCTTCCTTCTCCTCCAGCTATATTATTACATAAAAGATAAGAGCAAGGATGTCACAAAATGAGTTTGAACTGATGCAGTTCACGAATCTCACCCAGTATTACAGAGAAATATCTTCATTTAATTACAGTGGTGACGCTTATGGTTTTATGTCTTTCTCAGGAATGAAAAACTGAAGATTACCTGCCGATTGTGATTTCTGATGATTTGAATTTTCAACAAAAGAAACTCATCTTGCCATTGTAGATCAGCTGAATTATTACTTTGGATTTCTTGTAATGGAAGGACAATAAAATATTGTATCAATGTGTTTTGTGACACTGAATGTACTTGTCATTTGGCTGAATAGATTTCTTTGGTGTTGTAGCATTATCAATTTCCGGCTGGCAGCTAACCTAGAGGTATCAGCACTCGTCTTTGAGCTGTCTAGTCTGGGTTTAATTCTTGGCCCAACTCTAAACTGTCATCCCAGTGATTCGCATTCAGGGCGAGGCATCAATGTGCACGCCGTACATCAAAGGGAGGTTAAACCGGAGGACCTGTCTGCCAGTGCCAAATTTCAAATTTCTGCCACCCTCAGTCTAATGTCAGGTCTGGCCAGCCAGGGAAAGACGTGTCAAAAACGTTACCTGCCCAAACCCACAAGAAGATGGGAGTAAGAGCGGCCACTAAAGAATTGCTACTAGTCGTAAGGTATTTTTGATGACACAAAAAATTTTAATATTCAGGAAAGTTGTGGGAACTACAATGGAGAAAACGCATAAGAACAGCTAAGGGGTACTGTCTGGGGCCGTCTGGTCTTTGAGCCATCTGACCTGGGTTTGAATCTTGGCCCAGCTACAAACTGTCATCCTGGTGTCTCTTAGACAGAGCAAGGCATCAATGTGTGTGCCATCCCTCAGATGGACGGTAAACTGGGTGTCCCTCTCCAACCATTATTTTGTGGACCTTTAAAAATCCCTGTGTCCTTCACGAAGAGGAGGCGAGCTCTTGCCAGCACTCTGGCCAAATTCTTAATTCCTGCTCTAACCTACGTTGTATCAACGACACAGCCTCACAGCCTTGTGCAGCAGACAAAATAAAAACAACAGCCGACTTAAATAAAAAAATACAAGTAGAACAGCACTCGGTAGAGCACATACTTCCGCCAGGCTGAACAGTTTACGTTTTGTATCCCACTGATAGGCCGGATCTGCTTCTAGACCTCAACTAAAAACTGATCAACTTGTTCTTGTTGCCTACCCAACTTGTCCACCAAGTTTTGTCAGTATCCATCTTCAACTTTTTGAAATATCGTGCTATATATCGTCGTCGTCCCCCCCCCCCTCATCTTTCAATGGTGAAGAATATCAAGCAATTCTCATATCCAGATCTTCACCAAATTCAAATCAATTCGTCATTGGCAGAGACCCAATCTGTCCACTAAGTTTCGCTCGAATCTGCCTGTAACTTTTCGAGATATCCTGCTCACAGACAGGCATGAAAACATAACCTCTGTCCATGAGTGGCTTTCAGGGACGAACCAAACCCGTTATGTGTGCTTTGATCTGAAATACCTTCCCAGGGCAATTGAAGTGACACAAGTCTGCAATAGACCACGAGACAGGGGCATTAAGCTGACTCAAATTGCTGTGAACAGTATGGGTGGGCAGACAGGATTAATGTGAGAATCCTAAAAATAGCCTGCCTTGCGTAACATGGAAATATCACCCATTAACTTTATGTGACCATCAAACACAATGTCGCGTGAGCAGTGATGAAGAGGTTGAGGTATAGAAGAAACGCCATTATGATCTGCTGCTGATTTGCCAATCGTGGTCATGTGAGCTCCTTGCTGAGACATGAATGATTACTTAAATCCATGGGTGTGTGTAATAACAAATAACGACTCACTACAGGTTTGATTTAGATCTGAGACCAGAAACTGTTGGATTTGTGCTTTGCAAGTGGGATGTTTCATCAAACAGTGTTCCGCCTGTCTGATGAGCCATTCAAGCCGAGGTCTTAGCTATGCAAGATAGTAATAAACCTTTTGATGAGTATGGAAATATTCACATTTATGATGAAATAATCCTTTGCAGACATTGGAATACGCTAATTTAGAAGATTCCAGATCTCCATGGATCACCAATTCCTTATTGAGAGCAATAAATCTGAAAATATTTGTCTTATTTGTATAAATCTAATCCCAATGAACAAACCTGGCTGAAACACACTAATTATAAAAATGTACTTACAAGACTTGGAAAAAAAAAATGTAAAAAGAGATTATTTCTCGAGGCAGATAAATGATATAAATGGCATTTGGAAAATTATATAATGGCATTTTAAATAAGGGTAAGAAAGAAACTTTGGTTAGACGACTTAAGATAAATAATGTTGAAGTTGAGGATAAGTGTTATCGTTGAATATTTAAATGATTGTTTTGTAGATCGTAGACAAATTTAGCCAGGAGTATTCCTGTTACAGATGGTTTATTGATTTTTTTTTTGAACAATCCGAATACAAATTCATTTCTTTTCCCAACTCGTGCAGCAGAAATTATGGATGTTGTAAGTAAATTTTAACTAGAAGGACACTCAGTAGAGCGTATACCTCCACCAGTAATGCCTCATCCACGAGAACATATCAGACCCAATACATTTTTGAAATATCATGCTATACAGTACTATATCGTTTTTGGTCTATCTCTCAATGGTGAAGAATCATTTTTAAAAATATTAAATAATTCTCGTATCAGATCCGGATTGGCATCTTCACCAAAATCAAACAAATCTTCCTTCTCACACACCCAACGTGTCCACCAAGTTTCATCCGAATCCGTTCACAACTTTTTGAGATATCGTGCTATATATCATTTTTGGCCTATCTATCAATGATGAAGAATCATTTTAAATCCTAGTAGTCGGATCCGGATCTTCACCAAAGTCTAATCAGTTCGTCCTTGTCACACACCCAAACTGTCCACCAAGTTTCGGCTGTATCTGTCCACAACTTTTTGAGATATCCTGCACACAGACAGACAGACAGAGAGGGGTGAAAACATAACCACCTTCTGTGGCGAGGTAATTAAGATAATATATTTTTATATATATATATATATTATATATTCTTATTGCCTCTGGAGTTGTACCTGAGAAAATGAAAATCTCGAAAATGGTTCTTATTTTTTAAAAGGGCAACTCCCAAGAGTTTTGAAATTACTGCCCAATTTCCGTTTTAACAATCTTCTCTGAAATTCTTGAAAAATTATGTATATTTGAGTAATTATTTTCAAATACCCTGTGTAATTCACAATTTCATTTCCAGGAGAAACATAACACCAATCATGCTTTGTTAACATTCATTGATGAGGTTGTAATTGCCATTGATACACTGGTCTGCGTCATTTCAGAGGTCTAGGTTTTCTCAACGGTTCCCATATGCTTTTTGCATGCTGAATTCAGAAATGTATCTCATTTCGCTCATCAGGTCAAGTTTTTATGCTATCTCAATTTTAAGGAAAAAAATAATCAAAATTTTAGTTTTTTTAATCAGCATTTTTTTATTCAAAATCAGACTTACATTGACAGAAAATGTACAAACTATATATATATATATATATATATATATGACACACAAGTACACTTAATGTTGAATTTCACATTAACGGTACTTGTGTGTCATTATATGTATAGTTGTACATTTTCTGTCAATGTAAGTCTGATTTTGATAAAAAAAACAAGTTATGAGATTTATTTGTAATTATCAGGGGTACCTTGCATTGGCTGGTGCTGTTCTAATCCTCTTGGAATTTTGAGAAATCTTTTTTTTTTGTTGTTGCGACCTAAAACACTTCCTATACCCACTGAGGAATGGGATTGGGGCTTATTTAATATTACTCTCCAATCAAACTTACATCTCCAAGCTGGCCTCCAAAGCCAGTCGCCGACTGGGCATCCGACATCGTGCAAGTCCTTCCTTGGCACACCTGAGCTCCTGACCATGTACAAAGCTTTCATCCGCAGCCTGATGGAGTACTGCTCCCCACTTTGGCTGGTGCTCCCGCCTCTCACCTTTCTTGCTTTACGCTGTGGAAACCAAGGCATTTGGATCATTGGCATCTCCCACGATGAGGCTGAGTCTTTGGTCTCTCACTCTCTCACCACAGGCAGGTCGGTAGTCTTACTGTCTTCTACCGTCTCCTCTCTGGCCTCACCCTCCCCCCCTGCTCTGTCTATCTGTCCCCCCCCCCCCAACCCATATTTCCGCAGGGCACTCGAGGTCTGCCAACAACCCCTTCTGGTAAACTACCAAAATCATGAATCACTGCTCACCTTCACTCTTTCATTCCTCTTTTTCCCACCTTTGGAACAAACTCCCACACTCCAATCCCATTCTTCCCTCCAGGTCTTCAAAACAGCTGTTCACCACCACCTCTTATCTTCCCCCATCCAAAACACGATCTTTCTACCCCCGTTAATCCACCCCAAACCACCTACTGTACTTCAAATTCCCTGCTTTCCTTCCTGAAAGTCCCTGCAGTGTCCATCTTGTTTACCCCGTGTTCCCCACCCCATCCCTGTCCCTTCCACAGATCTCCTCGTGTCTCTGTTACCCACTGTTTTGTGCTTCCCTCTCTCATCCCTCTTGTCTCCTGCTCCCCTTGTTATACGTTCTGCGTGTTCGCTCTTTTCGAGCCTCGGCATTGTATAAAAATAAATAAAAAAACAACATTTCTGATTATGCACCACCTTTCGCTCAGCTTGCAACACAGGTGGGAAAAGGATATGGAAAAGCAGCTGATATTTTAATAACTTATTCACACGATTTTTAAAGGGTGAAAGTTAATTTTTTTTTTCTTCCAGGTAACACTTTGAATTATTTATTAAAAATTATGAAGTCCATAGTTATTCCACAAGACAAAACCAGTATTAGTGGGGCAACTTAGCATAACAATTGTGCATTTTGTGAGGAAAGCACCAAATTTGGCACATGTAGAAAATCATATTATGAACAGATTTGGATATTGGGCCATCTCAAAATTTTTGATGGCAGTGGTAAATGGCTGCCACAGCCATCAGCGGCTGAATTTGAGATGGCCCAATATCCAAATCTGTTCATAATATGATTTTCTACCAGTGTGCCAAATTTGGTGCTTTCCTCACAAAATGCACAATTGTTATGCTATATTTAGCTAACCCACTATATGCTCCACATTCCATGAGTGAGAACAAATTGTGCGAAGAAAACTTTTATTTTTACCGAATCCCAATTTTGGAATTCATGAGATTTGAATCTTAAGTCACCTTCTGACTTCCTTACGTTTAAACGTACTGGTAAGTTGAAATGAGTATTGTTGAATAGGTAGAAGGTTGATTCATAGATCAGATTTTTATTCTGTTTGAGTGTTTAAAATAGGTTGAATTCAAGATAAACCTACTGGTGTTATTTCTGTCTATTTGCTGGAATCTTTCCACCCCACATTTTCCTTTTCTTGTATTCTTTCTTCCTCCTACACTCATTCTGTCTTTTACAAACAAGTGCAGGGTGTCTACAATGTCTTATCAGATCAATAAAATGCTAACCGATGTTTCCTTCTTTTTTTTCAGACCCATTGAAAATGTGTGATGGCAGTGACTATACGATTCATGAACGCACATTGGCCATAGTTGACTGTCGGGGATGCATTTCATCTTGTAACCCCTCAAATTCTCCAGAAGATGTCGCACAGAACCTGGCCCAGAATCTTTCTCTGTCATGAGGAGGATATGATATGAGCCTGGTGTTGGCTTAACGGTTAAGGAGGCTGGCTTAAGATGTTGGGGGTCTTGAGTTCAAGCCCCTTTCGCATCATTGAATGAATACCAGGTGGGTTGACTCAGCCTGTCATCTTTCCCAGGTCGGCAGCACAGCTGCGTCCCTAGACAATGATGCAGCCAAGCAGCCTTAGGTGGCATGCGAATAAATAAAGTAAATAAATAAATCAATGAGAATGGTGGTGCACAAACAGGTGCATTGGAAGCATGAGCTATGCAACATTATTCAAGGTAAATTTGATGTAATTATTTAATGAATATATACACAACAAAAACAACTGTACTAGAGATGAATCCTAAGTTAACAGGAGCAGCAAGAAATTGTGGACACCCTGTACTTATAACTAAAAGGGGTCTGTTTCATACAAGGCTAGCTTTTTTACAAAGACTGCACATTCGTTCATAATATTGTACAGTACACTCGTTTTGTCATTCTACTACTTTGTTTGCTTTGTGATTTTTGGAGACTGTTTGTTTGTTATTCTTGAGAATGGTTGTATTTTTGATTTGTGGAAGATGAGTGCAAAACTTAAGTACGTGGTATCCTGGAATGGCTTCCGTGTCCAGATTTTTAGCTCACTTGGAATGTTGTTCCGGGAAGCTTATGGGATGGTGCATCGTCCGTCCGTCAGTCCATCTGTCCATCCACAAATACTTGCAACTTCTTCTCAGAAACTACACACACAATTCTGATGAAACTTCACCACAACCTTCATCACCCGTGATGTACCAAAGTTTGTTCATGACATTAGAGAATTCGGGGTCTAAGGGGGTGTAACGGAGTTTTTGCCCCCGCAAATATGTATTTGCTTTCTTTTCAGAAGTTACACACACAGTTTTGGTGAAACTTGACCACCACCTTCATCACCTATGATGTACCAAAGATTATTCACAACATTAAAAAATTGGGGTCTAAGGGGTACGATGGGGGTTGCCCCCAAAAAAATATGTATTTGCTTTCTTCTACCAAACCACACACACACAATTTCGATGAAATTTGATCGCAACCTTTATCACCCGTGATGTACCAAAGTTTGTTCATGGCATTAGAAAAAAAACATCCATAGGTACAGTATTTACTTTCTTCCCCGTTACGTATTTTGTGGGTCATCCATGCCTACCAGTAGCGGTTCTCCAGTGATGTTATCCAGTCGCTACCAGGTGAGCGCCCAGAGGTATTGCCCCTATGTTCTGAAGAAAGAATGCTATAGGCAGCTTCCTAACACTGAGAGGTTTGAATCACTTTTCACTATTTCAAAATATTCCAAGTGCGACGGTAAAAACCGTGCTTTTCCACACAAAACCACACCACACCGTTCTGCCAGACAGGTTAGAGCCAAACTCCCGCCCCCTCCCCGCGGAGATGACACAACACATGGGCGGAGCATAAATATACATTTTATATTCAAACTTGGTTGCATCACGCGGGGAGAAAAGTGATGTCATAAAGAACACGTCACTGGGACACAGAGTGCTCTGGGAAGTAACGTCACTTCCCACAATCTCAGTGGTTGTCAAATCTGGGGTGAGTTCCGTTAGCAAGCAGCTTGCTTACTGCTCGCTAAGCAGCTTTCTTGATACAGAGTGTTCAGGCAAGCACTCCAACGGAACGGAGCGCTCGGCACGATTATCAACACGCGGTCTCCATGGAAACAGTGCTATTGTGGTACAGTACTCAAACAAATGCTGTCCGGGCCGTCGTTTTCCGTTTTCCGCGATCGTCTTGTGACAACCTCCCCAAACGAATTGATTGTGTTAGCAGCGGCTTCAGAGAGAAGAGTAAAAGAAAGATAAATAAATGGGGCGTCAGAAGGGGAGGCCCCGTCATCAAGATGATCTATTGACCTTCCACTGAGCATTTTGTGGAGAGGGTGCAGGGATTTCCCATGTTTGTAGATTTTAAAGAATTTGGACGAGAAGTAGAACAATAAAACTATGAGCTGCGCATTTCAATGACGTCCTCTGTCTCTGTGACACCAGAATTGAAGAAATAGCATTTTGACTCCGACCACGGCGGCCATTTTTGGGTGCGTTCCGTTAACAAGCGGCTTGCTTACCACTTGCCAAGCGCTTTGCAAAGTTGATGATACGGAACGGCTTGCTTGGCAAGCGGGTCAAGCCGCTTGTTGACGGCACAGAGCCTGGTTTCGTCTCATTTATCTGTTCACACGTGTGCGTGATTTGTGCAGCAGCTCCTCCACGATCCTCAGAGCCTGTAAATATATATACTGTATATATATATATATATATATATATATATATATATATATATGTGTGTGAGGGTTTTTTGGTTTTTTTTAATCATGGATTTATGTCTTCCACAAGGCAGGGATAAATCAAGAAATTAATTTTTATTTTTTCGCGTTCTCCATTTGGAAGCAAAATTCTTTAAAACGTTGAAAACCCACAATACACAAAATAAACAACAACACAACAACAACAACAACAACAACAACAACAACAACCTTTTGCAAGTATGAATAAAATATAAAACCTGTGTAAACCACTTTCACGCACGAGGGATTTTATGTGGGATTTTTAATCTTTTTTTTTTTTCATTGATTAATTGATTTACTTGACGATAAATGTGACGAACTTGAAGGCGCAAAGCGTACGTCTGTTGAACATCAGAAATAGGAGTCGGAGGAAGAAGAAGAGAAGAAGAAAAAGAAGAAGAATAAAAGAAGACGAAGAGGAGAAGAAGAAGATGAAGATAAAAGAAGAAGACGAAGAGGAAGAAGAGGAATCAGCGTGGCATGGCCGATGCGCTGGAGAAGGGAAGTGATGAGTGCGTGTTTTGCCAAATCGTCAACAATCAGAAGCAAACGGATGTGATTTACCAGGTTAGTGGGGGATAGTTTATTGGATTGTTGATGTGGCATGAGGTAATGTGCCCAGTAACGCACGTTACTTGCCTTCCTTGGCTTATTAAGTCGTATTGTATATATATATATATATTTTTTAAATTAAGCTGAAAATGCTTGGATGTCAGACGTCGATCGGCAACCTGTCGCTCCACCATCACCACGATCCGTGGGGAAAATGGTCCGCAATTCAAGGCGCGTAGATCTGTTCTTTAATGATTTCAAGGAATGGCGCCTTCTTGTTGACCTGCACTCCACAACCAAAACCGCCTGTGATGTTGTCCAGTTTTACGATTCCATTCAAGGTCTTGTACACTGGATGACGCTCCCCCCCCCCCCCCCCACTCTCCTCTCCGGTAAAAGGTGAGTAAGGGTCCAAGATCTGTCACCTTCCCGCCTCCCTCCCCTCCCTCCTCCGGTGAAAGGTGAGTAAGGGTCCAAGATCTGTCACTTCCGCCTCCCCTCCCTCCCTCCTCCGGTAAAAGGTGAGTAAGGGTCCAAGATCTGTCACCTTCCCCCCTCCCCTCCTCCTCCTCCGGTAAAAGGTGAGTAAGGTCCAAGATCTGTCACCTTCCCGCCTCCCCTCCCCTCCCCTCCTCCGGTAAAGGTGAGTAAGGGTCCAAGATCTGTCACCTTCCCCCTCCCCTTCCTCCCCTCCTTCCGGTGAAAGGTGAGTAAGGGTCCAAGATCTGTCACCTTCCCCCCCTCCCCTCCCCTCCCTCCCCTCCTCCGGTGAAAGGTGAGTAAGGGTCCAAGATCTGTCACCTTCCCCCCCCCCCTCCCCTCCCCTCCCCTCCTCCGGTGAAAGGTGAGTAAGGGTCCAAGATCTGTCACCTTCTCTGAGTATGGTAATTGGTAAGTCTCGCACTTCTGACATCATCTTTGTTGACCTCCTTTGCAGTTTCTCACTTTCCTCCACGGACTGCACGGATAACCTCGAGGTACGCGCACTCATCTCGAAGCCGGCTATCCTGGGTTCGAATCCCGGCCCAGCTATAAACTGTCATCGCGGTGTTTCACAGGCAGGGTGATTCATCAATGTGTGTGCCGTGCCTCGGACGGACGTTCAACCGCACGTCCCATCGATCAGCATTCGTTGGTGGAGGTTAAAGATCCCACCGTGTCCTTTGCAAAGAGTAGGCAAGCCGTCGCCTGCATCCTGAACGATTTACTACCAATTCCTGCCCGAACCGGCAGAGGGCACTGCATCAGTAGTACAGCTGCATCCTCGGCCAATGATGCTACCCAGCCTTGTGCTGCATACGAACGAAGAAAAACCTTCCCCGACACGTGTCTTCCTTCCACTGAAGATGCCATACAATAAATTCCCACGTTCCAAGTGGGGTCTTATCGATGGTTTGAACAGGAGAGGTTACTTTCTGATAAGTTTCCTGCTAAAGCTTTTCTAACTGAAGTCCAAACGTTTGTCTGTTTTTTGAAACCTGTGCTCTGCCATCAATGCACCGAGATCATTTTTCTGGATTTCAAGTCTTTTCATTTGATACACAGCTCTGCCATTACTTCTTCCGAGACATAGCACTTTGCACTTGCTTTGGTTGAAGGGCAGCTGACATTGCTGCCAGATGTGTCTGAGGAGACTGTTCTGACCTCTTTAGATTTAGGGTTTCCATCCACTGCTGAGGAAAGCAGAGGAATGTCCTGAGTTGTGTGACCGTGATGGAATCCAAACTGTTGGGCAGAGATAAGGTTGTTTGAAAACAGGAAAACTTCATTTGAAGCAATGATGGCTCGTATGGCTTTGCTTGTAATTGCAAGCAAACTCACTGGCTTTTAGTTAATAGGATTTGTTTTTGCACCCATCTTGTGGACAAAAGTAGTGATGTCTGACTTCCAGATAGATTGGATGTGGCCAAAGGAGAGATTGAATAGTAGAGATGACGGGGAAGCAGAAACGGTAGAGCATGAGAGCAGGATTTGAGAACAAGGGCACTGATGCTGTCTGACCCTGTCGCCGAAGCAGGGTTAAGGCTGGACAGAACTTTCTCTCCCTTCTTGGGTGTGAAGGTCACAGTCGAGGAGACAGTGGGACATCTGGGTAAGATTGGGACAGAGCAGGATGGGTTGGGAGACGGAGGTTAGACGATCTGCCTGACCTCGGACTCTGCAGGCCAACGGTTTGAAGTGAGGATCCGGGTGGAGGGGGAGCAAGCAGCAGAGACCGACGTGGCGAGCACCACCATCACTTGGAGGAAGGAGACTGGTTCGAGAGTTCAGCTTTGAGATTTGTGATGTTACAAGCTTTACGGAATGAACGAATGATGCTATCGGTCAGGTTAGCTTTCCGAGCATTATTGCAACCTCCCTCTCAAAATAATTCAGTGTCCCTGTGTCTAGCGGATGGGTAGGCAAGTTGCAAGATGGCATGGGATAAACCGGCGTGTGAGAGAAAGTAGACTTTTGTGGAAGTATTCCCACATGGGATCGATATCAAGTGCCGTGGAGATGGTAGCCAAATCTCCGTGGAGCACCTGTGTCCTCAAGGAAATGTAAAGTCAATGATTGAATGTATAGAATGATTAATCGAGTTCTCGTCTGATTCCAGAATACACTTCCATTTGCTAAACTGCTTGTTCATACCATATTTATGATTTGTTCAATTCAGGTAATTTGTTTATTATTATTATTTGAAAACATCCCCCTTCCCTCCCCCCTCTTTCCAATCCAAAGGATGGTGAATATATGTGCTTCCCTGACCGTCGACCAGCCACCCAACATCATTACCTGGTGATCCCCAAACAGCATGTTGGTCAGCCCAAGACCTTGACCCAGCAGCACGTGCCAATGGGTGGGTATCGCACCGTTCTGATCCTGAAATTCTCGTGGTTCATGAGGTTTAACCTGAGCCAAATTGTGAACGTCATAGTCGTAGACATAACTCATAAATTCTTCATGCTCATCTGACAGGTAGTGCACTTGACCTTGAACTGTCTCATCTGGATTTGATTCCTGACCTGGCAATAAACTATTGATTCGGGCAAGGCTGTCCCTCTGATGTGTGTGAAGCTGGGTATCCCGATTAAAGATCCCACGGTGTCTTTCGCAAAGATTAGGCAAGTCATCACCTGCACCCTGACAAAATTACAAAATTCCTCTCACCTTCAGTCGACCGTCGATCCTGGCTAACCGGTTAGTGAAAGACCTTGCGTCAAAAACATTCCTCCGGCTGACCCCACGATATGGTGGGAAGAATTAGGGCCATTAACGATGTAGTAATTTGAATTGTAAATCTGATTTGTACCTTTCTGCAAAAGAAGGTAGACCGTTAGGGTAATGAATGGAGTATTTGGTGAGGTGTACAGTGGATTGGTTACCATTGCTTTCTAACGGATAATCCAACACAATTATTGAGGTGCCAGAAGTCATTGGGCTTTGCTTTTTATATATATATTGTTGCGAATTCGCGCCCGCCGGCGTGCGAACGGCCACGTAACTCGAATCGCGGCACGTCGCCCACCGGACGGACAATTCAGTCGTGACCCTCTCGGACCAACGCCGGGAGCTAGTCACGGGTGGGGGTTTAACCTCACCACGATCGTGCCAATTGCCCACCCGCGCAGGATAGGGTTGCTCGCCAAATTCGATCTACCTAAGTACCTGCGCGAATGGTCGACCGGGCGATCGTACCACGCCACAGGCCGACTTCGGATAGGAAGCGCTTTAGCGGTCCGTTCCGTGCTACAGTGATAACCGAGCGGTGTTATCGTCGGCCTCGACGGTTCCGATTACTTACGGGATGTTTGCACCCACTACGAACCCTTTACGTGAAGCAGGATGGAGATTCAATTAGAGAAAAGACGAAGCGAAACGGGAAAACAGTTCACACAATGCACATTTATTTCCGGCACACGGAAAGCACGTATATACAGCCATACAGTCAAAATGCACATAAAGCAACCAAAACAATAAAAGCAACAACGACGCAGAGTTAATACCGACTACGCGCACACACGGCAACACTTATACAGTTCTACTTCACAGACGGCGCCAACACACATTTACACAAAAGCAAAGGAAAGAAGCCACCCTCACAGACAAGGAGGCAGACAGGCCCGTAGGCCAAATGTGCGCGAGACCGGGGGGTCCTACCCGCGTCCTCGTGACGCGTTGGCGGGCGAGCCGCAAATGTGGCCGCGCGGTTGTGCCCCGACTCCGTGCTCCTTGGCGGGTTTCGTTGGCACCACGTGTGGGGTGGGGTGGGAACGGGGCCCCCTTTTGCACTATCTCAGCGCGGGGGAAAGGGAGATTCTTGATGCCCTGGGGGAGGGAGTGGCTGGCTGGCTTGGGTCCCGCGACGAGACGAGCGATCCCACACCGCAACCTCGTCGCCGACCGCCGTCCTTCTTGCCTCGGACCCGAGCTCCCTTGCCTGCAGTTCCACCGTCTCACTCGCCTCAACTTCACCAACGCAACGCAACGCTCCTGTCCCCAACGCCACTTCTCGACGACACTCTCCTCACCCGACTCTCTTTGCAACTCTTCCAATTCGCCTTGCGCTCGCATTTTTATAGGCGGCAGGAGACCAATATGCAAATTTTAGGATCAGAACGCGATTGGAGGCGGGGCCACGCCGCCCCCCCCCCCGGTCAGCCATTGGTCGGGCAAAAATGGGCGTGAACTCTCCTGATCCTAAAATTTGCATATACGGACTTCACATACACACGCTTGGAGGCGGGGCCAAGCCGCCCCGCGCTCGCTAATTGGACGGAGGAGAAGTGGGCGTGTAGCGTTTCTGATCCGAATTTTCCCTCTGAAAGGCCGCCATTCGCGCTCGCGGCTCGGTGCGTTCGGCACCAAAACGCCGAACGGGCCCGAGACAGCCCGACGTTCAGTGTTCACAGGTGGTGCGGGAATGGCCGTAGAAGGAGAGAGGTGAAGGTGGTGGAGGGTTTTCGGTGGTGGTTTGATGGTTATGGTGCTGTTTGGGAATGGCGGTGATGCGATGATGTGGGAGCGTAGATTGTGGCGGTGGCGTGGTTGTTGTGTGATGGCGGTTGAGACGTGGTTGGTTCAAAATATAGATAGAACAGAAAAAATGGCTAACTCAAAGCGTCGCAGCCCCGATGAATCACATAAATTCCCTCTATACAACGGGTTTGGGCTAACGACACATGCACCTATCAAGATATCTCACCTACGGGCCCTTTATGGTGTAATGCGAATTTCTACAGCCGTAACACTATATATATATATATATATATATATATATATTATTATATATATATAACAGTACGTGCCTATAAAAAAGAATAAATAAATATTCCAACCGTGAGCAAGAAACACACCCACACAGGCCGTTTCTTCGCTCTCGCGTGCGTGGCGCGGAAGTTCGCATATCACAGTTACGATGATTCGCAATTTAGGTTTTAATGGCCAATTATTCAATTAGCGCCAACGTATTTTACTTTTTCGCAATGTCGTTGCAAGGAAAAACAAAAAGAGAAGAGAAGAGAGAAAAAATTTACTTCCTGGTTCGGAGCACACCAGCACTCTGATGTTACCGATTTTATGCACCGTCTAATATGAAAACGATCATAACTTGGGGCATTGTGTTTATCTATAATATGCGCATAAGTAATCGCGAATTATTAGAATACACGAAGTCATCACGCTCCAGAATCCCGTACGTTGTAACCTGTAATGGGGAACGCGGCTGAGCTTCCTTCCCATCGGCCACGCCCATGCAACAACGTGTCTTGTCATTGGTTTGGTAAATAAATGGCCATAACTTGGGAAGCACTTGTCCGATTAGTATCAAACCTTGAAAAGGCACATCCTCAGGTCCCAGCAATATATCTGGCAAGTTTCAATTAGATCGGACCAGTGGTTGTCGAGAAACTGCGGTCACAGACACACACACACACACACACACACACACACACACACACACACACACACACACATTGCTGGAATTATAGATAGATATATAATCGTAGGATCATTAATTATCATCATCATCTTTGAAAGGAGGACATGCATTGCTCTCATGAAAAAAACATTTGATCGTTTGTATTAATTTTTATCCCACGCTTTTTGAAAAACAAACAGACAAATGAAATTGCTCATTGAGCAAGGAATTGCCAGAATAACTTTGTCATATCTCCATGATCTCTGAAAAAACAAAAACCTGGAAATCAATTTGGTTCTTGCAAGTCGATAGTGCTACTGTTTAATGAGTTATAGCACTTGGTTTGATCATGATCATAACTTGGAAGTCAATCGGACTTGAATGGGCCGTATTTTATATCGCAATTTGAAAGTTTTGACCCGACCCCCCTGACATTCGACCCCGACCGCGAAGAAGGGTGTTGGTGTGTCACCTCAATGAACATATGGTTGGATGCAGTATTGGAAGATGCACATTTTGGATTTGGTTTGAAGTCGATACGACCATTTTAGCGGACGTTATTGCGAAAATAAGAATTTCGGTTTTTTGGTGACCTAGACCTTGACCTTTGATCGAGATTCACCAAAAATGACAGGTGTCTAAGTTGGA
>CM068962.1:32398272-32416161 GCA_035128595.1 Eptatretus atami | reverse complement strand
CGTATGTACCCAGTTTGGTCATGATTGCTGAAACAGTGTGGCTGCTACAGGGCAAACAAACACACAAACAGACACACAGAATGACACAAACAACTGACCAACATAATTGCCGAAATCCAAAGGATTGCGGCAATTAACAATAGCATCGGGATATTGTAATTTTTTCTGTCTGTCTGTCTCCCGCTATCTCCTCCCCCTCCTCCTCGTGCAACACAAGACTGCGAATAGCATCATTAGCTGGGGGTGTGGCTGTGCTGCTGATGCAATACCCCTGTTACCAGTGCACTGGTATTCATCTTGCTCACCTCGGAAGGATGACAGGCTGAGTCAACCCGACATGATGTTAATTCAACGGAAAACAGGGACTTGAACTCTATACCCTAAGTCCTAAGATCTTAAGCCAGCCACCTAACTATTAAGCCAACACCAGGCTTTTTAAAATCTCCTCCTAAACAGTTTGGCAGAAATTCACCAAACCTGGTGGTTATGATCACCACATGGCACGAAGGTGCATGAGCAGTGTAATTTTAGCCCCACCAACTGGAGCGGTTCAAAAGGCCAAATACTGAAAAATGCAATTACGGGCACATTTTTAAACATTTTTAAATGAAACCTTGTATGTGTATATGCAATCAACAATTAGGAGAAGCAGGAAATGTGTAACTTTATTTATTTATTTATTTATTTATTTGAATTTGACCCCCGGTTCATGTCGCAGGGGGTGGGAAAGCTTAGGGTCACATGTATCATATGGGGGGGGGGGGGAATTTAACTCAAAATTATGTTGGTCATTCATGGTGGAACTTTTTGACATCTTTGAACTCTACTTTAGGTGGGAAGTGTTGGGACTTGCGATGGTGACCATCGACTTCACTGTAGTATTTATGTTTATGTCATATTTGCTGGTGTCTTGAGCTAAAAACACTTATGATTACATATTGATTGTTTTACTACCATTTGGTATGAATAAAGTTAAAATATTGCCCTCTTCGTCATAACAACATTACATGTTATCAAAGCTGAAGATCACAAACTTTTATCACTCACTACAGTGACTACTTGTGTTATTTTTTAAAAAAGATTATTTTTATTTTTTTGTTTTGATGATTTACATCTAGTGGAAGGTTTGGTGCACATTGGAAGGTTGGTGCTGGAACAAAAGAACATTCCTTTTGCAGATGATGTAAGGTAAGTTAGTAGTTTTTGTTGTGGACGTCTTTACTGACATACTTTCAGAGTATTTTTTTTGGTGTTGTTTCCTTTGCTTCCAAACTTTCTGTTGTTTACATGCTTCTGACTACTAATTGTCCAACCCAAAGGTTTGGCTTTCATTGGCCACCGTTCACCTCAGTAGACCACTTGCACCTGCACGTTCTGGCACCGGCAAGTCAAATGGGCCTATTGTCTCGGCTTGCTTATCGGCCCGGTTCTCCTTGGTTTGTTACGGTGAGTGTTCTGAGCGTGGCATGAGACGGTGAGATTGGAAAGTTTATCTCTTTTGTATGGCATTCTTGTTTATTTGATTATCCAAGCTGCATTTTGTTTTTGAAATTTAAAATGGACAAGGATGTTTTATCACCTCGTTGGGACTGCCCTCTAAACCCGGCCGTATACAGAGGTTGCGAGTTAAACGAAAACACCAAGGACGCTGCCATTTGGAAACTTGCCACATTTCCACTCACATTCATTCAATCAATCAGTTTATTGCTGAGGGGTGGAGAGCACTGCGGTCGGAGGGGAGGAGAGCAGGACAGGGACACCATGTGTTATTTATTTGGCTTTTTATTTTATTTTTTTGAACCTGTTGTCATTAGCTCATCTACGACGGAGTCGATGAGCTCTTAAAGGGAAACCCAACTGAATTTTTTTTTCTTTTTTCTGAAAACCATTAGTCTAATCATTAATCATAGTCTAAATTGAAGGGGGGGGGAATATAATTTTTTGTTTGTTTGTTTTTACCAATCGCAGTGTTGAATAAAAGCCCGAGTATTGTTTTTCGATTTCGCCAGTGATGTCACACTATGACCTCGCATTGATACAACTGGAAGTTTTACGTAGAGAACTCGTGTAGGTCGAGCTCAGATTCCGATCCTGATTCCAGTCATTAGCAACACTGATGGTACTCAGAATGTTGAAGGTGATCATTGGGATTTTGACAAAACTATTGGAGACAAAATTAGTGATTGAAACGCTTTCGGGAGAATTGTGGAACCGAATCATTTCGAGCCTTGTGTGAGCGATTCAGAGAAAGAAGGCGGAAGTGTTCGTGAAGATGAAAATGCCGGTCACATGATCACTTCAGTTTGGTAGGGTTTGATCTTTTTTCCTTTCAGTTAATGGTTTATCAGAACGGGATTTTGTAATAATCGATAAATCGGTTTATGTATTACTCGAGCAGCAATACCCAACATCACCCGACAGGATGGACACCGCCCTGTACACTCGGATATCGTGAACAATTGGGCAACGAATGGTCTGTCCCACCATCGCAGGCTGATCAGGTGTCTTGAATGTTACGTGATTGTCCCATATGATACTTTTCCCGGACGCCATTTGTGTCCGTGCCACGCCCCACCTTCATGTTCATGAGGTGTCAATGTCCCTCCCTAGTGAATGAGGATTGTGGAGGAGGGGAGGGGTGTGGGATGGGGTGGGGGGGAAGGTAGGTGTGGGATGGTGGTGGATATTGTGGGGTGGTTGTGGAGGGGGGTAACCTGAAAGTAATTTTGTGTCTCCTTGGTCAAATAATCTTGGAGGGGTACATGATTCAAACCCTTTCTCTCCCCTATAAATACATGGTGGTTCATTTGATTTGCAGAAATTTGTGTTGATAATATAGATTATTTTTTGGTGCTCTTATGGTAACTCCTGGGCAATGGCAACAGGTGTTTGATTCACCACTCAAATCGCCCATGTACCTATGCTGGTATCGATAATGATGGTGTTTCAGTTTCAAGCGATGGCTGTTTCTTCCCCTTGATCATGGGTATGATCATCCCCTCTCAATCGTGGTGGATAAGCAAAAGATCTAGCTATCTCTGTTGTTTCATAAATGCCCTGTAAAATGTTCTGTGCACAAAACCCAATGCCTTGGAGGCCCGATCCACGCTTGGGTATTTCGGACAAACTTCATCCAATTTCTGCCAACTCTCAGATCTTTCGGCCATTGGTGTAGCATGAAACCATCTCTGTTTGTTTTACGACAACCAGGACGCATCAATGAGGCATGTATGTAGAAATTTGAACATGTTACCATGATGTAACCCGTAACAATGCGGAGGTGCTCGCTTTTATGGTGAGACGTCCTGGGTATTCGTGAAGAAGAAGATTTTGTCTTTTAATTGAAAACAATGCTTTATAAATCGGAAAAGACATCATATCTATTTTGTAGGGTATCGGGATAGATTAATTCAGGGGTGGACTGACGCGTATTCTGGGCCCTCAGGAGGGTGGGGAAGGGTCTTTGTCCCCCCCCCCCCAAGATGAAAAATTTTGAATGACACTTAGTGTGAAATAAGGTTCTAAAACCAACATTTGTGTATACACATGCAGAATAATAACGAGACCGTGAATTTAAAACAAATATGTACACTGTAATGTATGAACCAGAAATTGGTGCACCTCGTGTTGCAGGGTTAAGTAGGCTACAGAACATGCATTACAGTCCAAAGTGTCACGCAATGTTAAGCATGTCATAAATATACATATTGTTACGGCTGTGGAAATTCGCAAACCACCATTCAGGACCCGTAGGTGAGATATCTCTGAAGTACATTGTGTTAGTTAGCCCAAACGTTGTCTAAGGAGATTTATGTGATTCATTCGGGCTGCGACGCTTTGAGATAGCCGTTTTTCTGTCTATCTTTATTTGAACCACCCACGTCCCAACCGCATCACACACCACGACCACCACGCCAGCCATCGTCACAAACTGCAACCACGCTCCAACCCTCGGACAACAACAACAACGCCAACAGCCACGACCTCTACCTTCACAACTCGCTCCACATCATCGCATCATGCCATCCCAAACGGCACCATGACCGTCAAACCACCACCAAAAACCCTCCACACCCTCACCTCTCTCCTCTACGGCCATTCCCGCACCACCTGTGAACACTGAGCGTCGGCTGTCTTGGGCTCGTTCAGCGATACGCACCGAGCCGCGAGCGCAAATAGCGGCCTTTCCCGAGGAAAATTCGGATCACAAACGCTACACGCCCACTTCTGATCCAATCCAATTAGGAAGACGCGGGCGCTTGGCCCTTGCCCACCTCCAGGCCATCTGTGTGAAATCGATATATGCAAATTCTATATCAGGGAGGTTTTCACGTCCACTTTTCCTCCGTCCAAGGGCGAGCGTGGCTCCGCCCCCGAGTCATCCTGATCCGGATATTTGCATATTGTTTCTTCCTGCCGGCCTATAAAACGGCGAGCGAAAGGCGAATCGGTGAAGAGTGTGGCAGTAGCAGTGTGTGTCGGCAGAGCAGAGTCGAGTCGGGTGGCGAAGTCATCGGTGAGGCAGGAAGAGTTGGGTTCTGGAGTCGGCGGAGAAGAGTTGTGGGAAGAGGCAAAGGAGCTCGGTCCGAGGCGACGAGGTCGCGGTGTGGGATCGCTCGTCGCGGAACCCAAGCCAGCCGAGCCATTCTCCTCCCCAGGTCATCAACAATATCCCCCTTTCCCCGCGCTGAGATAGTGCAAAGAGGGGGCCCCGTTCCCACCCCACTCCAAGCGTCGTGCCACGAAGCCCGCCAAGGAGCACGGAGTCGGGCACACCACGTGGCCACATTTGCGTGAGCCCGCCAACGCGTCACGAGGCGCGGGTAAGGACCCCTCGGTCTCGCGGACCTGGCGCTCTCCAGTCACGTGCCAATTGGCCTACAGGCCTGTCTGCCCTTGTCTTTGAGGTGGTTCTTTCTTTGCTTCAAATGAATGTTGTTGCGCCGTCTGTAAAGTAGAACTGTATAAGTGTTGCCGTGTTGTCGTGTAGTCGTAGTAACTCTGCGTCGTTGGTTGCTTTTGTTTGCATTTGCTATATGTGCATTTTGATTACTGTATGGCTGTATATGTGTGCTCTCCGTGGTCGTGTAAATAAAGTGCTTGCATGTTGAACTGTGCCCGTTTCGCTTCGTCTTTTCTTTATTGACCCTCCATCCTGCTTCACGTAAAAGGTTCGTAGTGGGGCAAAACGCCCGTAAATAATCTGAACCGTCGAGGTCGACTATAACACCGCTCGTTATCCCGATAGTACGGAACGGCCGCCCAAGCGGCTCGTGTCCGGAGTCGACCTGCGCGAGGTACGATCGCCCGGTTTACCATCCGCGTGGGTACTTAGGTAGGTCGAGTTTGGCGAACAACCCTATCCTATGCGGGTGGCCGATTGGCACGATTGTGGTGAGGTCGAAAGGCCCACCGTGACTGGCTCCGGCGATAGTTCCCGAGGGTCACGACTGAATTGTCGCGTCCGGTGGGCAACGTGCCGCGATTCAGCTACGTGGCCGTCGCACGCCGGCGGGCGCGAATTCGCAACAATATCATATGGGCAAACGGCCTGAAATGGAAAATAATAAAATGCACACATGAACAAATTATTATTCTCTGTGTGCCGTACCTGAAGATTTTGCTTGTGGAAAACAAAATGGTCACTTTAGCCCTAAACAATGATCTAAAATAAAGGAGATAGCGGGACATTGCACTGACCGAGTCAATTCGCATCATCTTCATCTTCAATATCATCATCTTCTTGAAATTGCGTAACACTGCAGTATTTCTCTAAGGATTAGCAAAACGTACATGTGAATATGTTAATAATTTTTGTTTTTTTTGGACAAAGAGGGTACATCTCTTTTTTGAAGGCACATTTATGGTTAATAACCATTTTGTGTAAAATTTGAAACTATAGCTTTAACAACAGTAAACGTTGTTTGTTTAAAGCAAGCAAAATGTTTAATATTGTTGCGGATCCGGGGTGGCGGGATTTTCACCCGACTCTTGGCGCCACCCTCACACCGCCGTCTCCGGGGTTTTATAACGCCGGCCGGCTCAGCACAGGCCTCGGTCACGCGTCTTCAATCGTGATACCAACTAATCCTGAACCTTACAAGTTGGGGAAATAGAACCCCGGTTACAGACTGGTTTTGTCAGATGCCAGCGTTTTCTGCCAGTCTGTAACCATTTTGGTTTATATGCCAATCGAACGTATCGTTCTCGACGCGACACAAATTAATCCATAGCGCAACTTCATACGAACCAACCAGATTTATTGGGGAACTCAGGAATACGACACAAGCAAACCATTCACGACAATGTTTTTATTAACAATCTTTAACCGTTCTTAACTAGGGAACCACGGACTACAGGTTCGAGGGGTCGCTACGAGATATGCCTTATACAACGTGCAGACAAGACAGACAGACAGCATGCATGCAGACAAGACAGAGTACTTGGTGATGTTTCATGGACGAGAGGAAGTGTCAAAAAGCACGAATGTCGCTCGTAACAAGCGGATTGTCCACGGATTCAAGCCCCAAGCTCGAACTCGCCGCGTGTAAGATGGCGGCGCTGTCCTCTTTCTTTTCCGCACTGCACGCGGTCTCCGCGCGCTCCGACCCCGCGCAAGGCTGACGCACAAGACCGCCAGATCAACGATGAGCCTCAGCCGATCTCTCCCAAGGTCCAGCATACAAATCCAGGCTGGCCTGTTCACCAGACAAGGCCCAAATCGAGGTGCCGGGCTCAGCAAGCGGATCGGCAAATGTGTCGAGCCGTGAGGTGAGCAAGGACCGTCAGAGGCTCTGTCGTTTCTCTCTTGCCTTCCCGCCTCGAAGCCCGACTTCTCAACTCCGTCCTCTCAGTTTCTTTCTCTGTAGAATCACCTTTTCTTTCCTTCTCCACGCTCGCCTCTCAAAGCCGACTGCCTCTCACGGCAGAATCACCTCCTCATAAGTCGATCGCCGACTCGACGTGCAGGCCGCTCTCTCCCACTGCCCAAAAAGGCAGACTCGACGTGCAGGCAGCCTCTCTTACTGCCAAAAAGCAGACTCAGCGCGCTCAGTTCAGCGTCTCTCCCGGCAGATTCCACACTGTCCCTCCTTCGTTCGCTCGTTCGAAACACGAGCAGCCTCGAGAGCGACTGTTTCCCCAAACTGAACCCTTTCTCTTTCGTTCGCTCGCTTCGACCCGAGCACGCCTCCCTCAGCGAAGCCGACAAACTCCTCCCCTTAGCTCCACCTCCCTCTCCAGCCACTCCCCCTCAGCCGACTGGGCGGGGACTATCGTCCGGAGAGGGGAGGAAGAAGAGGGAGCCCGGAGCCCGTGACACACCACCACTATGCGAACAATAAAACATGCATCCTACCCTCCCGACACACATGTAACGTCCATTTTACCAAAACAACCTAGCTAAACATGCATTTAATGGGGGATCTGAGCTAATCCTATATTTAGTAGTCCAATAAGGGCCATTTCCGTAACAATATTAATATTTATTTGAGCACAGGCCCTTTGATGGCCAGGTCTCAGTCGGTGCCCGAATGCCCGACTGCTCATTCCACCCCTGGATTAGCATCGAGGTGGTCTGAGCTTTTGGGTTCCCCTTTAGGCAGAATGTCAGTCAGTGAGTCATTAAAAAAAAAAACTTTTTTAATTTTAATTTTTAATTTATTTATTCATTTTTCCTCACTCCTCCGAGCGGCTCAACAGATTGTTTTAAACTCGACATGATGATTCATGACATCGATGAGAAAATACTAATGGAGCCCTTTTTATTTCCATCCATGTGTGAGATAATTAACTTAACATGTAATTGCGTGAATATCACGTACAATGATAACGAGCTAATAAACTGAAAATCGCCCACTGCACCCCAACTACAACCGCCCCATTGAGAGGTGAGCGCCTATCCCACTGGAAAATTCATTTTTTATGTTTCTTTTGGGGGGGTGTGTCCAGATGCTTTGTAGGGTGGGAAATTAAACTAACACAATGTGTGCTTTTTGATTGAGACCCTGCATAGACATAACAATTGTTGCACATGCATACAATGAACCTCTTGTTCAACGTATTATTAAAACAAACAGGTCTTGGACATGTTTGTAAATATCAAAATCGTACAATTACCCACTATTTGCTTCAAACGTGACTTCAACCTTGAGCAATATGATTATTTTTCGTGACACTTTAGCATTTTCCTTCTCGCTTTCGCTGAAACATGTTCAAGATCATCTCAGGTTTGACTTATGATCGGGTATATGTTGAGTTTTATTTTATTCATCGACTTGTACAAAATTGGAGCACACGAATAGTGAGATGGCCGGGAGGGTAAAAAGGCAATGCTTATTGTCTTTGAACACGAGCAAAGGAATGGAGAAACAAGAGGAAACTGTAACCTGCAAGTAAGAGCGTTGTATCGTAGGGTTAATGGAATAGAAAATATTGTGGATAAGGATGGAGGACTTCCGTAAGCAGGCTTATGGTTAAAAGTAGATTGTTGTTTTTTTTGTTTTTAACTTGCGTAATCCTACTATTGATTTGCCATTGGTTACTGCTTTGACACTAACACAAACATTTATTTACAGACCCGAGGCATCAAAAAGCTACATATATTGAACAAACAGTTTCAAATGGAGTACTTGCTGCCATTAGAGCATTTAAATTGCATCAGACATGGCAATAAATGTGAATTGTTGCTCCCAGCTTGCCAACTCGATGACAGAAGATTTGCATTTTGCTGCCTTCATCCTACCCTGTTTGGAAACTTGTGTTGGTGTGGGCAACTTGCTAGTCTGCTAAAATAATCCAATCAAAGATGACTTATTGCAGATTACCAAAATCTACATCCCATTAGACCCTCATTTTATGTCCTTACCTTTGTATTATTATTAATGTGTCTGGAACACTGCCAGGCTTAGATTTAGGTGAGAGAACTTTCAAGGCTTTCTCAGGAGCCTTGTCACTTTCCAAATCTGGTGAAAGATCAGGGAAGTTATTGTCCTGCCCACCAGCCGAGTGACGTGCAATTGTGCGAGGAGGGAGGAATCGTCATCGTGACACCAGTGGGCGAGGTTGAAAAGGCTGGTGCAGTAAGAATTGGGCAGAGAACTACTCTGGACATGACACTTGGAGACTGATAGGAACGGAGCTAGGGCAGAAATCCACGCCCATTCTGCCAACGCATTCCTCATCCTATCGACACCATGCCCACTACACCGAGTTGACCCAGGCCAGAACGATTGACTCATTCAAGCAGGTGATCCTGAAACAACTCTTGGCTTTGGCCTAGACTCTTTATTGTCTTGTGAATCCCCTCATCTATCTACTGCTGTCACATGAAGAAGGCCTCAAGGACTTTGATAATTAAGTCTCTGCCGTCTGTTGCTTGGTTTGTTCCATGGGTGCATATGCTGGTAAGGTTAAGTGGGGATAGTTTTATGAATTGGATCCATTTGATTATTGTTTGCTTCTTGTATACTAAAAGGGGTGCTGACATTGCCATGGCTGTTTCATAATGTTGCATTTTTATCATACTGTTTGCACATGCCTAGCATCTAATTGATAAAAGATGGTCATCAGAATGATGACGAGCATACGTATGGCATATAACCGCGTAGCATACTGCTGGCATGCATGTTGTGTAGCATGTTATATGCTGTGCTGCTAATTGTGAGTACTGTTGTTGCTTGATGTAGAGTCATCTATGGAAAAATTGTTGACGGACGCAAGCCGAGGCCAAGTTCCTCTAATTAGTCTAATATATAGATTTCTGACCCTTTGCTTTTGTTTCATCCTACACTTTACAGACCTGACTTGTCACTGCTCATCCTGCTTGCCCCGACGGTTTCATCCTGTGACTGAGTAAATCCTGCTAAAGGTAGAGATTGGTCACGTTCTTGTACCTTTAGAGTTCCCAGCATCACATGTTTTGTTGCTCGGCCATAGGCAAGATCTATCCCATGATTACCGTCAGCACGGGAATGTTGCCTTGGACGCAAGGATCCTGCAGGTCTTTGAGGCAAGGACTAACTTGGTCGCTCAGCTACGCCCCGGGTCACACCAGCTGACCGTTAACATTATCATACTTGGTCATATTATGTCAAATTTTTTGACATGTGTGAATGGGTAAAAAAAGAGAGTGTATTGATCATTTCATTTACTGCAAGTTATGAAATATGTGCTAAATCAGAAAAAATGAAGCTAAATGGATTAATGGGCTTAATTTTAACTTTGAAAAGTTCTTCTAAATAACTTCTAAAAGTGATTTTTTATTATTTATTATTTTAACCCTCCAAATTGCTCAATGTCGGAGCTTCGGGTGGGCTTGGTGCCCTTAGCTCCCCAATGTGGCTGTGCCCCCAGATCCTTAGCCCCATTAAGAGTTGACTCCTATTCAAACTAATTATGTACTATTTCAAAAATTAACAAGAATTGATTGTCTCTGTATGCTTGCAAAAAGGGTAAGTTGAGTTCTGTGTATTTTTTTTTTCAACAATCAAACCAATCCTCAAATTGTGTGAAAATTTTAAACAGAGCTTTTTCACTTTGTTCCTCACGTGCTGCGGCATACTCTTATATGACTGCTATTCGATGTATCTCGTGAATCAGACAGCGCAGTTCAACATTAAAAAAACAAGGAATACCCAGCTACCGCAGATGTACACTTTGTCGTCTAAATATACCAAACATACTTGACTTGTCCTATTTTGTGAGAAGTACATGTTGCTTTGCTGTATTTGTTAATTGGATTTTCCATCACTGTAACAATAACAACATGAAGTGTGCCAGACCAAATTTTGAATAAAGACAACTGCAAGTAATGATGCCGATGGTGAGCATGAATGCAAAAGTAGGCCGACATGCACTTATCGTTTCCATCCAGATGGCAGTAATTAACTGATGAGCTGTAAAGGGCAAATCATCGCTTTGGAGTTGATGATCGACGAAGGTTAAATCTATTTTCTTCTGCATTTTGAATCGAGAAATAATGAAACTAATATTTTGTTTGAAATTATCTTTCAAATCAATCAAATTGTCTGCAAGTGAAACCGGATGCTTTCTAATTCTATTTTTTTTTCTCTGCATGTAAATTGTGTATAGTGGTCATTCCTGAGGCATAAGCGTTTTGATACGATTTTGAGGCAATAATCCAGCAGATGAATGAACAAATCTGAATAAATTGTGAACTTTTGAATTTGAGCTTGGGCAGAGTGATGAAACATTGGTCATTAAAACAACAGCAGTCCAGGTTAAACTATCAATTCTGACATGCTCACGACTTGTGGCTGTGAGATGCTCACGACCTTTTCGGATACAGTAAGACTGACTGGTTGACAATAAGTCATATAGTCTGGAGTTGACAGGGTCTCAGTCATTTGAGGTTGTCCAGGGTTCAGTGGCTCAAAAGCTTCACAATTTGGTCCTTGAAACAAAATCCTTAAGAAAAAAAAAAAGTGGAGTTACTTTTGTTCTGGGAGCACTCGGTTCCACATTGTAAAACTGGAAAAGATTATGAGCAGGTGCCAAATAACTGTACAGAACAATCTTGATACCTTTGCAAAGCATAGGATAAATGGACTCGACCTAAAAGGCGTCTGCACTGGGTTGAATACCTTCATTCAGTCATTTGTATTCTACTTGTGGCCGCTGGTTGCATCATTACTGGAACTTTGGGATCCCCGAACGCAGTGCCCCCTGTAGGTTAGAGCAGGAATTGGAATTTGTGCAGGGTGCACAATAGCTCACCACCTCTTCATGAAGGACACTGTGGATTTTAACGTCCAACTAATGCCACAGACGGGACTCCAATATAACGTCCATCCAAGGGACGGCACACGCATTAATGCCTCGCTCTACCTGCGAGACACCAGGATGGCAGTTTGTAGTTGGACTGAGATTTGAACCTGGGTTAGATGCTCACAGGTGAGTGTGAATACCTCTCAGCCATCTTGCCAGCCCAATACCTTCATTGTGTAGCGTAAATCAATTATCTTGTCTCGTTACAAGCTACATGTAATAGTATTAATATACGGTGACTTGTAAGGTTAAAAAACAAAGGTGAGATGAGAGGAAGAATACTACTCGAGGCTTTGAAATTACTCGTTTATTTGAATCTCATGGCATGCATATCCATCAACAAAGTATTACCTCAACTTACCAAGACAGCTCTGCTGATTTGGTCATTTATTAGGTTTATTCTTGCCACAGTTCCTGTAGCCTAAGGCACTGACATCTTTGTTCTGGTTTGTTACAGGCTGACTGGTTGCTGCAGAGTTAAAGAAGATGCCGAGGACAAGGGCAAACACACAAACAGGTGTTGCAGAGTCTTAAATTTGAACCTTGGCAACCGGTTGTGGTTTTGTACATTTAATTGATGCTCAAACACGATGCTTTTCATGTATTATCTTTATTGCAGTAACAGCCTGCATATAGCATAATTTCCTCTTCAAACATGTAACAGTGGCATCGTATGTAACAGGCATTATTTGAAATGATGGCATAAAACAAAGTGTGCAAACATTAAGAATTGGTCCTGCTTTAAATGCAAGCATTTTTGGTTTGGTACTTCTTTCCAAATGTGGTCCTAAAAATGTGCTGAAAGTTTTGTTCACGTGAGAGTTCAAAAAACATCTCTATAATACTTTCCTCCTTTGTATGCATCACTTGGGTGTGGCTGTGCGGCTGATGCAATGCTCTATCACCAGTACACTGGTAATCATTTCGCCAATCTCAGAAGGATGACAGGCTGAGTCACCCACCTGGTGTTAATTCAACAGGAAAAACAGGGCTCGAACTCGGGACTCTTAAGATCCCAAGCCAGCACCCTAACCGCTGAGACAACACCAGGCTTCTCCATATACTGACGATCCACAATGGCCTTCGTAAACTGACAGAAGAGACCTTTTCCCAGAAGACAAAGCACTGCACTTTGTACACACCCTAGCAATACATTGTATTAGCAAAGCGTAAGGGGCAGTGCCAACCAGATTGCTGTGAACGAGGGTGGTTGTGCCGTGTAGAAAGCCGCTATAATCGTAACACGGATACTTGTCTCAACTGAGACCAGGCAAGCAATTGTTGCATTGGAATGCGTTTCTTCCTTACTTAACGGCTTTGGTGAATGTTAGCTACTGTGCTGACTGAGTTCTAGACAGCCATCCACATGGTGATCATAGATTTTTTTATTTTTTATTTTTTTTGAAATTAAAGCTACCTTCTGAGCTTTGTGCAGAATCATGACAGAAAAGTTAAGGATTCTCACACAAATATTCCAAGTCCAACACAGAAAGCTCAAGTGACCAGATGGAGGATCATTGAAAGTGATGTAGTGAGTTTGAGCTATGGTGCAGGTCGCTGTCCAACCAAAGTCTGAAGATGCCGTTGTTGAATAGAAGGGGAGGGGAAACACCACTGCACAGAAACCAAACATTTTAAATCATTGGTGAACTTCACGTGAAAATCTCCACTTTATTAAACGAGGTTTAATATTGGCGATGGCATACATTGGGTTTTTAATCATGCACTGGATTTTAGTGGGGAACAACAACAAAAAAAAGACAACTTTTGTATCATTATACAAGGTGACCACAAAAACATTCCCATCCATCGGGACCATACTCTGTGCAGAGCGTTGGTGCTGCCGAAGCAGTCTCCTTGGCTATTGGACACAATCCTGGTCGGGTCCCTACTCCAACACAGAATACCAGCATGCTGGCACTCATTTTGCCGACCTCAAAAGGATGACAGGTGAATCAACCCCACCTGGTATTAATTCACAGCAAAATGGGATTTGAACTCAGGATCCTAGGATCCCAAGCCCCATCACCTGAACCATTAAGCCAACACCAGGCATAAAAAGCATTACCCATACAATTTAATAAACCTATTTTTTAGTCCCCCACACTTTTGAAATGAGAATGATCACGCTGTGATCTCAACCTGACGCAAATCCCCCCCCCCCCGCCCCTGTCCACTCAACTCCCTTATCCTTCCTCATGCCCATGTGTCAATGTGGTGAAACTGGGTTGTAGAATAATAAAAAATCATTCCCACTGCTCAGATTATATTCTGTATCTCTCATAACCTTGTGTCATGTCTGTCCCATATTCAGTGATTCCAAACGGGGGATACTTATATCTGTTACTTTGGTTTTGTCGTGCGTGTGTGCGTGCGTGTGATTTTGATTTTTTTTTAGGGAGTTGCATATGGGCTTCATTAACTTGCATAGCTTTAAAAATAAGGCACATTCAAAAAAATCTAGGTGCATGCTGTACTACCCTTGTGTTCTTCAGAAGAACCAAGAAGAGTATGCCCGTATTTTCCGGTGTATGATCGCACTTTTTATCGCACAATATGGTAAAAGTTGGTTTTGCGGTTAATTCACGGGTCGAGAAAATAAATCATTCTTAAAAACGATCAATGCTGAATTTCAGTTATATCCTTTTTATTATATTACATATTATATTTCTCACACTTTTAACAATTTTTTGTTTTGTTTTAGCAGTCAAAACAGCTGTTAAGCTAAATTTCGCCATTGAAATTTGAAAATCGGTTCAGGTTAAGAATGTGTACAGCGTTTTGTTAACCTTGCACAGAAATTACATAAATTACAAAACTGGAGACACCCGGAGTTTAGGTGTGTGCGTATATAGAGCCTCACAGCTGAAAACGCCATTAAACACAAAAGACTAAGTACGCCTGGTCTCACATCAACAGAAGAATCATTCACAATAGCTAGAGTCTTTGGCAAGGATACTTGCAGATCGAGTGTATAATAACTTTATTCACACTCCAAATATCGCAAACAAGACAAACAGTGTGAGCATCCTTCACGTTGAGCCGTGCACCAAACTCTTGTAACTCACTCTCAGCTCCACCTTTTTGTCCTGCCTCCATTAGATGGAAACTCACCGGTTACGTTCAATGAGCGACTGGATGCTATCCGGTCTCTGGAAGGAAAGGACCGCTACAAGTCTAATAACGGAGCACCACCTCAATAAGCTTGAGCGCAATGTGACTCTCAGCACTACTGGTCATGAGAAGGACCGATTCACCGTCGTGCTCACCTGCACCGCAGATGGTGGCAAGCTTCCCATGTTTGTCGTGTTGAAGAGGAAGACAATGCCCAAAGACGAGTTTCCGGCCAGCGCATTGTTCGTGTGCAGCAGAAAGAGGTCGACAGACAGATTGGACTCTACAGCCAGGACTGGACTGGATGGTGGTCTCTGAGGACAGAGCATGCTAGGCTGGATGCGTTATTTGTCACAAGACGACGACCCAAAGGAAAGGCTCCGTCGCTGCTGGTCCGACTGGATAATGAGTGGAGAGAAGAGCTACACTAAGAGCGGGAGGATGAGAAAGGTCGACCTTCCAGTGATCTGCGGCTGGATCGTCAAGGTGTGGGAGGAGATGGTGTCAGACATCAAGCGAGCATTTCTGAAATGCTGCATCTTCAACATCATGGACCGTATATCGGACAACATCATCTGGGAGGAGGCTGCAAATGATGGGGACAGTGACGGGACATTGCTCTACCCTGTGTCGGACAAGGAGTTGCATGCCGTCTCAACGAGGAAAGCATTGATGATGGATTTCCTCGGGTTCAGCTGAAAAGCTTCATAAAACCAAACGGCCCTTTTCAGGACCGAAATCCACAAAATATGTGTTACTGGTATGAATCCCTTTTCTTCCCTTTCTAGTAACAAAAAAAAAAATCCTCTGATATAGAAAAATAAGAAAAAAATAAAAACTTCTTGTGTCTCTCCCTCTCTTCAACTTCTTGAAAATGAGAATAAGACTGTTAGACGAAATGAAGCGGACATGGGAGTAAGCATGTTGATACCTCCGTCACTTGTTCCGCACAAAGTTAATGTGCAAACGTATTTCGATCTAGATCAGGAAATAATGATCAATATATTCATTTCTTTCGAGGGTGAAAAACATGGTGCGGTTAATACACCGAAGATATGTAAATGTGCGCCATACACGTATAGGTTAAACCAGTCAGTACGTAATCTTCTTGTGTACCGTTGAAAATGAAAACGCGTAGATAATGTGCATGTGTGTGATTGATTTGTTTAAAAAATTGTCATCCCTTCATTTGAACTTTTCTAGAGCATTACCTGGTTCCTCCTGAGGTGTGAAGCGTGGATTTTATAATGGGTGCATTATGTTCACTTCTTTTAGCGGGGCCTCCAAACACTGGAACTAGAGAGCTTACGGGATGTGTTCTCCGTCGGCCACAAGTACTTTCACTTCTTCTTCTCTGAAAACACACATACGATTTTGATGAAACTGTACCACAACGTTCATCACTGTGTATGTAACCGAAAGTTTTGTTCAAGGCATTAAAAATTGGGATCTGAGGGGTGCTACGGCGGGAGTTTTACGGGAGATGGTGGGGGGGCGGGGTAGTTGCTTCATCAAAAGAATTACCTCTGCATCGAAATACGAGGTTATGTTTTCAACCCTGTCTCGTTTTGTTTGGTTTGTTTGTTTGTGAACAGTATTACGAAAAGCTCCTGACTGATTTCGACGAAAATTGGTGGAGGATTTAGGTATGGTCAAGGATCATGCCATTAGATTTTGGACTTGGCCAAAGTGGAATATGGCCATTGGTGGCCATTTTGAAAAAATATTTGAATTTTTTGTTTTTGCATGTTCTACATGTTTTAAGGATTTTCAACAAAATTTAGATTTCTTTTTTTTGCATTTCTACATGTTATAAGGATTCCAACAAAAAACATGCCAAAATTAATAATTGCGGCTGATTTGAACTTTCAGGTGGGATATACCCACGAAAATCAATTTGTTCAAGGAATCTAGTATATGACGAATGAATGAGTATGTAAAAGGGAAAGTTGCAACACATAACTCTGTGAGCACTGTTAGACCGTCCAAATGAATGAATAGGATATCAGTTTCACTTGTACCTAGCAGATTGGCGGCGGAGTTTTTGCGCTCGGACGAGTGCTCCCCTACTAGTTGCTTTCTTATTTGAAACCCACAGCACACAATAACGATGAAACTTGCACCAAGCCTTTATTCACCTGTGATGTACAACGAGTTTTTGTCATGGCATAAAAAAAAAAAAAATAATCCATAGTATTTACTTTTGTTCCATTACATATTTTGTGGGTCATCCATGCCTACCAGTGGTTCCCTGGTTATCTTCAACAATGCCGCTACCAGGGTGAGCGCCCAGGGTATTGCCTCTATTTATTTTTTATTGAAAATGACATTTTCTTTAGTGATCACAATTTGCTTCATGATTGATCCATGATGTCCACTCTTGAGAATTTTCAAAGATGATACTGTTAAATACATTCTTTTGATTAGTTGGAGCACATGCTCCAGATGTCAGCCCTTCACATTGAAAGGTGCTCTTGCATGCGACGAACAAAAATGTTTTTACCCGACACACTTTGACTGCCAGTGATTGAACGGATTTTGTCTATTATTGCCTGTTTTGACGTCATCTTTGGATTTGGTCTTATCAAAATGGTAGATGTTTGCCACTTAAGCATCTAACCATGAATCCGGTTTTAGAACTTTTTTGAAAGGATTCAATTCTCAGTTAAGTTTCACCTAAAATTGATTTTTTCTTTATTTACCCACGGCAATATTGAAAAAACATGGGGCGACCTCGACGTAAACTTAAAGTCTCCACGTTGCACGAACTCCCACTTGGAGCAGTGCAAAAAGTAAGAGATAGTTATTAGAGTGTCAGGTCGGACCCGTATGAGGATTTGTATTTTCAGGAATCGGTTGGCCATAGTATGAGGAAGTTATTAGAGGTTAAGTTCGAACCTTATTTTTGTGTCAAGTTTATTCTTTTCACAATTCAAACATGCACAACCATTCCCAAGAAGACCAAGACGGTCTCGCAAAATCACAAAG